>JAYKKM010000016.1:157500-302500 GCA_035772405.1 Chrysogorgia sp. JL179-B06
CTAAAGGTGCATAAATCCTTTATTTTAGGTTAGTAACCTTGAAAGTGCACAAACTGAACAAAAACATAGAATAATGACGTTTGCCGGGCTCCCAGACTATATGTATTCCATTGACTATGGTCTCAACAGCGAAGTTTCACACCTATATAATCACCTCGAATTTGGTGACTATAATTATAGTTATAATAGAAACATGAGTGGAAGTTTGAGAGAACTAGATATCGAGATATTGTGTCCTTCCAACTCCCATATGGGGTTTACACATCTCAATGGTAACGAGGAGAAGTGTATAATATTTCTTTTATAAAATAACCAAGTAAAATATTGATGATAGCGCGTTGGTTTCATTAAATGTTATCAAAACGATAGATTACAAGAACAGGCTTGAACAACTTCAGCTTCTTCCTCTGTACATGCGTAAGGAAATCACAGATCTTGTCTTCCTTTTTAAAATGATTCGTGGCTTAGTAGACATGCCACGTGGTTTCATTTCTTGGAGAAGTACGGGTCGTTGTCTGCGTAATATTGATGACTTGACTCTTATAGTACCTTATGCCCGTACAGATGTATTTAAGTGTTCTTATTTCGTTCGTGTCACTAGGCTCTGGAACTCTCTCCCATACTGTATACGTGGCATTAACACCTTGTCGTTTTTTAAGAGGCTACTTTCTCAGCATTATTTCAAAGTTTTTCCTGTTGCTTTTAATCCATAGTTTTTCTGTTTCGTATAATTTCGTTATGTCTTACTCTTTGATTTCATATTAATGTTATATGTTATTTGTGTTTGTAAAGGGTGACCAATCCTGAGGGAATCTTGAATTCTGTTTTTGGTTTACCCTAATACATTCAATTTTTAGTTGTAATACTGTAATTGATATGTATTATAAATTCTAATATATAAATAAATAAATAAATAAACGTATTACATTCTCCTTATCGTTTAGGATGGCGTATGCGATGGCTGGAATCTATCTATGTTCCTCCTATATAGTTATACAGTATATAAACACGATTTTCAGACAATCACAGGGTAAATGTTACACACGTTACTAAGTGCTGTGTTTAATTAACTTGCAAAGGTTTTAACGCGACGTTTGTGCATCAGAATAATCCTGGCGTTAACATAAAGTTGAATTTTTAATTGCACTTCAAATAGTCAACCGGAAAAGTTGTTACCGCGAGTACACTTTGTCGAAATACAATTTCTGGCTTTCAGAATGGTTTCTAAAGCATAAACGTGAACAAATACATAGAACAAAAACTTTCTTCAAGTTTCCAGACCATCCATTGACTATTATAAAACCTAAAGCGGCGACGTTGTTTTTTCCGTTTAATATACAAGCTTCAAAGTTTTTGAAAAACCTGTATAATATTCAACGATTCACTTTACACAGCAAAATTGTGAATTCTTATCTAGAATAAAATTCTTGTTAAATTCTTATTTTAGTCAATATTTTACTTAAAATGAGAAAAATCAAGAAAATTATTCTTACCAAGAATCGATTTTACTTAAAACAAGAAAAAAATATTCTTACCAAGATTTAATTTTTTTTTTTTTTTTTTTTTTTTTTTTAATATAATTTTATTAAAAAAACTTATAAAACTATCTACAAATAATTATTTAAAATATTCTAATAATGTAGTCTCGTGTTCGTTCATGAATAAATGTTGGATAAAATGTTAAAAATAAGTTTATTTTTTCTGTTTAGCCTGTAGCTGAAATTCGGCTCTCAGCACTAGTCAGGTCAATAGCCTGACTTATCAATGATGAGACATCCGGTCGGCGGAGTGAGGAACGAGCACCTCTAAGACACATGATAGATGAACGAAGCAGAGAAAAACTTATCTTGCATCTGAGCCAGAATAGAGTAAGACTATATGGTTGATTACGTTTCTCCGACATTAAGGCTGCAATTCTGCGATATACCACGGCGGCAATTGGTCCCATGCCTCCTGATGTGGAAAAGACCAAGGGGGAGAAGGTTCCATGTTCCACTTCTCGTATTCTCTCATCATAAGCCCTCTTCTTTTCTTGCTCATTTCGATGGTGGCATTGACTAATTGAGGTATTGCGATTGCTCGGTGCGAAAGGGTTAAAAACCCGTACATCAAAAAATGCACGTTGCCTATCACGACCCCAAAAATTTTCAGCCACAACATCCAATCTGGCTCCATCTTGGCGATTGGCAGTCTTATGAGTTAGACGTTCGTTGGTGATTGGCTGCAAGGATGGTTCAATTCCAACTCCACTACATACTTCGGTCAGGAAATCGGCTGTGATATCACGGAGTTCATTGTGTCGGATAGAGGGATATCCACCACGCGGACAGCTCAATGCATGCTCCACAGAGAATGATTATCCACAGACACAGTTGGATGGAAGATTTGCAGGGCGGCAACCATATCTAAGACAAAGGGCATCACGAAAAGCACCTTTGTGTAGTGCAAATCCATGCTCGGCAATGGGTAAAGTAGATAACCAAGTCGAAGCTCCCTTTTCACTGGACACCTTGAGGGCTCTCTGTACGTTGTCGGACAATTTGTCTAAAAGATCCGTTGCTGTCTCCAACTCCTGCTTTCGACGGATGGTAAATGTTTCCGATTTCGCTTTGGCTTGTGTGTCTTTGACACTTGTAGGACAAGACATCGACTGTTGGAGGATAAGAGCTACAAGAGGAGCTGTTATTTTCATGGAGGAGTTGAATTGATACGTTGACTGTCTCACAGGATTACTGATTCCAAGACCACCAAGGCGAACTGGTAAGGCGATAAGGTCTCGTTCTTCCTGACTGAATGCAGACTGTCCTGTGAGGGCAGGTAAAAATCGAAGGTGAATTGCATCTTCAAGTGGCTGTAGGAGATCATCTATGCCATCTGTGATTCTGGCTAGAAATTGCCATTTTCTCGCAAGACCATGGGTAAAGGCTGCATAAGCTGCATGTGGTTGAGTTACGGCGATTGTGGATAAGCATTGAATCTCTTTGGCCCACGATGTAACTTTCTGTTGGACATAATCTTCAACAAAAGATCTTGTTCCAAGAGCACCTCCAAGTTGCCTCTTCCCTTCTGTGGTGATCTTGACACTTGTATCTTGAAAAATCTTGATCGCTGCTTCATATTTGTCTTCTTTCACAATTAGCCAAGTCTTTGACGCATTTGGATGGTAACCATAACTTGGACCTATTTCAACTAGTCGATTCCACCAAGCACGAAGTGGTTCGAGTTGTGCACCTGCCGAGGCGTCGTCAGCATACCAAACTTGTTGAACTGAATGCTCGCTAAGTTGTAGAATGAGAGGAATAATTGCTAAGGCATACATCGCCATGGCAAGAGGATCTCCTTGCGTTGTACCTTCTTGAGAGAAAATAGTTTTTCCACCTATATATAATGGTATATCTTCACGATAGGTGTTAATGAGGACAGTGGCAAGAGGAGGGCAGATACTTTGGATGTTTCTGAGGGCTGTCTCCCTGTTTAGGGTGTTGAAGGCATTTGAGGCATCAACGAGTATTACGGCTTCAGAGTTTGGAGATTCGAAAATCTGATGCAAGGCATGTATAGCTGATTCACAGCCAGCATCTTGTCCAGCGCATAGTTGAAGAGGACCCGCGGCTATTTGAATATCTTGCTTGAGTGTTGATAAAACTGCTCGACCAATGACGCGTCGGACCGTTTCACCAATTCCAATTGGCCTTATACCAGGAAACTTATTCAAAGCGATCAAGCGACATGCAACTAAGGCAGTGAGACCTCCTGGATCCACATGGGAAGAACAAATACGTCTAGCAACAGCTGCTACGGCATCACATAGCTCATCTGAGGAGTTGCCAAATGAAGAACAAAGACGTTTCCATGCTGCAGCATCAAGTCCTGATGGTCCCGCTGCGCCGTCAGTTCTCAAAGCTGTTTGTCTAATCAATTGGCCGTCTATCTTCTCAAATAAAATGAAGTGTGGTTCCTCGTAGGATTTTCCAGGGTCAATGATAGCCGATGGCTGTGGTGGTTGTTTAATGGGGTGTTTACTCAGCAAGGACTCGTATACATCATCACTCAATGAAACCACACCTTCCGCATCGCTTTCCGCAATTAATCTTAATGCGGCTCTGACCTTGCCCTCCATCATTAATTTGGCGAACTTGCGTGCTACTTGACTTTCAGGTAATGCTTCATTGCTTCGAACTGTTTGGGTAAACCGGTGTTGAATAGCACGGCCCTCCAAAACTAAGGCATTGATTTCTCCCTTTTTCCACATATTCATTCGACGATCTAAGTGAATGCTGTGGTCTTTTGCCTTAGAATTCTTATGTGGCTTTTGCAATAATAATGCAGGCATGACCATCGCCGCTTTCAAGGCTATACTTTCTAAAGCTGTGCAATTTGCATATGCAGTAAACAAGCGCGACAATTCACGTACGAAGGATTTCCCAGCCTTTCCCGAAGGAAGTTTAAAGATATTTCTCCTCCAATGTACTATCTCCGCGTAACAGCACTCTATCGAATGAGCAAACGACTCGCCATCAATCTCATCCCACAAGAAATAGGGAATCTGTGATGGCATATATTGTGGTAGATTTCTTATAGCCTCGTTTGATTCCGCTTCTATTATATTAATATTTTCATTATTCACCGCTGCATTTTCTGTCGATAAAACCTCAATGTTTGCTGTATTATCGCCCATCATAGAGTTACTGATGAAATTATCTGCGGACTCTTGTGCACCTGCCGGAGAAGAAGTGATGTTGCTATTAACACACCGTCCAAGCCTTCCTGGCAAACAGCATATACAATTACGACCACTTTGATGACATATACATGCTCCACATCGACCATTTCGAGTGCATCGACAGCATGAAACCATAGCTGTCAATTAATCGAGTATTTCCTTATAAACAGGTATCTTTATAGAGTTTAGAGCATCAAAATGAAGGATTAAATATCGCTTATACACGAACACCAGAACTGCGACCCGACGGCGGCCATTTGCAATCGAGTTACCAAGATTAATAAGAACCTGATTTTACCAAGATTTACCAAGATTAATAAGAACCTGATTTTTCTTAAAATAAGAAAAATATTCTTGCCAAGAATAAACAAGAACTTGATTTTTCTTAAAATAAGAAAATTATTCTTACCAAGAATAAACAAGAACTTGATCTTTCTTAAAATAAGAAAAATATTCGTTCGAAATATTCTGTCCAAGAATAAACAAGATTTTTCTTAAAATATGGAAAATATTCTTACAGAGATTAAACACGAAGACATAAGTATAGTGATATATTATTTTTATAAGAAATGGAAATACATGTATGAAGGAATACAGGTATATACTTCATGGAAGTCCACATATAGTACCCGCAATATCTATCCCTCCCAAGGCTAAACATAACTAAAACGACTAATAGCGTAGAGTCTGGCTACTATTTATTTTGTTATGGCCGCAATAATTATGGGTGAAAGCGGACAAACATCGGTTACACGTCAACTATATATGCGGGACTATCATGAAGTATTTCCCGAAATACGCATGCGCTGTTCAGTCTGTTGGTTTACAATGGTTTGTGGGATAGCGTCCTTCAAACTTCAGTTGGAGAAGAGAACAGCGTGCTTGTCAATGCTTATCGATTGCTTGAAATAATTTGGAACAATTACCGATACATAATGTCTGAAGATGTTTGCCAGGATTGCGGAAATCAATAAACAAGTTGCTGGCGATCTTAAAGGTAGGACTGGCTTGTATTGTTGTTTAATATAAGACGTATCGCAAACAAATATTTACATTATAAATTTGAATTTACCGCGCGAGCCATGCCATTGCGCTGTTTTATAACTGATTTTAATGACATTACACAATTGAATTGAAATATTTATACCAACAAATAATTTGCCAGGGTGTATTTTGGTATGGTCGTGGAAAAATTGTGTGATCCTAGCAAATTTGAAATAAGGAAAGTATTCAAAGTATGGACGTGTGGATTCCATAACGAACTTTCCACCAACGTCAACGATATTCCCAGAGGCCAGAGACCCACTACCCAGGCTATTATTACTTGGGCCACCTGTGGTGAGCACAAGTCTTAAATCCAGCTTGATTTCTGTGTTCGTCATGTTCATGTTCGTCATGTTCGTCATGTTCGTCATGTTCGTCATGTTCGTTTTATACGTCGAGAGAATGTAATTATTGCGTGGGCGTATAAATAGCGAATTAAAGCGATTTCGGCCAGTTTTATTGTCAATGAATCGCAGTCTGAAAAGCATTTACGAGACCTGTAAACCCGCAAATTAATGCAAAGATTCTCTTCAAGATAACTGGATGACTGAGAGAAACACAGATGAGAGATTAAAGAGAGAACCGTGGACGAAACGTCAACATAACAGAGATAGTCGTTGCAAGGCAAAGCGATTTCGGACTTTCGTTTTATTGACAATGAATCGCAGTTGGAAAGTTTACCGAGACCTGTAAACCTGCAAACCCATTGCAAAGATTCTCTCCAAGATGAAAGAAACACAGATGAGAGATCAATCATGATGACAGAATGGACAGCCGAAGGACAGGGAAATATTATTATGCTGTGTTAACATTTATCCCGCGAAACTCCGTAATATTTATCATTATGAAATGTTGTGTTTTTGTCTGATTTAAATCAATTCTATATCGAAATGATCACTTGAATTTGGCGAATCGAACGCTGTAGGTTTCGTCTACTTAAAATGTGAAGATGAAAGAAACACAGATGAGAGATCAATCATGAAGACGGAAAGGAAAGCCGAAGGGCAGGGAAATATTATACTGTGTTGACATTTATCCCGTGAAACTCCGTAATATTAATCATGAAATGTTATGTTTTTATCCGATTTACGTCAATTCTATATCGAAATGATCACTTGAATCTGGCGAATCGAACGCTGTAGGTTTCGTCTACTTAAAATGTGAAGATCAGATGTTATATAAGAAAATGCGTATTAGCGATTAAAGCGAGACTCGCCTCTAAAGTCAAAGGACATGGCTTCAAGATCTATTCGTTGTTTACCAGATGATTTAATGCTTTTATGTTCGTTAAACCGATGTAATTTCGTAACAGATATGTTTCGTATACCTTTCCGTTGTTTTTATATAAATTTTGACACACGAAGACCTTCAATCGAACAGATATTAGAAAAAATAGCATTGCCCGTGTTTAGTGTTTACATTAAATTTCGTCTGCGTAGCCTGCGTGTAGACGCCTGATTTTTCTTCCTCATTCCTCGGGCTGCAAAGCCGAGGTAAGCTTTCGCCATTGCATACCCATACCCCCCACCCCAAATCCACGCCATATCTCCCTAATTTGTCCAGTGATTAAGTGGCCCAAGTTAACGCCTAGCGGGCGTCTTGTTTATATATATATACAGTTGTCCTTGTTATATATTACGAGTAGATGCAACAGTAAGATTGTTTTGGAGTTTTAATGGACTTTTGCCCTTTTGACAAGTCGAGTTGTCTGAAAGAGGGCATATATATACATGTATACAGTATATATATATATATATATATATATATATATATATATATATATATATATATTGAGCTTCTGAAACCTACTTCTTTTTATTCTTTGGTAGATTTGATGGGTTAACAAATAATTACATAAAGTGGTTGTATTGAGGTGATGCAAGATCTTGCTTCTGGAAAATTATCTTCATGGTAAGTTTTATATTTTGGATATTGTTAATTTAACATCTGCTTTATAAAGTATATATATATAAATATATATAGGTAATATTTGGCATTTCACTGCACTAGCATCGCAGGGTTGCGGGTTCAATTCCAGCCGGAAGGCCTTGAAGTTGCATTTTTCGCAACTGGTCCCGGTTTGGTCTTACAATGTATATATTCCAACACTCGAAATTTTCCTTCACCACTAATCCATATGAACATGTAGTTTAATCGAGTGAAATACCAAATATTACCTATAATATACCCAGAATCTTATCCCGGCATTACCACCACTATATATACAGAACTCGTGACTAGGCTCTCGGCAACGCCTTCTGTAGCTCAGTGGTCAGAGCACTGCACTAGCATCGCAGGGTCGCTGGTTTAATTCCCAGCCGGAAGGCCTTGAAGTTGCATTTTTCGCAACTGGTCCCGGTTTGGTCCTACAATGTATATATTCCAACACTCGAAATTTTCCTTCACCACTATAATCCATATGAACATGTAGTTTAATCGAGTGAAATGCCAAATATTACCTATAATATACCCAGAATCTTATCCCGGCATTACCACCACTATATATACAGAACTCGTGACTAGGCTCTCGGCAACGCCTTCTGTAGCTCAGTGGTGAGAGCACTGCACTAGCATCGCAGGGTTGCAGGTTCAATTCCCAGCCGGAAGGCCTTGAAGTTGCATTTTTCGCAACTGGTCCCGGTTTGGTATTACAATGTATATATTCCAACATTCGAAATTTTCCTTCACCACAAATCCATATGAATATATATATATATATATATATATATATATGTTTGTTATGAGATGGCTCTCCACATTCGAATTTTGAACTGGGCTCTGATATTCATTTTACGATTCATTTTACGACTCTTAAAAGTTGGTATGCTGCCGAAATTGTGTATGGGAGGTCTAACATTTCGAGCAAAGGTCCTTCTTCACACAGTGAAATATGTTGTATATTTATATATATATTGATGTTGTGAATGTCGGATCTTGGAGTAGATAGACAATACATGGGCAATCATCAAGCTCAAATCCTCAGAAAATGTTTCTGAGTCCCGGACAGGGATTGAACCTGTAACCTCTGATTGCCGGTGAGACGCTCTAACCATTTAGCTACTGAGACTCAGATGGAGAGCGAGAGTTACAATGTCGATGTACTGGTTTGATTGATATACAGTATGTACTTGACGATACTTAATTGAGCTTGACGATTGCCCATGTATCGTCTACAGTGAAATATATTAATTATACTTGTGTTTGGATAAAAGTATCCAAACATGGGAATTTAATGCAGTGTAAAAGCAGTCTCGTATACATGTACATGTATACCCTATTGCATTGCACTGTACTTTTTGTTTTATGTTTTATATATTAAAATATTAAATATATATTTTGTTATATGTTTACTGGAAATTATCAGGAAATATATACTGTACTTATATCCTCTGGATTCAGAACTAGTTCATTAACATGAGTGATATTTGCTTGTAGATAAGTCCTGGGGTTGGTTGTTCAAATCCTTATATATATAAGCTATATATATATAGAAGTGAATGGCCATCTCAGTAAAATAGTGAGTGAATACCACCATTAGTTGAATATGTTGTTGAAAACATGGCTGGTGATATTTACCTGCTATTTTTCTTAGATGGTCATTCAGTGGATAGAAATATATATTCACTGGATAGGATTTATCCATTGGATAAGCTATCCAGGCTTTGAACAACCAACTCCAGATATTAAGTAAGATACAGTGTATCTGCAGTTCGAACAACATGCCATAGACTCAACCGAACAAAACTTCAAGAGCAGTTAAATATATATTATTAAAGTCAATATTTAGCATTAAGCTTGCCCATCCAAACATGCATATTGTACTGTAGGGCAGATCCAATATGAAATAAGGAAATGCATGTTATTGTTTTAAAAGTTGCATGGCTGGTGTATTTCAATTGGTGAGACCGGTTCCTTAATAGTTCCTGGTAAAATACTCTTCTACATATATTTTATACATATACTGTATTGTATAATAAAGTACCGGTATAAGGTTTTTTATATAAAAAGGTTGTTATCCTGTTGTTTAATAAAAGCTTCTGTTATGTTTGGATTTGAATGAAATGGCATTCTGTTATAGCTATTACATATACTGTATACTGCCATGCAATGCATAATTAAATTTTAAACATCCAGAATTTCTGGTTCAGGTTGCCATGACTGAGTGTCAGGATCATTTTGCAACCATCTGAATGTTAGCAGATGGCACTGCGAACTGCAAACAACTTCAGGGCAACCTAATTTACATCTTTACTCCCTAATTATTCTTATTAATTTTATTTATTCTTATTGTGCATCTTTTGTTTTTAGCTGATAGTACCATACAGGTATGTCTTGATCAGGATAACATTATCCAAAGGACAGTGGAATTCACAGGAAATAACAATATGGTTGGAACTGGAAGGAAGATGACAAAATTACAAATTACAAAGCTGAGAGAAGCTAATGTACATTGATATGATTATTTTTATTATTACTGTAGAGAAGGAAAATTTATTGCATTAACATTACAGCAACATCATAACCTTAACATTATTTATAAACCTTTTTCGTAAAGATTGCAGCTGAAACAAGGCTTGTGGGTCAAAAATAAACTCAGGGTGAACAATTGAAATTTGCTATACATATATTCATTTGTTGTTTGGACTGAGACAAAACAAGTAATTTTGACCCATAAGCCTCGTTCCTGTGATGTCTGCCATCTTTATCCAAAAGACCTATATCTAATTATACCTTAGGTGGTGTTTATATGGAGGCGAGCCAGCTCAGGTACCCGGGCAGACTGCTATACATTTTCACTAATCCTGCATTAATATTTATAGTTTTAATAATAGTTTTAAATATTTACAGTATATATAAGGGGACCTGTACTTTTGCATACAGTTATACTTAGCACGCATGGTTATAGCATTTAATTTGTTCGAAGTATTTTCATGTAGGACTATAATCTTGAATTTTATTTATTTAAATAAATGTTTGTATATTTATATACATGTTCTAATATGTTAATTGTTTGTGGTTGCGATTCTTGCAGTTTATATAAAAGTAAGACTCAAATGCTAGACTAGACAAATTCAGTTTGCTTAGGATATTACTTGTTTTGAGCACAAATATTCTTGAAAGATTCTTGCCAATAATTATATTATTACTTAATATGCAGGCAAGAATAAAATTGCTCAATTTAGGCAAATATTTTCTTAAAATTAGAATTATTTTCTTAAAACAAGATTCGGGCAAGAATTATATTCTTGCTAAGAATAATATTCTTACTATATGGACAAGAATAATTTTACTAGTTTTAAGCCATTTATTTGCTCAAAACAAGAATTGTTTTCCTTAAAATAAGAATCGGATAAGAAATATATTGCTTATTTAAAGCACATATGTTCTTGTCAAGAATAATGTTCTTGACAAGAATAATATTCTTGGCAAGAATGGCATTCTTGATAAGAATAATATTCTCACTATATGGACAAGAATGATAATACTTGTTTTAAGCAATATCTTGCTTAAAACAATAATTTTTTTTCTTAAAATAAGAATCACGATTTTGCTGTGTACTAACTGACCTTATTGATGGTGACGTCTTTTTAGATCTTCCATTGATATTAGAATTACCTGACGTGTAAGTCGAAATAATTTCCCTGGATAGCTAATAAAAATATTATTCATTTGTTGGACGAAGACGATGTTAAATTTACTTTTGATGATTTAATAAGCTTCAGCTATTACATGATAAATTGAATACTCTAAGAGATTGGTACACTGAAAAAATAGTTTGTGGGAGGCCTAACGTGTCAAGCGAACGTTACAGTTATGTACTCGTGGATCGATTGATATATGTACTCATGCCTATGCGGCAGTCATGTACTGTATATATGTGGCAGTCATGTACTGCCTGTGGCAGTCTATATTCACTACATTAGCTTACTATAACAGAAAATTAGGATATCATTTTACTCACCAATTTTGTTGACAATTGAACTTCTTGTTCTTTAACGTTAAAATACGTTGATTTTATCAGCACTAAACGAACTGCACTTTTATAAAGTGTGTCCTTAAATATGTACCAAGCTGTCCAGCTTGTCTCGTCTGTGCAATATGAGAAAAGTTTTTTTATTTATTGACAAGCTTTGCCACATTGAGTAGCAAGGAAACCCCACAGAGCTTATCGTCCTATACATGTCCGTAAGAAAAATAATAAACTAACATCACAATAGACAGGGGACGACACAGGTGACATTTTGCATGCATACGGTTTTAAAATTTTGCGCAATTTCTATACATTGCACGTGTTCGGTTGTATAATGATAAATATAACCAATAGAAAGGTTAACATCTCCCAGATATGATGGCATAAGAGAGTTGAATATCCTAGGGGTTCTACACTAGAAACTGTTCTGAAAAGTAATGCTATTCACATTATGGATATTTAAAACAAATTCATTTGATCGGTTTGTTATACGTCTTGTTACACGACTACATGGAGGACTTAATAGAGATGTAAGGGTCACATGAACGAGCTAATAGTTATACTAAGTCCAGGTAGTCGTGCCAGTATGACAGAGGTAGAAGTACCGTTTTTTTTAGTCTATCCTTACTAGAAATACGAATCCGCAATAATCCCCTCGCCCGCCTTTTATACCCCCCGCCCCCCTACGGGAATTTCACCATCTATGGTGCCCAGACCTCGCACGCCGTGGCCGTGTATTTGTGTTTTGCAAAAATTCACAATTTGCAAAAGCCCGTTTCGTCGAAGAAATGTTTGAACGTTATCTCGGCCAATATTTAACCGATTTAAACTCTGAAAACACATTTGGAATTGGCGAGTCAACATACATAACATATACGTGTTTAATCTATTACGAGAACATGAGTAATCTTCGTAAAAATGGTTTATGTACTTAGAAATTAGTCGGCTATAATCTGGTCACTTCGTCGTATATTATTTTGAACGTTAGCTCGATCAATATTTAACCGTTTTCAATTCTGAAAACAGATTTGGAATTAGCGAGTCAAAATACATAACATATGTGTCTACTATATTACGAGAACGTGAATACCCTTCGTAAAAATGGTTTATGTACTTAGTTAAACTTTAATTAATTAGTTAATATTTTATTCTGTATCCTTTTGAGTCAATCACAGCTTGGATTCTTTTCGACATATACTCTCGATTGTACGATCTATAATATCTGCTGAAAAACTGTCAAACGCAGTTAAAACTCTTGTTTGAAATTATTCAAATGATTCCGTAAAAATATTTCGAGAAATGGCTTCGTGCTGTAACTGTGTCTTTATTAAGTGGAATATGTTTTCAATTGGATTGAGGTCTGGAGAGCGTGGAGGAATTACATGCATCTCGGCTTCGATTTCTTCAAGAGCTTGTTTAGCCACTTTACTTGTTTGCGAAGGATCGTTGTCCATTATAAACAAACGACGGCGGGCATGTTTTCGGCCGGCCCGTGCAAAACAAAGACGAAATGGTCTCTTATAAACATTGCAAAAAATTGTCCGTTCATTTTCTCATATGGTACTCGTAGCACCACCCCTTTTCCGTAAGCGATGGCCACAAGAACATGCAATCTTCGTCCACCAGCAAGATATTTACATCCTTTAGCAGTAATTTCCAATCCCTCGCTTTTCTTTCGCCAAACTCTCGATTTTGGGGTAGTAGCACTGTTGAAGGGATTATGTTTGTGGACAAAAGAAACACCGTCAAAGTAAAATGAAACTTCGTTAGATTTCTATACAAGCAAAGTCGTTTTGTTTTTTAGCGTAACTTTGACGTCTTTGTCTGTCCTTTTCGGTGACTAGGCCTTTTTACGAGCATGTTAGTAACCGTATCCTAACGCGTTTAAGTGTCGCGAAAATGTTCGTCGACTAGCCATCTGCAAACGTAATCCACTTTTCATCACCAAGGAACTGACTGTCACGTTGATATTTTCATGTCTACACTTTTTCAAACAACGAAGTAACATGCGCGTACTTCTTTGGCTAATTTTCCTCGGTCTGCCCATTTTTGCAGGTTTCGATTTCTTCGTGGGCGTCAGACCAGTGTTACATATCCTCCGAGCGGATGACTTTGAAATCTTGCACTTTTTTGCTATCTCTCTGTAAGACGCCTGAGTTTCTGATTTTAAATACAAAGCAAGCGCTTTCTGTTCTGCGGATATTTGCCCGTTGTACACCATTCTGATGCAAAGTTTAAAATTTTAACGTATTATAGGACTATAAAACCATTAGACCTTAAAAAACTCAGCACAACTTTTCATGCAGTGATTAAGGATCGTTGATTTGTGACGTATTTTAAGTTATTAGCTTTGCAAAATGATTGTGACGTCAGCGCACGTGCACATGTACGTTGCTTATTAGTACCCAGACATGTAAAAGGTACCTCTCAATCTTTGATGCAAAAATAACGACTATACATAAGTTCACTTTAAAGTTACACCCATTTTTCGTTTGGCTATGCCATACAGACATGTCTGAATCAACCAATTGTAGGTTATTGCCTCCAAAACCAGAGAATATTTCATAAATCAAAGACACAATATTTTTTTTAAATTCTGTACATATTAAGAAACCATGACGTATTCTATAAAAGTGGATACAATAGGGCAATCGAAATTTATACGAATAATAAATAAGTTGTTAGATATAGATGTTAATTTGCCAAAAAGGGAGGGAGGAAGGGTTGGGATTTATTATTTAGCAATTGTAATAGTTTGTTTCTATTAAAATTAACTACAATATAAATTTGCAATAAAAAAGCGTTTAATATTGTTATTTTTTCGAGAGCTTAGCTAAATTGAAAGAATCATTAAAACGTTATTTTGTTTAAAAATATGACGTGTAAAACCAAATGAGCCCGCGATAATGATGTAATGCTACAACAATTAATGTTACAATTCTGTTGCAATGTGAAGGCAAAAGTCACGAGCAAGGAAAATGACCTCTTTGGAAAATGGACACCAAAGACTTGTTTATGTTGTGACCTATAGCAGGGCTGATACTGAAAAATTCCCAACAAAACAGAGCTTTGCTGAAGCAGTGTTACAAGCCTGGGAAAATTGTGGTCTGCGAGTGTTGCATTGGGTAGTTTCTCTGGAGGCTCATGCGGAGACAGAGCAAAATGATCAGTTAAATCGGTATCATTTTCATATGGCTCTAAAGCTAACAAAAAGAGGAAGATGGCTGCAAGTACGACGGTTCTTGGATGAAACCTTTTCCATTAATAATAATAATAATAATAATAATAATAATAATAATGAATTTATTCAGCATATCTACGGAGTGGCTCTTCATCTGAAAACACTAACTACATACAACTAATAGAGAATAAGATTAGAATATTACAGAATTTTACTAGACTATATTATAGTATAAGATATATTACATGGGCGAGATGAAAATTTATTAAAATGACTGTTTTAGCTTGTTAACGAGAAATGCTTTACTTTGGCATCTAAAAATGTTAAAATTACTTTCATCTCTGATGTCAGAAGGTAACATGTTAAAAAT
Organism: Chrysogorgia sp. JL179-B06; assembly: GCA_035772405.1. Lineage (NCBI taxonomy): Eukaryota > Metazoa > Cnidaria > Anthozoa > Scleralcyonacea > Chrysogorgiidae > Chrysogorgia > Chrysogorgia sp. JL179-B06. Next base: position 172,790 of record JAYKKM010000016.1, read on the forward strand.
TTTAGCAGCCGAGTCTTGAACAGTACCAGTTATTAGTTAGCCTGCGAAGCAGGCTTTCAGGCCGATTGGGGGAGGGGGCCAGGGACTGGGGTGAGTGCAGATGGAACGCCTGCACGAAAGACCCATGTTTTTGGATTTCTACGTCCACCAGAGGACGCTAAATTCTGATTGGCTAACTCAACTCATTAGTATTCAGGGTTCCTGTCAGGAAATAAACATTTAAAAATGGCGATTTTTAAATTTAAGATCTTTAACCGATAACTATAGATATAAAAGCTTTAACCGATCTTCAGTTCGTTGCTGGTCGTAGCTTTAAATTAAAACAGGAACAAAAAGTTGCTACGAGGGAGCTGCTGCCAGGAAAATATGTTTTGTTGGTATTACCAACGGGATTTGGCAAGAGTTTGATTATGGATTTGGTAGATTTACGTGCGTGCGAGCGCGTGATTATCAGTCGGCAGGGGAAGCAGCTATATTATTGTGATTTCTACCTTGTCCTTGTCTTCAGGTGTTTCAACAATGCTCTCTGGGCCTTCAGAGAATTCCTTCGACGTTTCAGAATAGCGAGACTTACGGCTAAACGTATATAAGTGAGGGTTTCTAGCTACGTTGTCTTGCATATGAAATTTCTTGGCCAAATCCCATTCTGGAGTTACGGCGTTCGGCAGTCAGATGTCGCTTAATTCTATCAGGGCTATTAATGTTATCGGTTGGTGGAACATTGCTGTCTCCTTTCGCATGTGTTAATACTGATTCCATAAAGTTATAAAGTTCAAAAGCATTTCTTATTTTTTCTGCCGCAAGACCTACAAACCCGCTCGGAGAAAGTTTCACTGCGTAGTAATGCAAGCCGATTGATTCACAAGCCTCAGTCAGAATCAAGTCTGTGCTTCCGGCCATGTCTACACGATTGCTTGAATAAATTTTCAAAATAAATCTTGTTTCCACCAGATGCAGTCAAGCTTTTTACGGAGTTTCAGACATGGATATTTCACGATTCGGCCAGAAGTGAAATGTTTTAATCATCGAGGAAAGCCCGCTAGTCGCTGATTGGTTGTTTTTGACAGTTTTTCATGTGGGCGGAAATCCAAAAACATGGGTTCTTTCGTGCAGGCGTTCCCTCCTCCCTTCCCCATTTCGCCGTTCCGCTTTCCCCCTCCCCCTAACGCCGCCACGCAGGCTAGTTATTAGTGGAACAGTCAGCTTTGTTGCTGATCCCGATCTCAAAAGTCGCGTGTTAGTTTTCATTTCCAATTTTAGGTAAGATGGCCATGAGTAATCACTATGTAATGCCTTGTGTACTTGTTGAAGTAAATGCCAATCTCTACGCTGCCAACCTAGTTTGACAATGTCAGATATCGAGTTGACATAGTGGCCAAGGACAAAACTCGCCGAAGCATATTGAACTTTCTGTAGTCGATGTAAAAGATATTCTGGAATCGGATTGAATACAGTGTCACACTAGTCCATTTTGGAAAAAATTAGGGATTTTGCTAACTGGAGTTTAAGTCGAAAATCTGTAAAAACATTTATTTTCCGAAGGCTTCGTAAGACGCCATAGCAAGAAGTTGTTCTCTGTTTTACGTGCTCCTCCCATTTTAAGTGCTCATGTATATGTACACCCAGCAATTTTGCTTCTGAAACTCGTTCCAGAGAGATGTTGGTAATTTCAAGGTTGGATTGATGACTCTGAAGGTGATGTACACGTGCCATTTGACAAGTGGAGGCTAACATATTTTATCTGGGTTTAAGGCCAAGTTTGAGCTTATTGACCATGTTCCAATATCATTGAGAGCGTGGTTTACGGTGGATGTATACTGTGACAATGCATTTGGTGGACATGATGTATAAAGCGTTGTATCATCAGCGTATTGGAAACTTTTGATGTGTTCTGGTAAATGGTCTTGTAGATCGTTAACATAGATATTGAATAACATCGGACCCAAGGTATTCCGAATTGGGTTACAATAGTTGAAGATTTTCGGTCGTCAATTTGTACATAATGGCATCGATTGCTCAAGTAATTTATAATCCATGTTAAAAATGGCTTTGAGAATTCAAGTTTGTGGAGTTTAGTTAAAATAGTCAAGTTTGTGGAGTTTAGTTAAAATAGTCTTAAAGCAGATGGTATCAAATGCTTTTGAGAAGTCAGCCAATACCCTTAGCGTAACCTCACCGCGTTTCATTGCATGGAGTAAGTCGTCTCGTATTCCCAATAAAAGAGTAGTTGTTGAATGACCTTTGCGAAATCCACCTATAGTATCATGCATGAGGGTTTTAGCCTCTATGTACTGTGTCATTTGTTTGGCTACAAATTTTTCAAAAATCTTTGATAATACTGGTAGAATTTATATAGGACGCAGGTGACCTTCTGATGTCGGGTGGTCTATCTTAGGTATAGGGCTGATTCTTGCTTTTTTCCATGTTTCCGGGAATTGGCGATACAAGTATTTATTAGAGAGCTTAAGCAAGCGGCGTTTTTGAGTCACGGACGTCAACCGGAAGAAATTATCGCGTTTTGGTTGACGTCAAACGTCAGTGGACTGAGGTGACAGACGGCAAGTGAAGGGTTTTCCCGTACGTGTTGATTTCAAAAACGTGAAAAGGTAAGCTCAGTTATTAATACGATTTTTTTTAATTTTTATACTCTTACTACCGTACATATTTATACTCTTACTATATAACTATATATTTATTTTAGGTAAAATTACATTTGCAAAATTAAAACCACTGATATGGCTTTTATTTACGTCCAAAGTCCGGCGAAAGCCAATGAAGTGTAAGGTGACCTAGATTTTTCTAGGATTCAGTTTTTAGTAGTTTCCCTAAAGTCTTGTCAGTAACAAAACACTGTTTATCTTTTATCTGACGTTTTGCAATTTTTGTGTGGTGCATGTAAACAGCCGAAAAACCTGGGCGTAAAAACACCAAAACTACTGTTGGCGTGATAAAGCGACGTTCGTGTTTATTTACGTGACTTGCTTAACTTACAAATTAGCCTTCATAACGCCGCCCTCGATCCAGTCTACTCACGGTTATCTGACGTGCGTGTTGGGGTAAATACGTACCTAAAATGAACAGGTTTTGTGATTGGCTATATGGAACAAAAGTGATAGGGTTAGGACATTGGTTTCTTTGTGGTTGATTCTACTGTTTTATTGTTTGAATCAACCAATCACAAAACTTGATAGTATAGGTAGGTGATGACCCCCGTGTTGTCAAAAACGCCGCTTGCTTAAGCTCTCTATTATGTTGGAAAGTGGGGTGGCCAAATATTATGCTGAAAGATTCTGCAGCAACCATTGCTGATAATTTCTAAGCGCTAATAAACCAATCGGAATGTTTCTCTGGGACTGGTCCACCATATACAGGTAATAAATTCAGTGTAAATCCTTATGACCTTTAAATTATACAATTAATTATAGGATATGTCACAGATATGAACACACTTTTGGTGACATTGCCAATGAAAGTTTAACGAATATAGCTGGAATTAGGTCTGGACCGGTCGAACAATCCGATTTTAGAGATTTGACGATTTTAAGGACCTCTTCTGATCTAACCGATTCCAATTCAAATTGATCATCAATAGATCCGTTCTCTGGCAGATCGCGGACTATTTGCTGTAATTCTTCCTTTGATGTTCGTTGAGCGTCCGTAATACGAATAGGAGTATCAGCAAAGTATTTATTTAGGCGATTGACATCAAACCGTAGTGGTTGTGGGCCAGGTTTGAGTATACGATGAATTATTTTCCATACTTCGCGCGTTTTTTTTGATGAAAGTGCCTTTTGATAACAGCAATGTTTTGCCCGTCTAATAACTGTTTTCAGTTTATTTCGTACATAACGAAAGGATTCCCAAGCGGTTTCCGAGCCAGTCAAGTGAGCTTCTTTACGCAGTTTATTCCTTTGATCTTGGAGAGAATGAATCTCTTCATTTCCGAGCCAAGGTGCTGGAGGTCGAGTCACCTTGATTTTCCGTAATGGTGCATGTCGATCAATGCACTACTTTATCAGATTGTTCAAACAATTTAATTGGTCATCAGGATCATCAAAATATTCGATTATGTTAAATGGTAGATTTGAGAAATCGTGGATAAAACTTTGTTTGTCAAGTGACTTCATATTTCGGATATATTTGAACCTTGGCTGATAACGTGTTGAACGGATATTTATGCAAGCGTAAGGACCATCATGATCACTGATGATACTGCATGGAATCACGCCTGTATGGGTTATTCTCGATTTTTGATTAGTTATTATATAGTCGATAATCATACTCGACGTATGAGTAACTCTAGTTGGTAAATTTATCATCTGTGTGAGGTAAAAAATATCCAGAAGAGATTGATATTTAATGGTATTTGGATTATCCGGAGTTTTCATGTCTATATTCATATCGCCTGTTATAACAAGTAATCCTTCCCAAGTCGCGCTTTATTGACTTAGTAGTGTTTCCATTTGATTTAACCAAACTTGTGTACTGAGGATTCTAGTTGAACGGTAAATAACACCCAATAATAATTTGCTATGTTTATTTTTCCCGGAGAACTTCAACCAAAGATTTTGCAATTCGGGTTGGATATTTTCGATGTCTTTGCGACGTTTATAAGATAGGTTATCTTTGATGTATAAGCGCCAACACCGCCACTTCTAATTTTCTCACGATTTCTGAACTCTGTAACATAACCGGGTAGGATGACATATTCCAAAATCATAGTTTCATAGTTTTAAGGGAACTTTAGTGATAACCATAATACTTATTATAGTGCCTATTAGTATGTCACTAAAGAAGACAAAGAAGCATTGCACTCTCAACAACATTTGGATCTGTCTTCTGTCCCAAGAACCGAGAAAGCCTTAGCAAGCAAGAAAATAAAAGCTAGAGGGGAAAGTCAAGAGGTTTAAAAAAGGCCCGCAAAGAAAAATCCTTAAGCGTGTTCGATGTGACGAAAATTATTATGGCAAAGAAGATAACAACGAGGTTACAGCTACTCTGTTTAGCCGTGGAGCAAAATCGCGAAGGTAAAAGCAGCTTAGCAGAATTCATAGCCAACAAAGGAAGCAAGGACGAGGCACTAGCAGTTGCGAAGGAATTTTCAGAAGCCGAGACCAGAAACATTCGTTCAAAAAAAAACACGCCTTCATTTGTTACACGAGACAAAGGAAGGAGTGTGATGCGATGGATGTGAAGGAAGATGGTTGCAAGCAGCGTTGCAAGTACTACGCAATAATGGGATTGCGGTTCCGGCATTCTGCCAAGCTATCTACACCGCTCTAAAAAAGGGGAGGCAAATACCAGAACATTTTTATCCACGGTCCATCAAATAGTGTGAAAACATTTATTTTATCGCCTCTGAAATTTATTTACCACGCTTTCTGCAATCCAGCTACTGGCACATTTGCATGGATGGGGGCCGAGGAATCCGAAATCAGATTTCTTAATGATTTTAGGTGGAATCCTGCAATTATTGCCTGGGCAGACCTATTGCAAGCTTTGGAAGGAGACATAGTGCATTTGCCAGCGCCCAAAAACTTTTGCAAGCGCGACTTAGAACTTAGCAACGACACGCCATTTTTTGCCACATCAGACGCACCACTTGTTCTCATTAAAGGTGGATGTGTTGATCGATCCAACACTGAAATGATGCAAGTTAGATGGCGGTTTTTCCACTTTTGGAAACAAATTCCACAGTCTGAGCAACTTCATTTGAATCCATGTGGACGCTGTTTTGCGACACTTCTATTTGACAACGTAGGCAACGAGTGAAAAAACGGCGGTTATAATATATTATTAAAAAAAAAAAACAGTTGCATGCTGGTTAATATTTGAAAAAATGGACAGTACTCACATGCAGTTCTCATCAATGTAAACGGAATTTTTACACTGTGCTATTATGATGTAGTATTTATTATAGCGAAACAATGATAAGCGTGGCATGTCAACGCTCTTGAACACGTTTCTTTTGTTTAAATAATTGATTTTTGTGTAGTTCCCACAGTACTCACCAGTTTTATATATAAAGTAAACATTGAAGTCTAATTTTAGTAACGTTGAAGTGAGAACTGTTGAAAATAACGAAGAAGTTGTTTTATTATATCGCTATCTAATTTCGCATGCCATGATTGGTCAATTTGCGGTCCGTAACTTACGGTACGGACCGCAACCGGCGGGAATTTTTATGTTGACAGTTAAATTTTGTAAAATGTCTGAAGAGGCCACGGAAAAGTCACAGGAAGAAAAGGAAGATTCAAGTCAGGAGATTGAAAAGTTTATTGCAGCTGAGAAAGCCATAAATACTGTTAAAAAAACAAAGCTTGACTGGCAGAGGTTTCTCAATTTTTGTCAAGAGAAAACAAGCGGGCCATTCAACATAAAAGACATATCTGCACTGGAGCTCGACAAACGTCTTTCTCAATTTTTTAAAGATATCCGCAAGAAAAACGGCGGTGACTACGAGCCAGTTTCAAGAAGAAGCCAGTTTGATGCTGGTGTACCTGAAAATTATGTAATGCAACTCAGTGGACACAAAAATCTTCAAAGTTTGAGCTCGTACAAATCAGCTTCACTTGCTCATCAACGATGCATGTCCGACACGCTAAGACGCACTTCGCCTTCGGTTAATGAAAATGGCACATCAACGATTGTCCGTCACGAGTCGTCCTTTTACACTCAAAGTCAAACCTCGTCTGCTCTTCCTGGCAATCCAGTAGACGTCAGTCAAGGCCAAAGTCAATTTTTTAGTGCCAAAATTGGCTCAATTTCCAACTGCGTATTTAACATGGCTTTGCCAGCAACTTCACTTGAAAATACTGCAGCCGCAGCAGCTTCTCATTCAAACAAACGCCCGAGAATTGAGTAATTGAGTAAAAACTCTTGAAACAATTTACTTGTTTTTTTTATTATATTTTGAGTGCTTTTGTATAGACTTGATAGTTCATTTATATTATTTTTATATAATATAAAACTTCGCTACAGCGCGAATCGTTCTTAACTTTGGAAGCCTTTCAAATACATGTTGTTTACATCAAAATTTCTTTTTCAGTTTTTGTCTCGAAATTAGATAGCCATATAATAAACATCTTACTAACCTCGTTTTCTCGGGCCGTACTGGAAGTTACGGATCCTCGTCTTTTTCCATCGATTTATGGCCCTCGAGCTTCGCTCTCGGGCCATAAATCTAAGGAAAAAAACTCGGTCCGTAACTTCGCGTACGGCCCTCGAACTCGGTTAGTAAGAGGTATTTATTAATCGTTATTTCCAGATTGATTGCTGTTAAAATGATTAACAAGACAGTTATGAACATAATTTATTACCAAAACGTTATAGTACTATATTTATCTTCGTATTTGTAAGTGAGAACTGTCGATGAGAAATGTTGCCTCCGGTTCTATTTTCAGACATTGTTAAATGCTGAACATATGTATATATAGTTAAACTTTAATTAATTAGTTAATATTTTATTGTGTATCCTTTTGAGTCAATCACAGCTTGGATTCTTTTCGACATACTGTCGATTGTACGATCAATAATATCTGCTGAAAAACTGTCAAACGCAGTTAAAACTCTTATTTGAAATTGTTCAAATGATTCCGTAAAAATATTTCGAGAAATGACTTCATGGCTGTAACTGTGTCTTTATTAAGTGGAATATGTTTTCAATTGGATTGAGGTCTGGAGAGCGTGGAGGAATTACATGCATCTCGGCTTCGAATTCTTCAAGAGCTGGTTTAGCTACTTTACTTGTTTGCGAAGGATCGTTGTCCATTATAAACAAACGACGGCGGGCATGTTTTCGGCCGGTCCGTGAGTAGTCATATATATTATATTATTATTATTCATGTGTAAGGGATTGGCACTAGCTCTTAACCAATCAGATTGCAGTAAATATTTGTATTGACCAATCAGAGAAAAGGGTATCGCGTTTTTTCCAGGGAAGTGTCCCAAAAAGTGTCCAACTGTGAGTTAGTTAATAACTAATAGTTTCAGGAGGGGAAAGTCAATTCAAATAATACTTTTGCAATCTGATATGGTTGTAGAGCCAATGCCAATCCCTTACACATGAAGATGGTAGTTGTCTTTTGGTCGGGAAGGAAACATGTCCGCCACTCTTTCTTGGTTTCTTGTTGAAAAATTTTTTTTAAAAAGAATTATTATGGAAAAAGAAATAGTGTTGATGTGAAATATTTTGAAAAAAAATAGAGATGGTGTGTGAATTGTATTTTATAAAAAAAAATGATTTGTGATTTGGAAAAAGTATTTTGGAAAAAAAAAAAGAAAGAGATGATGGTTGAAATATTTTGAAAATAGAAATGTTGAATTGTATTTTATAAAAAAAAATGATGCGTGATTTTGTGGAAAAAAGTATTTGAAAAAAAATTAAAATGAGAGAGCGACGTTGCTGTTATTCCGACGACGACCAGAGCTGTAATGAGGTGGTGTGTAGTTATTCCGGAAGTAAATGGGGTATTATTTTTTGTAAAAGGATTTTGGATAAGAAAAAAAGGCGTTTCCGGAAGTAGATACGTTCAGCTTTTATATAAGGAAGATTAACATATGATTTTTTAGAGAAGAAATGGCAGGCGCAATAAAAATAATGGATGCAGTAAATCTATTTGTGATAAGAGCTAAACATGTTAACGTGTTATTTAAAAAGCTTTCTTTGATTAATTTTGAAGAAAATGATGATGAGATTTATTGTGAAGTAATTCGATTTAAAAAATCGAATAATGAAATGGGTCGTTTGATTGTACGCACAGCTGAAGAAAACAAGAATATGTTGCAGGTTTGGTTGCAATATCAAGATGAGATGCAAGTAACAGGTCTTAACCCTGATGAGGCACCTTGGTTTAATAATGAAATAATTATTCAAATTAAAAAATGAAACCATCATTATATAAAGAAGCATCAAATCAAGTTATTATTTAGCATCAGAATCATGGCTGAATCAAATGTTGAAGTAATAGATCTTTTACGTCTTAAAATGTTTAAGGATGTTTGTTTAGCTCGTGATTGCAAGGATTCTAAGTTTTATGCTGTGGATTATATGCAAGAGCATCCTATTCATTTTGGTGTTTATCTTCGAGCGTTAATATTAAAAGATCTCAATCCAGAGTCATATCTCAATACGGAGCTGGAAGTATCTTCAAATTATTTTCTTGCAATAATTGATCGAAAAACCGAGATCAATTCGGAAGAAGAAGTATATTTTGATTCAACGCGCACATTACGAAATATCTCATCGAACGTTAGAAAAAAAAAGAAAAGAAGATTGCAGTAGTAAATTGGTTTTGGATGGTTATATAAGAAGATGTTAGCATTGGAGAGTGTTAGAGATTTTAAGAGTGTTAGATTCTAATACAGATTTTGTGTAAAGACAAGAGTTTTAGAAAAAATGAAGGATCATATTTTTACATTTATGGAGGATAAAATGTATTTTACAAAAAGAAAATCATTACCGAATTGTGTTGGTAAAATGTGAAAAAATTCCTTGTTACGGCCTAATTATCTTCACAAGCTTCAATTTTATAAACTATTATTCCTATGTGATTTACCAGTGCTTTGTCGTCAGTATGTATATACTTATTCGCAAATAGATCAATCGAACAATATTGGAAAAGGTGTTAAAAGTATAACTGATTGTTATATATATAAATGATGTACGCATAAGAGTTTTTCAGAAAAAATGAGGTTCAGAAAAAGGATGAAGGATCACATATTTTTTTTTATGGAAGATGGAACATATTTTTTAAAAAGAAAACCGCCACCGAAGAATCAAGATAAACCCTTGTTTTGTACAAATGAATATTTTATTGCTGTTTTAGGACGTGTTCAACTAGTGTTGGTAAAATGTGAAAAAGTTCTTACATTACCATTCATATATATATATACATTACCATTCATATATTACCTGATGGTCGTCAGTATGTATATATCTATTCGCGAATAGATCAATCGGTGAATATTGTAAAATTTGTTAGGTATATAGCTGTGTGTCATATGATTGATGATATATAATATTTTTTGATGTGGAATTGGAAAAAAATTAAAAGTATTTTTTGTGAAATCAGTGCATTCAAAAAGGATCAACTAATTGTGTGAAATCATTTTGGACTGTGTACTACCACAGGATGTACAAGCCCCGACGAAAGACTTGGTCGTTTCTTTGTCGTAGTGAAGAAAGGGCTAATAAATTGTTTGAGGAAGCGAAATTAATTGGTACTCCTTCTTGTAAATTTAAATGGGATAAAATTTCGTTTTTTGAATGGTTGTGAAACTGGAAATGAAAGCAATGGGTATATTAGTAGTAATATACTTATTATTATTATTATTAATGTGTTAGGGACTGGACCGAGCTCTAAGCCAATCAGAATCAAGAATGATTTGAATTGGCCAATCAGAGCACAGTCCAGTCCCATATTTCCAGAAGGGTCGAATAGTTTTAAGGTGTGGTCACCCTGTCAAGAGCGACCAATGATCAAATCAGGGGGGATATGCAACTGGTCGTATACAAGAGGTTTTTTGTGAATTTTGTATATATTTATCTCATGAAACCTGGTGTTGTTGTACGACCAGTTTTTTTATTGTCCTTGAGTTTGACGACCAGAGAGAGGAAGGTCAATCAAGGTGATCGTAGTCAATTTCATGAGATAGATATTATCAAAAAGTCAAAAAAAAAACTTGAGTATAAACGACCATCATACCTCACCCGATGTGATTTATACTTACACCTGCCATCCAAAAAACTTCATATTTTTATTTGAAGAGTTGTAATGTTGAAATAAAAATAATCAAGAATCCCCCAATTTTTGCTTATAGAATTAATCATAGAAATTTCCACCATGGAGCTCTTACCTCGACGCCATCTTATGGCCGAATGACTGATATTTCTTAGTTACGGTATTTTAAAAAATGATAAAATTTGTAGAGGGCAATGTCTCAAAAAATTATTTGGTGTTTTTAAATAGATGAAATATATTTTTAAAAAAATAGATGAAATGTACTTTAACACACAATAAAAAACTTTTTTTTTTGAAAAACAAAATTCTCTTTATTTTTTTATTTGATCTAAATACATTTCTTTTTTAATAGAACTAAGTATGGAATCATCAGTTATCATAATTGTTGTTATATATTTTTGCAGACTTTTTGCATCTACCACTTCTAAATATAATTGATACATGGATAGCTTACCCGAGGGAGAGTATATACAGTTTCGTAAAATATATTTTTGATTTGGAAAATTCTGTCAAAGATATTAAGATCATAGTGGAAATATACTGGGTTTTTTTGGTTTAACATCATTCTATTAAATACTTTTTCCTCCTTTACTTCGTCATCATCACTACCCAAAAATGCTTTCAAACTATCTTCACTATCAGAATCACCATTATCCTGAATGGGTTTGAAGGGTTTGAAGTCATCGAAATTAAACTCTTTGGACGTATCCCGTACACCGTACACGTATCCTTCTCCTTTATCGTTGTAGTACCATATGAGATGGGAACCATATGGGGTTATGTGGTGGGGTTCTCCATAGGAAGCTTCGTTCGTTATTTCTTCTTTCGTAGCCATTTTTTCTTCTTTCGTAGCCATTTTTTATTTTTCTTAAAACTTCTTAAGTTTGTAGATATGTAGGGTTGTTACTACGCTTATATAAGTACGTATTGTTTAAATGAAAAAATAATAGTTTCAGCTTATTTATATGAAAGTTTTTTTTTCATTTGTAAAAAAACCTAGGCGATAAAAAATGTCATCATAAAAAAAAATGTACAGTTTTTTGATGAAGATGTATGCACCACCGCGAAAGATTTGGTCATTTAAAATGCGTGACCCAGAATATGCTGAAAAAATGATAGAGGCAGCGAAATTAATTCATACTCATATTTAAATATCATTCATACTTAAATTAAATTAAATTCATACTTAAATTAAAAATCATTCATACTTAAATTAAATTAAATATCGTTTTTTTAATGTAGTCGTGAAATTGTAAAAGATAAAGAAATCGGATGTCTTCAAGGGGTTGTTCATCTCAAAGAAGCAAGAGATGGTATTTTTGATTGGCTTCCATATGGGGTAAAAATCATTCGTTCTTATGCTGATGATTTCTACCATTTTATATCGATATGGAAAACGTCTGGGTAAAATGGGAAAATTATGGAATAGAGAAAGAATCCGTAAATTAGCTGATTATAAGAGCAATCATCGACAAAAACAAAAGGAAAAAAGAAAAAACTTTTAGAGTAAAGAAAGAAAATCATGTAAAAAAAATAACAATGATTCACATGTTTTATTATAAAAACTTTTTTTTTTATACAAGAGAAGGAATTATTATGTCTTTGTCAGTTTTTATAAACTTAACATTTTTATGCAAAAGATGAGGAACATCTTCCTCCGATAATATTTTTATTGTTTTTCCAGATTCTCCATGATTGATAACTTTCAGGGTTACTTCATACGGGTGTTGTTTCACACCATTTGTTTTTATTACAGAACATTGTTTTGTTTCAACTATTGTAACAGGTTTGCAATCTTCCACAATATATATATATTCAGGATATTCTTTAAGAAGATATTCACATGATAAATAGCGCTGAAAAGTATTTTTGGATATGTCAAAAAAAGTTATACTATTTGTACATATACTATAATAACGTAATACGGACATTGTTTTTTCAGTAATGATAAAGTTTTTTAGTTTTAAACATCTTATATAATATTATATATTTGTCTCAGAAAAGATATAAAAAAAAAATCAAACAGATATAACAGTATAAATAGACGGGTTTTTTTCGTTTTTTTATAAAGCATTGCTTGGCGTACTTCAGTTAAGTGTAGGAGTTGTATAAAAAAATCGAATACGAAAAATAAAAAAAGAATACGAAAACGACGACGTTTTAAAAAAAAACAAAAAGGAGGATGGAAAAAAGATCATCCGAATTATAATCATAAGTTTTATGAATTTTGGAAATGGTAGCGATGTATTAAAAAAATTTTATTAATCCAAATAAGTTTTATTTACATCTTTGTATTCTATCATCACATTCACATAGATCAACTATTTTACTATAGATAAGTCGTCCGTAATTCTTTTTACAAAAAAAACAATAATGATGGTTTACAAAGCATTCTCTACATTTGTAATGCATGACAAAATGATAGAAGGAATTCACTTCACAACAACAGAAACTGCAATATACCATCTTGATAACTTTTTTTTGGACTTTTGTGAAAATGTTATTGTTTTGCAACCCCCCTTTTATAGATTTTGAGACTATAAAAGCAGAGTATCAAATATATTTTTTCAATTATTTTCAACATGTGGCTGCGATCAATGATTGATTTTGGAGAATGTGAATCTCATGATTATCTTACATTTTATTATCATGCTAAACCCATACAATTAGTAAACTACGAACCTGTGGTTCCCTTTGTTCCCTCGTGTTTAAGATATGGATATTATTTATATCTGAAAGATTGTCAGAGACCTCGATATTTCAAACTGTTGTTAGCAGAACCGTTTGAGACTCCGAGGGATATTTTACAAAACCTCTTACCATCATTGAAGGGAAAATATATAAATATTAAAAATAATAGTGTAGAATTAGCAAACTCAACACCTTTATTAAACATTAAACCCTTCAGTTTCATTAACCGTAGGGGTAGAGGGAACAAATTTTATTTTCTTTGTAATGTTTTTAAAATAATAAATTTTTGATTGAATGTTAGAAACAGAAAAGAATATCGAGTTTTAATTTTTGGAAACATTTTTATTACAAGAAAATAAATATTTTCTTAAGAAGTAATTTGTTGTGGAATTATTGAGTAAACATTATTTATTAGTTTAATTTTTTTATACAAGAGATGATCACTCTTAGTATCAATAATTGGTTTTAGGGTTATTCCCTTCTCTTCAAGTAATCCCTGTGTAATAACTTTCAGAGTTAGTTCGTAGACTTGAGATGGAGAACAAAATGGGGGATTACATTATTTACATAGTATAGCAGGTTTACAATCCTCTACCAAATACGTATAGTTAGGAAAATGTTTTTGAAGAAAATGACATGAATAATAATGAGGAGTATAGTCATAATATGCTACACCCCTATAATTGACACAGGTAACGAGAGAAGGTGTTGTCATCTTGTTCTAGATATCAATATGATTAAATCAAATTTTTAATCTTATATATATAATAAATAAAAAAAACGAATTTGTTTTTTAAAAAAGTTTTTATTCAGTATATGCTACAGCTTTCATGAGATTATTAGAATCTATTATTAGTTGAATTTCTTTTTGTAAAAGATCAGAAGCATCATAGTCAACAATTGTTGTTATGTTTTCACCCAGACATGAACAATTCCATTCATCATTTTCATGTTCATGTTTCTTTTTAACTTCCAGAGCTAAGTTATATGCTTGAGGAGGTGTTGAGGGTATATCTTCAATACAATTGCAAAATGCCGTATATCGACATTTCTTTACAACATAGGTAAAGTGGGGTAATTCTTTCGCTAGAAAACGACTTGCATAATAGTTATTTCCATCTTCAAAGTAGGGGTTAAAGTCGTCAGCAGTCTTTGATATCTTTTTTGGTCATGTTCATGACAATCACGATAGGGCACATGTGAATTCGACATGATTCCCAATAATGTTTTAACATTTCGGGTAACGCGTTTATATATAATTTTTTTATAAAAAAAATATTAAAGGAAAAAATCAAAAATTAAAAAAGACAGATATTCTAAAATATATAAAAAAAAATCAAAAGAAATTTTATTAGGATATAAATAAAAATGCAAAAAAAGGGTTTTACAAAATATCATGGACACCGTGGAAACAGTAGATGCACGATATAATAGATTATTCTATTCAAAATATCCCTGTGGACAATGTCTTAACGGAAATATGTGTGGGGAAGTGTGTGCGAATTATACACTGTGGAAAGATCCAAAACAAAAACATTGTTGTAGATTAAAGAGATGGTTGTTAAAGAAGATATGTTGTTAAAAGATTTAAAGAAGAAAATCAATAAAAAAAATAAGAAGCAGTATAAATAAGAGTAAAAAAAATAATTGTATTTTATATTTGTTAAAATGGAACGTATTGGAAAAGCAGACGAACGATTTGAAAGATTATATTACAACAAACATCCTTGTGGAAGATGTATTAACAAACATCCGTGCGCGATTCATCCAGATGAAATAAAACTTTCTAGACTAAACAGTTTTAAACGTCGGGTGTTAAACAAGTTAAATATACGGTGGAAATATACAGTGAATGTTTCAGTGGAAATAGATCACGAATAGACGAAAAGACGTCGAAATTGTTTTTAAAAAGATTTAAATGGCTGTACGAGAGCGTGATTTTAATGAAATTCTTTATCCCGACATTCAATATTTATTACATGCTGAATTGTTTGAGATAGAAAAAACACGAGATTCAACGTTTTTTTTTTTGGAATGGAGAGAACATCCCTATCAGTTTAGATGTGCTGATTATGATTATAAATATTTTAACATTTATGTGGAAGATAAAAATGAACAATCTATATTTCGGAAACGATATGGTGGAAAAAGATACTATAGATTTTTAATAACCAGTTTTAGTGGGACTATGTCAATTTACGATCAGTTAGTGGGAAAACATGTAGTATTTATTGATAGAGAACCGAAATTACCCACGTTAATTTCAACCCTTGATTGTTTTGAGATAAATAATATTCCATGTTATTCAAAAACGTTTTTACATGGTAAATGTAGGGATTCAGGATTTTGATTAGTAAAATATCATTTTCGTGAAAATTTTGATGGTCAAGAGCTTTATTTAGATCTTATTAAAGATGAAAATATATTATCTATAGTTAATGTGATTTATGGTACCAGTTATGGAAATTATATTGTAACATTAATAAATAAAATACGTTTTGATAAATCTATGTTGCAACTACATGTATATTTAAATTGTTGTGGGAATTATGTAATAATTTTAATGAATTAAATATTTGAAATAAAACAGTTAATGAATTTGAAAGCTATATAAAGAGTAAAAATATGACATTTTCAAATCACAGCATTATGATTGAAACAATTTTAAGAGTTGTTCTTTATTTTCAATATTTTAACCAAGGAGAAATTGGATATTTATTTTGGTTATGTGGATTATTTGATTATTATCGTGGAAAATATGTCATATGTCCCATGATGAAATGTAAAAACAACATTCGCCCCCACGACGAAGTAAGTTATATAGTCAATATGAAAAAAATCAAGGGAACACGTGGAATGGAATCCTATTTTATCCTAGAAGATCGTTACTCTTATATGAACCCGAATTTACAAGCAAGTCAAAGAAAATATTCCTTGAAGAGAACACTCTTTCAACGTACTTTACTAATTGAATCAGACACGATATGCTGTAGTTTTTTTCATTCCCCGATTGTTTTAAATAATTATTTATTGTATTACCCCTTGAATGCCCCTCAGATTTATTTCAATGTTTAAGAACCAAAGATAAGTATCATTATACATATTTTGTACAAAATCTAACCTTTGAAAGAAAATACTTATCTTATACCCTGGGTTATGGAAAAGAAAGTTTAGTAAGCAAATTTAAGCACATACATAGCCAGAAAGGTGATTTTGCTTTTTTTTTAAAATATTTATTTGTTAATGGTAGCACCTAGTATTTTCAATTCTTATGCTTATTGTAGTTCAATTAAAAATCTTCACTTCATGTTTTATATTTTATTGTAGTGAACATAACCCTATAGGAAGTTTTCTCAATAGACAAAAAAAGGTCTTTCTGAAAAAAATATTAGATATGTTTTTTTGGATTTTATACATTATATAAGAAAGGGTAAAGTATCCTTTGATAAATGTCGGTATCAAAATTGTAAGAGTAAAAGTTATTTTTTGTAGTTTGATCCTTTGAAATTAAGTATTTTAAACAAAAGTAATTATGATTTAAATGAAAATCACACCCAAGTATTACATTCTGTGGATGTTAAGCGAGATTATGGGGGAATTATAGGAGAATTTAAATGTAAAGAGAAAATATTTGCAAATGTAATAATGCTTGAGGAAGATGTAATATAATTATTTTATATGATAAAAAAATATATAAAAACAACATTGAATTATAATTTAGCTGCATACAATCCTATGTATGAAATGACTGAATCGAATGTTAATTGGGATATTTTTTATAAAAGTATTAGTGAACAAACGTGTATGTAAAAAAAAAATGGAATTAAAAGATTGTATAAAATTTAAAGTGTTTGCGTATGATGTTATACGAATGGAAGAAGACGAAGAAAATGAAATAGAGTTTTGGATGAAATGTGGGAGATTTTGTTTTGCCCTTCGAAAATTTTATATGGAAAAAAATGAAAAATGGAAAATAAGTGAATGTTGTAAAACTATTCATGAAATATCTATGGTCCATTTAACGAATGCTGGAAATTACAGTAAAAAAAAAAGATTTGTTGGATTTCATGAGGGGGTTGATCCTTTATATATTCAACAATATATGGAACATTTAGATGAATTTTACGTAAAAAACTATAAAAGAAAAAATATATCAGTTTTGATTTATTTTATTTTTGAAACCATTCATCCTTTTTCCGATGGAAATGGAAGAATAGAGAAAGCACTTGTTGCATTTCTAGAAAATAAAATAGAATGTAAAATAAAAACAAAAAAACAACATAGAAAGTTATGTAACATTTTAGGAGTTATGCAAAGAAAACAAAATAGTTTATTTGATATAAAATGTTGTAATCAATTATACACATTATTAGTATAATAAAAATGTTTTCATTTTGATGGAATTGTGAGGAGGGTATAAAATAAGCACTGTCCCTACAGTGATTCATCATTTACCCTTCGCTCGGGAACAGATTCAGAGATGGTGGAACTTTATGCGAGACAACAACATGATCATTTTTATAAAATGCAATCGTATACAGATATGTCTGTAAAAATAATTGCACAAAAAAAAATCAACGGTAATGCTATTCTCGCAAAAGTATATCCTACAAATAAAAGATGTGACAAGTACAGATACAATAGCGCTGTTGAAGTGAAAAATGATCATATTCCTTTATTGTTGAATGTTCTTAATAAGATTAGCATTCAAGAGAAATTGGTGCAGATATTTTTCGAAGTGGTAAGATTTGAAAATTGGAAAAAGCAAACATGCCGTTTGGTTGTTCGTACAGATGCGTGGGGTGGTTTGGAAATTTGTTATCAACATCAAGATAACGATTTATCCGATGCAATGGAATTTGACGATGATCCAACACCAACAACCAGCAACAACAACAACGCAACGTCAAGTGAAATCGTATGGTCTGATGACTGGGGTAGTTTTCATATAAAAAAGAAAGATTCCTTGGATGAATATATTATTGCCCTAAGAAAGTATAATCATGCGACAGGTAATAAATCCCCACCTACCACAGTCAAAAAACGAGTATTGAAGAAAAAGAAATCCCTTACCGCACTCAATGTTGACGACGACGTCGACGATGACGACGACAACGAAAAGATTGAGAAAATAAAAGTAGAAAGTGATGATGATGAGGTTTGTCACCGTTTAAGTCCAACAGTAATTTCAGAAATTTTTTATTATCGATTTAGATGTTGTAAAAATATACAAGATACATTATGTTTGCACGGTAATACTATAAATAAAGAGTTAGCATGTAAAAATATAGAAGTTGATTTTATGGGGATATTACGCGATAAAGAATTCGTTGATGAACTTGAAGAATATTATATTTATTTTATTTCTTTATTTTAGAAATGAATAAAAAGAAAAAAACTAAATTTTCTGCTGACATTATTGAAAAAGCTTCAAGATTATTAAAAGGAGAGACATTAACTGATGAGGATTATTCTAATTATAGATTACATAGTAGTAGTAAAAAAAAATATAGACGTTTGAAATATTCTGTTAATAAAAATAATGAACAATGGGAAATTGATTTAGCTGAAAATAAAGATTTAGCCCGATATAAAAATCAATATCGTTATTGGTTGGTGTGTATTGATATTTTTTCAAGATTTTGTTTGGTAAAATTAATAAAAAAGAAAACGTCTAATAATGTTAAAAATAAATTTGAAAGTATTCTTATTGAAGAAGGAATAGCGCCTCTTAAAATTCAAAGTGATGAAGGAACAGAATTTCAAGATATACGTACGAAATTAAGTAAAAAGTATAATTTTGAAGTATTTCATACGTATAATAGAGAAATAAAAGCATCCCATGTGGAACGTGTAATTGGAACTTTAAAAACAATGGTTCGTCGTGTTTTAACAATGACTGGAGAATTTGACTATATTCAGTATTTACCCCTTATTGTTAATCATTATAATAATTCCTCACATAAAGCATTAGCTGGTGCAACACCTTTTGAAATTTATCGTGAAGAAAAAAAAGGAAAAATACGTAAAGTAAAAAATAAAATAGTACGTGATCATTTAAATTATCCTATTCCCATTCAAGATCTGATACAAGAAGGAACTCGTGTTCGTATTGTGAGAGTAAAAAATAATATTTTTGAAAAAAGTAGTCTTCGACGATGGACTAATGAGATATTTTTTATTAAAAAAGTATTTATCACCGACCCTGTTACATATCAATTAGAAGACGAACAACGTGAAGAAATTAAAGGAATTTTTTATTGTGCTGAATTACAAGTTTTAAAAAAAAAAGAATTTACACATTGCTAGTAATTCAATATCAAGAGGACTTCAAAAGAATTTGATTAATGATTTTGAAATGAAAATTGCACAGCCTATTGATGCTTTGAACAATGAATGTTTTTTAGAAGTTTTACAAGTTTGTTATCCCCAAACAACTAAAAATATTGTGGGTGATGAATGTTTTTTTTCATTTATCATAACCTATAAGAATTTTATACCTGAAGAAATTAATAATACGGTATACGCCAGCAGTGAGTTCGTTTTTACATCGGATAAATTTATTATACCCAACGGAATTGATGATTTATCTTCATTAATTATATTTTTAAATAATATCTTAGAAGGATTTGAAATATTTTTTCCATCGGATCAAATGGCAAAGTAATTATTAATGTTAATGTTGAGATTGAGTATTGGGTATATGAAAATACGAGTAAAGCAGTCGATGGGTTACAGGTAAATGAATTTCGATTATCTAACAAGACTACGATAGAAAAAAGGGTATTCAATATGCTTCTTTTAATCAAAAGATTAATATATTATTTTCAAAAAAATTAGCTTTTATGCTAGGTTTAAAAAATGAAAAAGATCTTGAAATCGTACCTCTCTTGTTTGAAATAAAAAAAGATAACCCTACACCTCGAACCCTTTTTTCTAAACATTTTGATTACTTACCCGATGTATCCGACGGATTAAATAAAATGTTTATATATTGTGATGAAATAGAACTAGGGTTAGTTGGTGATAGTTGTGCTGAATTGTTAACAACAGTACCCATTCAATGGAATCGACAAGGTGGTGGGGGGAATGGACAATTAGTTTGTTATAGTCCCCCAAAATCATTGAGAAATTTTAAAAAAGACATTATAAGAGAAATTCATATTAAAGTTAAAGATACTACAGGAAAATTAGTTTCTTTTGATTCAGGAACGCTTAGTATTGATTGTTTAATACATTCAACATAATGCTTTATATTGTTCTTGAAGAAAAAAATGGGGAAATGATAATTAAAAAATATAAAATATTTTATCCTTTTTCTCTTTACATTTTGTAAATAGTGGGAAAAAATTTTTTATGGAATTTAAATTCGATTGAATATAAAAATATCAAAAATTTGCAAAAAAAATGGATTTCAGTTCTATAAAACAATCAAAAAAAATAAATAATGGAACGATTTCAGTTTCTTCATCTACTATTATTTCTAATGCAACACAACGTTTTATATATACTATAAAATAATTATTTTATATTGACGAAAAAAATCCTTATACATCATTAAATGATGAAAAAAAAAATTCCCCTATTTTTTATTGATGAGTGATCAAGAGGCTAAACAATCACTACAGTTCTTTATTAACTATGAGAATAACGTACCGTTAAAAGGTGAAGAAATTAAGATATATATAAATTTATTTGAAGAAAAAAATAATGACTGAAAAAATAAATGAACTATCCGTAGAAGATTATACTGAATTGTTAAATGGTAGAAATCGTGGAAAAAATTATTCATCATCATATTTTGTTGTGAAAAGAAAAAATAAAGAAAATCTAACTAAGATAGAAATTTTATTAAATGGGGGTGTGGGATTACCCTCAAATTTAAATTTAGATACTTATTATACAAGTGATAAAAAAAAAAAGAGAAAAAAATAGATCCAAATGTAATACGTTTTTTACAAAATAGATAAACTGTAAAAAAAGTATACATAAAAACAATGTTATATAAAAAAATCATAATGTTGTGGATATTATTATTATTTTTATTGTTGGGGTTATTGTTGTTTTTTAAAAATAAAATAAATGACGCGTAAAAAATATATAAAAAAAAGAAAAAACAAAAGAGAAATAAGAAGCGTAGAAAAAAAATACAAAAAGGAGGTTTTGGAGGAGCATTGGCACTGGGTATGTTTCTTCCTCAAGTGTTGGGAACGGTTGCAAAAATTCTTAAAATTAACGTTTAAAAAAAATAAAAATGAGTAAAAAAATTGAAGATGTGGAAAAAAATGACATATTATTTAGTGAACCTTTACAATTTTTTACTTCATCACCCTATAATGATACGTTTACTGAATGTCGCGAAACTGAAATTATTGCAACGCCTGTCGATAATCAATCGTCAGTATACACGTTTACAAGGCATGGGAACGCCGTTGGATTAATGAAAACAAGTGATGCTAAAATAATGGCTAGAGTATCAATTAGAAATGCTGCTGGACTTATAGCACCTGCAGCATCGGGGTTTTCGATGATTACATTACCCCTTCGTACAATGTGGAAAACAAAAGAATTAAAAATAAATGAAAATTTAATTATGCCATCAGAAAATTTTGCACATTTTGCATCATGGATAGAATTTATAATGTATCAAACACCGTCGGGATATAAAGATTCTAAAGAGCTTAATTTAGCATATTTAAATACAGCCGAACATATAAGCGATATCACTGGTTTCACGAATGGAACTGCTGTCGTGAATACAGGAGGGAAACAAAAAGCACAGGCATTTCAAAATCAATCACAGTATTTGATAGATGAGATTGATTGTTCATTATTTAGAGAAGGTGGTGCTGAAATATATATTCCTACAGCGTATACAGTTGAATTACGTTTAACGCGGGCATTAAATACAATTGTAATGATGGGGGCCGATCATGCGGATATGACCGTTGCTGCTACTGTAATTACCCTAGACGATTTTAAAATAAAAATTCATGTATTTAAACCCAAAAAAACAATTATCAAATGCAATTAATACAGAAATGATGACCCATAATAAAGAAACATTATATTATACAACCAATTATCGTTGTATTACTGAATCATTAGCTGCAGGACGAAATTCACATCAAGTAATCGATGTGTTTAATGGTAGCGTTCCTACACGTTTATATATTGTATTTTCTCCATTAGCAAATTGGAACGGGTCATATACTCATAATATTTTTGAGTTTAACTGGCCTAATTATGATAATGTTGAAGTTTCGGTAAATAACGCAGTTGCCGGGAGAATAGAAAATGAAGTTGAAGCTTACTCGAAATTACGCTCGGTATTAAATCGTAACTATTCAGTGATGCCCATGACTTATAATGACTTTAAAAACGGGTATTGTATATTAGCATTTGATTTAACAGATAATAGAGACTCTCATCTTGCAGTATTACCCATAAGACCGTCGGGAAATGTTAATGTGGATTTTCATTTTTCTCAACATACAATTTCAGGTGCGTTAATATTTGTTGGTGAATTTCGAAATGAAATTAGAGTAGGATTAAATACCCCTGCAGGATTATTACACAGCATTTAATTATCAAAATTTGTAACAAGGGGATGTACAAAAAAATATGAAGAACACAAAACCCATTACAACAAAGAATAGAATAAAAAACCAAAAATAAAAAAAACAGTTATTAACAAAATACCACTAAATCGTGAACATATTCTTGTATATCCACCGTTTTCAGTTTAAGCATAAAAAAAAATGAATGAAGAAAAAAATGATGAATTAAAAAAAGAAGAGGAAAAAAAATACGAAAAAAATGATAATTCAAGAGATGATGATGATGATGATGATGATAGTGAAAATTATAGCGATGTTGTTAGCGATGATGTTAGTGATGAAATGGATAGTGAAAGTTCAATTACTTCATCTTCATCAAGTTGCGAAGATGATTTAAAATTTTTAGAAACATTAGTTCAATTAAATAAAATAAAGAAAAAAGCCTTTGAAAAAAAAAATCACCATCGTTAAAAAAATATCTTAAAGCAGATATTGATAAAAAAAATACGTTGTTAGATTCTCAATTAATTAATAAATTACAATACATTGCTAAAAATATTTAAAAAAAAAAAATTTCTATCCAACTTTCCAGTGATAATAAATATATTTTGAATAAGTTTTCAAAGAACAAAATAAAAGAAAAAGATTTAAAAATATTATTATCTGAGGATTTTCGTATAATCAACATATATCAAAAAGCATACAAATTACTTAACCAACAAATAAAAAACAATGACCGCAGTAAATAAAATGCAATTAATTAATCCGAGTAAATTAAATGAAATTTTAGATTTAATCAAAACTGATCATGAAAACGAAAATTTATTGCAGGGAATTAACTAAAAAAATAATTTCGAACTTATTGAAAGTAAAAATAAAATGAAAGAAGAAATGAAAAAAGTTAATAGTGATCAACGTGTCGCAGAGAGTATGGTTAGTTTTTAAAAAAGACAACAAAAGATGAAAAGAAAAAATAATGAACTAGAAAATGAGGTGAACAATGATGAATCACCCGAGGTAAAGAAAACACCGACTGTGACAAGTGGGCAACAAATAAAATAATTTCTTGAAAGGAAAAAAATTAAATTAGGGGTACAGATATAATAAAATTAAACGGTGTTGGAATAAACCATCATGATTTATTATACGATTTAACGCATAATGTCAGCAAACAAAACATGTTCAATCTTACACAACATAAGCAGACGGTTGCTTTAAAAGAATTGAAAAAATTACATATGCCCGCCTATTATATACGTAAAATAAAATTACGACAACGTTATATAAATTTGGGAAAAATAACTTTGGGTCTTTCTGCTGCGAGTAACGAAGAACCATCTACATCCCTCACCACTCACATTCCTACACCTTCAACACCACCCTATTCAACACAAAGAAAATGGCGACGAAAAAATCAATGAATTTACATTGTTTTTAACCCAATTTTTATTTACGAACGAGATTAATAAAATTTCAAAAATAAATAAGTTTTTAAATAAATATTATTTGGGTACATTTCCTGCAAATATTTTTCCTAAAAAATTTTTTTATCCCTCGTGTTTGATTTGGAATACGGATGAAGCAGATCAAAACGGTCAACATTGGGTTGCTATATGGGTGGATAAAGAAAAAAATATGTATTTTTTTGATAGTTTTGCTAAAGATGTATCGTTTTATAAACGTGAATATTGGTATGATTATAGTGTAAAAAAAGGACTAAAATTTCAATATATTCAAAGTAAACAATTACAATCCAAAAATACTACCGTGTGTGGAAATTGGAGTTTATTATATTTATACAATCAATGTCGTAATGAAATCGAAAATAATAATAAACAAAAAATATTTAAAAATGAACGTATTAAAATAAAAAAATATATTAAATTAAAAAAAAAAATAGAAACAATTTTGGGTAGTGTACTCGTTAGAATATATAATAAAAAATGTAAAAAAAATTGTAAGAGTAATAACAATCAGTCATGTTGTAGTTTTAATAATGCCAATTTTTAATTATACAAAAAATTAACTTATTTACAGTGGTTTTATGGATTTATTTCATAATGGTTTTAATCCTTTTTTTTTCCGGTATCTTCTAGACATCGATGAATTTTTTATTGTATCAAAAATGAACCCTCTTTGGTGTTTTCTTTTTCTTTTTTTTCTAAGGGTAACACTCCTTCTTACATATCTTTTTCTTACCATGTTTTTTAAAAATATATCGTTAAATATATACTTGACGTGCTTTTTATATTTTTACCCCCCTAGGGAATGTAGGGCTGCATTACCCCACTCACCTTAAAAATATATAGTTAAAAATCGAATGCGTGACCCCACATACTCCCCCATTTTTGTTTTCTTTTTCTTTTTCTTTTTCGAATACCAAATCCCAATTGACTTCCAACTATTTGTCCCAAAGGTCCTAAAAAATCTAGAACACTACCCCTTTTTTGTTGTTTTTTTCTAAGGATAATTCCCCTCCTGCTTCTGTCTTCTTCTTGCCATGTTTTTTTAAAAAATAAATTCATACACATACACACCCCATACTATATATATATATATTTAAAAAAAAAAAAACGATTTTCAACAACTCTTTTATTTTTTTTGAAAAAAACATTTTCTTTTTCTTTTTACATTTATTTACAAATCATAGATTATCGTTGATTCATGTGGAAATACATTGGTTCTAATTCTACAATTTTCATACCCTTTTCTACAATTATCAAATACCAAATAACCATAGGGTTTCTCATTAATTTCACTTAATACTTTATTAAATCTATTTCTATTAATTTTTTTATTATCACATATCGTATACATATTATTATAATCGCTTAAATTTTTAATCATAACATAATATTGACTATTGACACGTAAATTTCGCAATTTACTATTACCATATGTTAAATTTTGACATGTAAAAATAACACTAATATTACGATGATGGACATCTTGAGTTGCAATATTATCTATTCTTTCAAGATTTTCTTTTGATGATGTTGCAACTAACATGAGATCATCTAATATTATTAAAGTATTTTCACGGGTATTCGTTTATATATCGGTAATGCGGGGAATACCCTTTTGACAATCGATAAATTCAACAATAATATCTGTTTTTTCCGCAAGAACTTTTTCCATTTCAGCGTACAGAGGTTGATAAATTGAATATAAATAAACAATTTTAACAATTGCGGGTGTAATCATAATGTTAATATTTTTCAATAATTGTAATATCCAATATGTTTTCCCACTTTGACTGGGACCACATAACGATAAAAGGGTGTTGAAATGGTAATGAAACATTGTTCATTTCAGTTATCTAAAAATCCAAACGGAATCGTATTAAAATTATTTTTAACAACACGTTTATTAAATGTAAATGAAAATTTTTTTATTTCATCCTCAATACAAATATGATTAAGTTTATCTTTACATATTTTATTGTGATATTTAATTTCGATGATCTGATCTTGATTTTTAACACATTGTGTCAAGGATAAAAAATTCAATTTTTCTTTCATTGTTTCATTTTTTAAAGTAAAACCTTTGACATGAATACATTCCTGTTTTAAATTAGTTATATACGCGTAACATTTTGGACCCGTTGAACAAAAATTTGTTATCCATTCATTTTCATTTAATTCATTCGTTAAATCTCCTAAATAATTTCCCGTTTTAACATCAGTATAATTATTTTCATCGGATATATAAATAACAGAATCTGTATCAAAATATAAAACGCGATCGTCTAATTTATCGAGTAACTCGTATAATTTTAAACGTGCATATGCAGTGACAAAACATGCAATGATTACATTTCCCGTTTTTAGAGGTGTTGTTGCATCATCAATTTTTTCATATGTACAACGTAATAATGTTTCGTTTATAAATTCCATCGATGTTAATTTTTTACTTTTATCATTGGCTATATTTAATAATTCTTCATAATCGTTTAAAAAACACACTTGTGTATTATTTTCGTTTTGGGCAAATTTTCCCCATAACGAATTTAAAAATGTTTTTGCAATAGTTCTTAATCCGGGATTTTTCTCTATTTTGTCTTTATCTAAAAAAACTTTTTCATTTTTTAAATAATCATTACAATACTGTTTAATTTTATCATCATTTTTACTTCCATCTGCGTTCAAACAATCTGTAGGAATTCCTGAAGATTCTTGTTTGATTTTTAAAAATTGATTTACGTATTGTGAAAAAAATTTTTCTTTGCGTTCAAAATGATATATTTCGTAAAGAGCTATTATTTTATATCCCTTATCTATAGCAACATTAATCTCAACACTAGTCCAAGTACCCGTTAAGTATCGATCGCTTTCATTATGTTCACATTTATTACATTTCTCAAGTAGATTAATGCGTGGGTCCACAATCTGTTTCGGTCCAGGCTCACACGCGGTCGTTGCGCCAGTATAGCGACATTTTTTTCGCAAGCCCCATTGAAAACCGAACGGGGAATGAAAGTTTGAAAGAATCGAAGGAAGTACTCGTGTTTCTTTGCAATTTATTGGAATGATGCAGTTCTCAAGGTAAGCAGTGTGTAATATGGAGTTCTCCATTTATATAAATTGTTAGTTATTTGTCTAGAGTTTTTTTTAATTGTTTATTTGTCTTAGAAAATATGATTTGCAACTACTGCAACTGTTTTATTCTTGAATCATTGCTCGAACCTAATTTGTATTGAGCTTTTCGATCGAGAACAATAAAATATGACAATAAATTATCAAAATACTTCCAGTGAGACAATTTTGTTGTTGAGTTTGCGCGGTATTAATTCACGTGTTGTTGGTTTTGAGTCTTTTAATTTTGTCTGTATTTGCTTGAACATCACTGTTAATTAGTAATGCTTGTTTGTAAAATTATTCGTGTAATCCCCTTGCCCAAATAACAGTAACAACAACAAAAGTGGGGACAAAAGCTGACGTTTGTCCCCACAATGTTTTCGAATATTTATTTTGATATATATACATGGGAATATTATTTACTTTGTGTACTGCAGTTACTAAAGTATTTATTTAAATGTAGTTAATGCCATTATAGACATGTCAATTGTCATGAGAATAGTTTGATATTAAGAGTTATCAATTATATTTGTAATTACATCAATATATCGAGTTTGGTATATATCTTAGAAGTTCTTGCTTTATGCATGTATAATTATATGCATACATGTACGTGTAAGCTGGGTTTTAATGTCCACACATCTACATGTATAATATACCAGTTAATTTACAGTAAACCTTGAACTGGCCACTGAAAGACAAAAATATCTTGATGACCAGTTGCCAAAAGACACATAGTATGTTGACAACTTAGAAGTTTGTGCTTTACACATGTATTACTGTAGTTTTATTTTTAATGTCAACACTATAATCTATTATATATGAGTTAATATGCAGTAAAGCTTGAACTGGCCACCGAAAGACAAAAATATCTTGATGACCAGTTGCCCAAAGACACATAGTATCTTGACAACTTAGAAGTTCTTGCTTTATGCTTGTATTATATAGTTTTAGTTTTAATGTCTGGATATACCAGTTATTATATGCAATAAAGCTTGAACTGGTCACCGAAAGACAAAAGTATCTTGATGACCAGTTGCCCAAAGACACATAGTATCTTGACAACTTAGAAGTTCGTGCTTTACACATGTATTACTGTAGTTTTAGTTTTAATGTCAACACTATAATATATTATATATTAATATATATATATGAGTTAATATGCAGTAAAGCTTGAACTGGTCACCGAAAGACAAAAATATCTTGATGACCAGTTGCCCAAAGACACATAGTATCTTGACAACTTAGAAGTTCTTGCTTTATGCTTGTATTATATAGTTTTAGTTTTAATGTCTGGATATACCAGTTATTATATGCAATAAAGCTTGAACTGGTCACCGAAAGACAAAAGTATCTTGATGACCAGTTGCCCAAAGACACATAGTATCTTGACAACTTAGAAGTTCTTGCTTTATGCTTGTATTATATAGTTTTAGTTTTAATGTCTGGATATACCAGTTATTATATGCAATAAAGCTTGAACTGGTCACCGAAAGACAAAAGTATCTTGATGACCAGTTGCCCAAAGACACATAGTATCTTGACAACTTAGAAGTTCGTGCTTTACACATGTATTACTGTAGTTTTAGTTTTAATGTCAACACTATAATATATTATATATTAATATATATATATATGAGTTAATATGCAGTAAAGCTTGAACTGGTCACCGAAAGACAAAAATATCTTGATGACCAGTTGCCCAAAGACACATAGTATCTTGACAACTTAGAAGTTCTTGCTTTATGCTTGTATTATATAGTTTTAGTTTTAATGTCTGGATATACCAGTTATTATATGCAATAAAGCTTGAACTGGTCACCGAAAGACAAAAATATCTTGATGACCAGTTGCCCAAAGACACATTGTATCTTGACAACTTAGAAGTTCTTGCTTTATGCTTGTATTATATAGTTTTAGTTTTAATGTCTGGATATACCAGTTATTATATGCAATAAAGCTTGAACTGGTCACCGAAAGACAAAAATATCTTGATGACCAGTTGCCCAAAGACACATTGTATCTTGACAACTTAGAAGTTCATGCTTTACACATGTATTATATTATAGTTTTAGTTTTAATATCTGGATATACCAGTAATTAATATGCAATAAAGCTTGAACTGGCCACCGAAAGACAAAAATATCTTGATGACCAGTTGACCAAAGACACATACAGTATATAGTATTCTTGACAACTTAGAAGTCCTTGCTTTATGCATATGTATAGTTTTAGTTTTAATGTCCACACTATTATGAGTTAATAATATGCAGTAAAGCTTGAACTGGCTACTGAAAGACAGAAATATCTGGATGACTAGTTGCCATTTGTATCCTAATAAGAGAAATTACAGTGTACTGTATCTTGACATCATACCTCAAGTTCTTGCTTTACAAATGTATGAGTGCTTTAAAACAATTATAGGGTGGAGTACTGTCAGATGTACTATAAAATAATATCTTGGCAATCAACTCCTCATTATATATATGAATCATGAACAATCAATTGGGCTTAAATGCAGGTTTATGTCATGCTTCTGTTCTCACCACCAACGCTCGCTTTGATGTTACATAATCTCTTAATGCCAAAACATTGCTTGCAGTGGTAAGAACAAAAGTGTGACATAAACCTTACATACTGTAAGCTCCATTAGAAAATATTGTTGTATTTTGTAATATTTTATAATCAATATGTAATTATTAATTGTTGTAAATGAATGTTTATCTTTTTGCAGGTAGATAATATGGATTTAAGTCAGTCAGAATTCCAATCATGCTTGGTCTCTGTGAACAAATAGGAGAAGTTGACCTTTTCCCAATTATAAGCAGTGTGTTATGCTCAATTTTTTCCCCAACAGCTAAAATGATCATACCAAGTGAATATATGTCACTTGCACAACTAGCTGGATGGCCATCCATAACCTCAGGAGCTATATGGTGGTATCTGTTGCAATATTTCTTTGCTGGTGGATTTGATATTGCACATACTTTCCCAAAGTCAATCAAGTATCCTGTCTTGTTTTTTTGAAACAAGAACATTGTTCGTTTTTAAATCACAATGCAAATATCCCTTTTCATGCATGTGATGCAATGCATCAGCAACATCGTAACAGACTCTGAACCAGTCTGTGACAGACATATCTCCCATGGACTGGATGGCATTTTTATCATGTAACAGCTTGTGAACTGTCAATGACTGCAAATCTTTCCCAATAAACTCCATAATTATTGAGAAAGGCTTCTCAGTAACATGAACTCCAAAAATACAAGGCACACATCTATGTGAAAACATTTGTTGACAGCAGGCTTCCTTGTACACTGAACTTGCACTTGAATTAGGCAACCTTTTTTCAACAACATGGATACCTAACCTTCGATAGTGCCGTATATAACACTGCCCAAAGCTTCCAGAACCAATACATGGCGAAACATCTTCTAGCTCATCTGGTTTAATTTCTGGGATGTACTTTGTCCCTTGTAATCCTGTACTAGCAGATGAAACCTAAACAGGGTGTTATAACTGATGTAAATAAATAAAATTCATACAGAATATATGCATTTTATTAAAGATTGTTTGCCAGCAAGGATATTATAATTTCAAAGCCATGATGATTTTGCTATTTTCAGATTTAATTTTAAAATAAATGTGGTATGTATACCTGTAGTTTAGTAAACGAGCAACAGTGTTTTATCAAATTTAAAACCATCAGGGCGCAGCCGGAGTTGTTTTTGATTTGATAAATCATGTGCTGCGAGTTTATTGAACGCTTGAATGCTTGAATGATCATATTTTCGACTTACAAGCAATGATTTGATGATATATGTATATATATATATATATGTATATATATATATATATGTATATATATATATATATATATGTGTATATATATATATATATATATATATATATATATATATATATATATATATATATATATATATATATACGCCGTATAAGCCGTACATAGTGGGTCCCAAGTCCACAGTTACCATAAAGCCATATGGTGATAGCCGGTAGGGCACATTGTATACTTTCGTATATATATATATATATATATATATGTATATATATATATATATGTATATAGTACAATATCTATAGACACGTGTTTCATCAGTGTAGCTTGGTATAGCTTATATAGTAGCTTATATATATATATGTATAGAACTTGTGACTAGGCACTCGGCAACGGCTTCCGTAGCTCAGTGGTCGGAGCGCTGCGCTGGCATCGTGGGTTCAATTCCCAGCCGGAAGGCATTAAGGTTGCATTTTTCGCAACTGGGGTCCCAGTTTGGTCTTAAAATGTATGTATTCCAACACTCAAAATTTTCCTTCGCCATAAATCCTTTCGACATGTAGTTTGATCGAGTGAAATGCCAAATGTTACCTATATGTATATATATATATGTATATATATATATGTATATGTATTATGTATATAATATATATGTATTATGTATATATATATATGTATTATGTATATATATGTATATAGACACACACAAGATATTCTCGAGTAAATGATAATAGCACCATTAATAAAGAGGCAGTTTGCCTGATGGGCCCCCTCGGCCCATGGGCCCTGGTGGTGCACCGTTTGCACACCTGTAGTGCCACCACACACACACATACAATTAACACATGTATTAGCTAGTAACATTACTATTTTAAACCACTGTACCATACAGTTAACAGTTTTGCTACCCTGACCTTTTGAATTTCAGGTTTTTGCAAAGTTAGTTCTTTGTTTGCTTCCATACATTGTCTCCATTTAGTATAGTATTTGGAAGCAATACGTTTCTGTTGTTCGAAGTCTTTCCGTATGAGCTTGACTGCGCAGTTTACTTCTTTCAGCACCTCCTTTTCAAATCTCTGCTTGTATCGTTGGATTGATCGTTGTTGTTGTTTTCGCTTTTTCCTTGAGTTTCTGAGTTTTCTTTTCTGCTGAGTGGAATGTGCCATACAGTGTGGTTCTAAGACGTAAAATTTAGATCTACACTGTACTCACTAGCTGGAGAAATAGGCACGCGCGCGTATTCTAATTATTTGCGAAAATTGCGCGCTTGCAAATTTACCGCGCATCTTGCCTAATTTGGATATGATAGCCATATTTAGAAGTAGACTGTGCGAAGAAGGGGGCCTGGGTTTGAAATTCAAGTCATGGTTACCGTAGCAACTGAATGCTTTACGAGTGACTGGAACCGTTTCACAAAGCATATCTTGTCTGATTGTTGTTGAAAAAGGTATATGATCATGGGCAATATTTTCATTTCTGATTGATCGATTGAGTTCTTCACACAGAAACGACGCTTTTTGGAAATTGGAACGTATTTGCAAAGACTACAAAAGTGATGAGGTACCGTACGACGTATGTGCTTTTTATTGTTATTTTTATTTTGATTAAATTCGAAAGATCGACTTCCAATTCTAGCCGACTACACATACGTGTATATAGCAAAGTGAAAAGGTGGTAAACTGCCAAGAATTTAGTGACGAGATACTGACGTTTCGAGCGGAGCCCTTCAAACAAGGGTGTCACGGATGAAAGGAAATATATACTCTGATGAAGGGCTCCGCTCGAAACGTCAGTATCTCGTCACTAAATTCTTGGCAGTTTACCACCTTTTCACTTTGCTATATATTCAAAACACTGTCTACGCAGCACTCTACTTTTTTACTACACATACGTGTAGTCTACTAATCGGGGGAACACTACAGTATTAATCATGTATTATTGGTATTGATATTTACTGTTTCATTAATTACTATATTTACATTTGTACCATGTTTAAATCTGCTGGAGATTTCTATGATTTCTAACTACTTAATCTTCATTACCGCTTTGGCAGTTTTTATTTGTTTTAATATCTTCTTCGTTACTGGATCAGCTAACAAATCGTCATATGTCGGCAAAATATGGTTATTCATAAAATAGTTTTTTTCCCAGTCTTTAATTTCGTTCTCCAGTTTTCCTTTCATCCGTGACACCCTTGTTTGAAGGACGGCAAGCTTGTCCAAGTAACTGTCATGTACGAACTTATCTTGTGGTTTGCTCTTGAGTTTCTGTCTCGCTTTGTCAAATGCACAGACTTCGTCAGTACATCCAAGTACATATGCAATGGTTTCACCAAGTTTGGTTTGCCACTGCCACTGGTCTGGTTTGCAATTGGCAAGGTTTGGAGCCTGTTGTTTGGCATGCTTGTCTTGATCACTACCTGTGTCTATGCTATTAACTTGAGCAATTTCTTGAGCTAAAATACAAGTAAAACTTGATTAATTGGTCACTGGAATTTATTTTGTATTATGTTAGATGGTTGAATATATTTAATCACCATTTATTAACAATATCCCATGTGACATATTGTGCAATGATGATGTTTTAGCACACCTGCATATATATCAGGCAAGGACTGGCTATTGTGCCAGAGAACAATGGCTAGCCATGTTAGAATAATAGACAGCCATTCTTCTATGGCACGATGGCACAATTAATAGCCAGTCCGAGCCTGATATATATATTGTATTCAATAACATTGTAAATAATTCTGCAGTACCTGCTACAGCTGTATGAATTATGGATTGGTTTATTATCACCATCTCTTTGTCTACTGGAGGTGTCACCAAAGTAAAACTTATAAGATTCTCGTCCATTTCGCTTCTTTCGTTCTCACTGTTGCAGTATCCTTCCTTGTCTTGTGCACTGGTATCACTGGTTTCTTGGTCATCCTCAGCAGTCCATTCCACCACATGATCCATGCAGTCACTGGATGCACCATTCAGATTGTCATCATTTGTTGCATCTGCTTTGTGGCTCACTAAAAACTCTGTCTGGATACATTTGAAGACATCTTTACTTGGATCTTTCACACGCAATACATGAAGTGGTAAGGGAATTTTCTTTTCCAGGCACATTAACCAAGATTCGGCCAGATAACTTTCTTCTTTCTTGAAATTACTTGACCGAAAATGGTGAAGCTTTGGACCTTCAGCTCTACAATCCATCTCTGATTGTTTGCTGTCAAAAAATTCCACATCCCCATCCTCATTGCTCGTCCACCAAACCCCTTTACCAGCCATCAAAAAGTCGCTTATTCTCTCAAGGTTAGCCTGCCATGATGATGAATTCTTTTTGATGAGACTGAAAGGAACAATTGTGTTGCCTAAGGAAGGAACGGATTGGGCCAACTTGGAAATGTGAGCTTGCTGTTTGGTAACAGAATTATTTGAATAGTAAGCTCCCATAT
Source organism: Chrysogorgia sp. JL179-B06 (assembly GCA_035772405.1). Classification (NCBI taxonomy): domain Eukaryota; kingdom Metazoa; phylum Cnidaria; class Anthozoa; order Scleralcyonacea; family Chrysogorgiidae; genus Chrysogorgia; species Chrysogorgia sp. JL179-B06. The sequence continues at coordinate 207,607 of JAYKKM010000016.1, forward strand.
TCTTCTCGGCTTGTAGTCGAAGAAATACATTCCCGATTATATGACCAGGTCTCTTTGATGAGGTAGCTCGAGTGATGTTTGTGATGGCATTAAAAATCCTTTCTTGCTCTTCAGCATGGCATGATTTCCCACTGATAAGGCGATTCTGGATTGCAGCGTGTGCTGAAATTTTATGGAAATATGCACCATAAAACTTGCGGCAAGTCATCTTCTTGGTGTGGAAACCAATAACCTGCCAACACAGAAATGCATGCAACCATGTAAGGTTGTGAAATCTTAAAACACTCTGTGGAGACCGACTTCCCTCATTTGCATATGCTATGGATTGTATCTCTACCAATGTTTGCAATAATTTCTGCACTTCTGTTGAAACTTTACCAATTATACGATTGGTTACCATGATTAGAGCACATCGGTAGTCACAGCAACGTTTCGTCTCCTTACCTCCTAGAGAAAGCTCTATGGTCTCTCTGATGAGCTCAGCTTGATCAGTGGAAACATGCATGGGCAACTCAACAAGGACATTTTCGATGTGTTTCCCAACATCGTGCAGTGGCTCGAATGGCAATATCTCATACTTGTCACACTGTATTGATGTCAAGGTAGCTAGTGGACTTCGGTAAAGGAGAGCTGGTACTCTTTGCACACCATGTAGCTTGTCGGTCAACAACTTTGCAAGATCTTCACGTGATTCACCTTCATAGATCTTTCTACTATTCAGTTCTTTCAGTAGCTCTGCCTTCTTCAAATTCTGGGTTGGTTTATTGTTTCCTGTCAATGTTTGTTGTCGGGAAATGGCACCTTCTAGAATTAGCTTTTGCCTATCGCTTAACGAGATATGCTTGCAACGAAGGCTGTAATCCAATTCATAAACCCGATTAGCATGTACTCCACATGCAGAGCAGTAATATGTGCCACCTTTCTGCTGGCCACATTCATATTGCTGGGCTGGATTGTCCCCATGGAAGAACCGCATCACATCTGTCATTTCTTCCCCTTCTTCTGTTGTGATTGGCAAAGTGATTTCTTCCAAGCACTCTAACCGGCTGTCAATATAGGCCAATTGCTCAACATCTGAGCTGCTTGATCTTCCAACAATGTACACCTGTGGAGATTCAATAATGGTTTGAATGTCCATTTTTCTTTTCATTTTAGCTTCATATTCTTCATTTGTATAAAATACAGCTGAATCATACAAGCAAGTGACCATGAAAACGATATGACTGTGATTTGCTACTGTTGAAAGATCATGCCATATTTTCAGATGTCGAGTGTGTGAGAGAGTCTTAAGCTTCTCTCTTAGGATTTCTACATCCTCAGATCCATCAAAGACTGCATTGACTTGACATAATCTGGGTATGAGCTCCTCTCTTGACATCTTGGAAAACTCTTCATCTGTACTTTTCTTCATGTAACTGGCATGTGATTTCAGAAATTGTTCCCTAATTTCTGTCAAAGGTTGCTTGCGACCTTCCACAACAAACTCACTTTTAATAATTTCTCCATGTTCACCAAGTACTAGTTTTTCATACTACAAATTGAAAAACAATTGACGTATAATTAAATATTGCAGGACAAAAGATTAAAATATTATATTAAGCGGACATAATAATGATATTTACTGTACTGTATGATGCTACAGTAGTACAACAACCAATTAGCAAGACCTAGCTAATATACAGTATGCTATACCATCATATAATTTTATATCCTACTGGCAATTAACAATTAAGTTAATATATATATATATATATAAAAAATATATATATACCTGTATATATATATATATATATATATATATATATATATATATATATATATATATATATATATATATATATATATATATATATATATATATATATATATATATATATATATATATATATATATATATATATATATATATATATATATTATATATATATATATTATATATATATATATATATATATATATATATATATATATATATATATATATAAATGTGTTGATAACTAGTATCGAGTATATATATATATTATATACAGGTATATATTATATAAATAAATAAATGAGTATATTAATATTGGGTATATTACTACAGTATGTTGGTACTGTCAGTATTATAATTATATTGTATATGATTTAATATAATTATTACCGTACTGGAGATATGACAATTTAGAAAAAGGTCTTTGATGTCCAAATAATTTAATATGTAAATCTAATTATATGTACATACAGTAATAATTATAAATTATTTCAACTCAAGTAGTCTGAAAGCAGAAGAGGCAATAAAAGGTTTTGTCTTTGAAATATAAAATTAATAATTAACTTACCTTTCGTGGTACTATTAATTTCCCTATTGAATACTCATTTTGCATGATTTTTTCTTGTAGTCTTTTCTTCAGAGCTTCGTTTGTTTCAGGGGTTGGAGTTGATATTTCTCCTCCTAGTCCTTTTCTCTTTTTACGCCGAATACGAGGGCCATCAGAGTCAATGTTGTATCTTTTAAATCTCTCTGTATCAACACCAACATACTTTAACCATTCTTTCACAACCTGGCCACCATTCTTTGCAGGTTCTGCCTTTGAATTTGCCACATTATATTCCCGTGCAAGTTTTGACCAATTGACAAATTTGCCATCTTCGTATGATTCAACCTCTGCTTTGAGCCCTTCCTTATTCCAAGTCATCTTATTAAAAATTCCCACAGGACTTCTCTTTGTTTCGGTTTCCAGGTTGGCAGCAATTGCACTCTCCTTTGGGTCATATGCCATAGCCAATCGATCTGCCTGTCTTGACTTTAATGATTGTCTGTTACCAAAACACCTAATATAATTTGCATTAATTGAGAATAAAAATAATCATAAATTAAGAGTATAGACATGTCATAAACCCTTAGCTTTGGATGTTTTTATGTCAGTAATCATAGCACACAGTGAGTGGTCATGATGAGAGTATGCATGGGGGGCGGGAAGACGGGCACTTGATAATTAATTTAATTGCTATCAAAATTCATGATTTGTCATGGCCATTGGCATTTCCTCCCCCTGTTTTGGCCATGTGTACTTGTAAATAGTGGGGGGGGGGGGTGGGGGTTATTATTGGCATCCTCTCAACCTTTTTGTACATATTATAAAGGAGGTAGTAATCATATATTTGATGTCAATGCTCATCCTTCAAAAAATCTATAGTCACCGGGACCCAAGACAGTCAATGGAGGCCGGTCATAATGGCCATGACAATACATGATGAATTGTGATACAAATTAAACTAGTTATCATGATGGATATAAGAATATTTTAGTATAGGTATGCACTAGTCCACTAACCTCACAATTGCTGTATCCTTCCAACCCTCTTCTATTTGTTCCTTAGACCTTCTATATTGTTCTCTTCTTTCTCTTTTCATTTCAGATTTTGACTTCTTCTGTAGCAGTTTTAATTTGGGAACTTTAGCTAATGCTTCATTAAGAGGAATCTCATGTTTTCTCTGGAATGACGGGTTTATGTCGTCGTAAAGTTTGCAGGCGTCATTGACTGCCTCACGTATTGTAGTTTTCACCTTTGGACGAATGACTTCTTGGATGCTTTGTTTCGCTGCGACAAAGATATTATCCTGCAGGCTGGTCATAAATTGCTTAGACTTCACAGGAAATAATGACTGTTCATAACTATTTCTGTGCGAACATCCGTGACACTCCATTAAACTGTGTTCAGCCTTCTTCGAGGATGAAAGTTCCATCCACGTATCCATATCAAATGCGGCTAGATATATTGAGCGCTCGTTGATTTTGCGAGGAAACCAACGAACGAATTTCTGTTGAAGATTAGGATATTTCTTTTCGAAACACTGAAAATCAATGGCATAATTTTCCTTGCATTCGCTGAAAGTATCGACGAAACGTTTGTGTTGTTCCACCATCACGCGCGAACGATACTTGGCATATGTTTCGTCTTTCATCCTCGCCGTTTCTTTCTGCGTTACTTTCGCTAGTTGCCATGCAATTACTTTAGCAAACCCACACGTGTGCGGGTGAATCAGACTTATAACCATTATGGAACACGTGAAATAGATAGACATTTGTCTCTTCTCGAAGAAGGTTGTATTGTGCACCTACGTACACAATACCTCGCAAAATATTCAAATTTGGCGCTCAGATCATTATTTGGTTAAATAATATTATATAATTGGTTATTGACATTGACATGAAACAGACAATACGCTGGATTTATACAATTAAATAGTGAAAAACAGTTGTTTTATAGGCCTCAGACATTCAGGCAAATTTTAGACCACATACTGTACCTGTATATGTCGCTCACTTCATTAAACATTTCTTATTCACAACAAATTATTGTGTTGCGTAATTATTTTACAAGTAGCATTAACCTTTTCAGGTCCGACACCGAGACACAATACAAGCGAATAGTCCACAAGGGCTCATTATCAAAATTGCGGCGATATCGACATTTTTAACGAAAACTTCGTTGTGCCCGGAGATAAGGATTTTCGTACACGATCTTTAAATTTACTTTACAGATACATTTGAAATTAGCTAGATTTCCTTCTGCCAACTGGTATTTTTGTATTCAGTTGGTTCAATAGTGCAAAACTTGACATGTTTTACTCGAAATCCATTATTCGATGCGTATAAAAGGTAATTATGATTTAATTGCATATACTATCCAAAAATCCCGATGAGAATCAAGATATTCATTCCATGCACTTTCTAAAACATGTAACTTATCGACCACGTATAGCGATTTTCCTAGTGTCCAGTGCTCCCGAAAAATATTAACGATTTTAAGTGACAATTTCCTGTCAAATGATCACGTGATCAGTTGTCATGGCAACCATATTATCAGACCAAGTAGTTTTAGTTGGTTGTTATTTAATAAAGTTAATTGCAAAACAAAAAATCTTTAAGGATAATTATTATAGATTTATTCATTATTTTACTGCCATTTTCAAGCTGGACCCAGGCATTAATCTACCTGAGTTATTCACAGCACATTTATAACATAATGGAAATAATAATTTCCCATCTATTCTAACAGGTAAAACAGGAAAGTAAATATTTCGAGGAGGTGAAATACAACATTTTACTAAACCAAATATGTCCTTGATTTTTATTTTATTACAATCTTCACTCAGTAAAATAGTAGGATGACCCACAGGAAAATCATAATTTTTTTGTACATAGGGGTATAGCGATGTAAAATCTACATAACTTATTCGTTCGTTGGGTTTTGTTTCTTTAAATAAACATACGGGGGAAGTTCGTCCCCCATATAATGCGTCACGTGGTGTTAAAGGAGTAAACGGATAACATTTTCTTTTCTTTTCAATTAATTGTTTCTGTGTATATTTTTTTCTTCTAAATAATCACATTCCCACATCTCGATTAATTTGTGACCGGCATTTTTTATTGTCCAAGAAAAACGTTGCGTATTTGCATATAAATTACTAAATTTTTCGTTTGTAAGAACGTTTAATGCATAGGGGTCAAAACATTTGGGACATCCGTGGTAAAAACAACCATGAAATTGATATATCGTATCATTATAAAAACCATCGACAAAACGTCCTAGAATTTTTCTCTCACCATTTTGTGAACAGATATATTCTAAATTTCCTCCTAATTCTCGATTAATTTCATCTAACCAATCAATAGCAATTAAACTCTGTTTTACACATAGGAATTATTCCTGTTTCGGGGTATAGGGGACACAATTTTTTTAAAAAAAATTAAGTCTATACACTTTCAAAGCTAAACTAGCAATTGTAATACAATTATTTGCATAAAAGAGTGTAATATGACCTATGGCACCTATCATTGTAGAAAATTTAACACAACCCTTTCTTAAAATATCTACATCACTACAACAATAATAATAAATCTCTTTACGAAATATATATTTCTCTTTCTTTTTTTCTAAATACCATTTTTCAAATTCATTAAGTGTTGCTGTATTCATATGTTTCGTATCAAAAAATTTCCGATCTACAATTTCACCCTCATAAGTTAAATCGTAAAATTCATAAGGATGAAATCCCTTACATTCCCCTTGAAGGTCCATTGCTTTTGGAATATCTGCTAATTTCATACTTAAAAACAAATAACTATCGAGGATTCTAATATGTTGTTCTTTAATTATTAAACTCATTATTTTAGTACCGTTCATTATAGTATTCGGTATTATCTGTTTTATTCCTAAAAAATATTTTAAAATAAAAATAGTATCAAATCTACCCCCGTTATGAGCTATCCAAACGGAATTGGTTTGTTCAAACATAAATTCACATAAAGTTTCAATTACATTATTATCAAAAATAAATTGTCTATTCCCACAACAACTAACTTTTTCAATAGTATCATCGATAATTTCTTGATCCTTTTTTTCAAAAATTTTTGTTTTTTTAAATTCAATATGTTGACATTTTTTACATACCTTTTGACGAGCAATTTAGTTTTGTTTACTTTTGTTTCAAAATCAAAAAAAAATAAAGTGGGTTCACATTCTTCACCCTTGTTATATTCAAATGAAAGGGGTTTCACATAACAATAATGAGGTTGTTTCATGTATTTATCACAATGAAAACAAAATCGTTTGCTACAATCATGTTTAACTGTTTTATTAGAAAAAATGAAAAAGAATCGAGGACAAATTTTACAGGTTTTACAAAAAAAATAATATTGACAAGGTGTTAAACGGCTATAATTACTTTTAGAAGGTTTAAAAATTTTATTTGTTAAATGATTTGTAAAACAATTTTCATCATAAAAAATTATATCACAACTACTACAAATAAGTTTATTATTTTTATCTTTACAATTATTCGGATATTTATAACATCGTAAACAAGTTAAGTTATTAGTAGTACATAGGTGGTTATGGATATATTCATGTCGTGTAAAATAAGTCATAAATTTAACACAAAAAGAATTGGTGCTAAGTTTAGAAAATTCCTTTATGCTTAAAACTACATCGTAATGATTATTATTTAACCATAAACACACAATTTCATTAGTCAATTTAATAAGATTACCTTCACTATCAGTTCGTGAATCATAAATTATATTATCGGAATGAGTGTCAGCATACACTAACAAATCAACACCCTGTTTTTTTAAATAATTATTATACACAAAATTAAACTGTGTAGCATCAACATTACCCTCGGCTATCTCACATTCCCGATATACATTGCGAATTTCTTCACAAGTAAATAAATCATCAACGGGTTTATTGGGTTTTCTTTTCATTATAAAATATTTATCGTCTTGTTTTAAAAATGATAAACCCACTAATATTGCTAAAGCAAAACAGCAATCTTTCACTGTACGAAATAATACATGGCTAAGAATATAAAATACACCAGTGCGAAATTTACGACCATATTTTTTTACATACATATTACTTTTCACACCGCCTTTATCAGTAGCATTTCCCTTATTCAAACTATTATAAATGCTTTTTTTCCTTAGTACACTATTTTTTTTTTATTTGTACTTATTCCTGCGGGGAAAGTTTGAACTATTACCTTACTATTCCAACGATTAGCTATTATTTCTTTATTACTCTGCAGAAATTTTTCCATAATATTTAAGAAATATTTAACGTCAAAGTCTTTCACGGGTAAAACGGCTGTACAGAAAAAACTTTTTGGCGCATTACTAAAGATAAACCTAACATAATCATCATCACTTTTTACATTTGCCCACGCAATCTTAATTAAATAAGAAAAACCAACGATAACGATTGAATAAAACTAATAAAATTAACCGTTTTTTCCCGTGAAACATTCAATGAAAAATGTTGTTCAGTGACTTTAAATTTTTCTCTACTAATAGTTTCTATATGATTAACAGAAAAATAATCGTCTATTTTTTCATTTTTCTTACTTTCTTTTTTCTTATTAAATAAACTTACAATTTTATCTATATCTTTTTGACTATATTTTAATTTTTTCTAATCATCATTCATCTTCTTTTTTTTTTCTAAAACAAGAAAAACATGCACTTTTATTTTTATTTATGTTTTCGTCTTCACCATCAACACGATCAATAGTAACATCGTATGAATCCTGTATATTAATACATGTCAACGTAACTATAGGAGGGATTTTTTTTGATAATAAAGAACCCATTTAAAAAAAAACTAAAACAAAAAAAAGAGAGTAAAAAAAAATATGAGTGAAATTGTTTATATTGAAATATATTTAAAAACGTATAATTTACCTTATATCGGATATGAAATTCAAGATAATGATCCTTCAATATTATTTACTCCGTATCTTTTAAAGGAATGTTTACTAAATTTTACAGAAGATAAAGAAAAGATAATACCTATTTCATCAAAGATTTTAAAACAAAGAATAACAGAATTAAAAAAGGAAATATATAACTGTCCCGAAGATATTATCTATAAAGTAGAATGTTTGGTAAAATTTATTCAGAAACATGAAAAAAATAATGATTATTTAGGAATAAAAACAATATTTAAAAAAAGAAAAAGTTACCTCGAAAGAAACGGAACACTAATAAATCTCAAAGTATACGTCACGTTCTTCAATGTAGAAGTAAAACCTTAAAAAAATAAGATGTCGTAAACGAACAGCAAAAACAAAAAAATGTTGGATTCATTTAGCAAAAACAAAATAACTTACGTATCAAGAAATCAAATATCCCCAATGCTGGTGAAGGATTATTTGCTTGGAAAAAACCTTTTAAACCCGATCGTAATATTTCTTATTACACGGGTCAAAAAACAACACAAGCCAAATTGGACCGTAAATATGGTAAAAACAATAATGCTGTATATAGTATTTGTAACGATGCAAACAATTGTATCGATGCTTATTTGACAACTCACGCAGCAGCACGTTATGCGAATAATGGGAAACCCGGTTCTATATATAAAAATAATTCCGATTTTGTTTACGATCCAAATAATAAAAAAATGCATTTAGAAAGTATAAAACATATAAAAGCACATGAAGAAATTTTTGCAGACTATGGTGATAACTATTGGAAGTGAAAACAACCTTCATAACAATGGTTATAGGAAGAAAAATAAATTATCGGGGTGGTGATTTTAAGGGGAAAAAAGGCAGCGTGGGGGTATTTTTAAAGGGAAAAAAGGCAACGTGGAGGAAATAAAACAATCAATAAATACAGCAATCTTTTTATAAAAGATTTTAAAAAAGAGCTTAAAAAAGGAGCTAATTTAGTAAAAAATATAGCAAAACAAGGAACGAAAAAAATCAAAGGTCATTTTCAAAAAGGAGGAATTGTATATCATAGACCCAGAAACAATCTTGAAAAGATTTTAACGTATTAATTTTAAATAAAAAAAATACATTCATTGTATTATTTCGTTACATAAGAGGATATTGTTCATTGAATATTTTTTTACATTATAAGCTCTTATTTCATTAAAATTTACACTGGTGAAATTAGGGTAATCCACATTACATTCGCATTCCCCTTTACATTTTTACAAGAGTATTTTATAGTTTTATTATAAACAAAAAAATCATAATATAATGCTATAATACTCCTAAAGCACTCATAAGTAAAACAATGTTTTCTATCATAATCTATTATCTTTAAATATTCTCCAATTCCTTTGTTGTTGATATGTGGAGTCGGTCATCATTCCATGCTTCACATATTTTACGAAGAAATTCATAACATTCTTCTGGAATTTCGTGATTCTCTTGATGTATAATATACATCTGGGGATTTTTTGAACATTCTACTTCCAGTATTAATTTATACCGCAAATATGCTTCATAATCAGCTATAGATATTAGTAGATGATATCTTGATTTTTCAACTTCCACACTTCCTACTAATTGCCAAAAAAAACCGGATTCCAAATAACTATATTGTGTTAAATCGTGATAAATCTTATATCCCTCTTGATTTAGAGCTCTCTGAAAAATAGCCATTACACTTACACACACACATCTTGAAAAAATGATCTTTATATATAGACATATCTACGTATATCCATCGGAATAAACAATAGAAATATCGTAATCAATATAGGGTTTATCAGCTTCACCCGTTTTAATACCATATTTATAAAAAAAATGATCTTCTATAAATTTAATGTTTTAATCAATATAAAATATTCGTCAGCAGGTAAATTATAAGCTAAATCTACAAAACGTTTATTATCGTTAAAGAAATTTTTTTCAGGATCAATAAACAATTGATTAGGGCTAAAATAATATTTACTAGATTGTCCAATATATGACCCAAAATCACCCTCTTCGAATATCTCTTTTTTAACTTGAACAATACTCCATCCAAATGCATCGTGATATTTGTTACTAATATTATTTTTAATTTTTACATCAATACTATGAATTATTTTTCGTTTATTCCAAATTTTTTTTCTTGCTTCTAATTCTCCCGTAAGATAATTCTGTTTTGCAGTTTGAAATGATCTATTGTCACCAAATGTCAATGAAAAATCAGTAAAAATTCCTGAAGCTCGTATATTTGTTTTAATTTTAAAACCGTCAAGAAAACTCGTTGGTATTACACCTTGTATCCAAGAACTTTCTTGAAACTCATATAAATTTGATGCTGATTTAAAAGCAACTGTCGCGAATTTTCTTGGATGATAAAGCCAAAAACGTTCACTTTGATGGATGATTTTTTTCTGACTCATTTTATTGCTTTCCAATAAGAGAAAAAAAATAAGAACGTTTTATTTATACTATATGTATAATAATATCATTTTTATATATTTAAATGTACAAAGAGTTTCTATAATCATCTTATTTTTTTTAAAACTTCTCTCCTTCAATTTTTACAAAAATATTGTTTTTGACAAGATATACATCATTACCAAAATAAAAACGTTCTAATGTACGTTTTATTTTTAAAAAATGAGCATTTCTTAAATGTACTTTTGCTAATTTTTTAAACAATCTTTGTTTTTCTAAAAATAAAAGGAAAAAACATTCAATATTTTTTTGATTTTTTTAAAAAATCTAAATACACTAGTGTATTTTTTTTATTAGGAAAAAATTGCAGGAGAGAATAATTTTTAAAAATTAAATTCCTTATCATACATAGCCAGTACAGATCGTTGATTACCCTCATCTTCTAATTTACGAAACAAACATGCAGCAAATAAAAGACATTCAAACAAACTACAATGATACAATAAACATGTTGGTTCACTTGTATGATAACAACAATTTCTTGGTTTAAGATTATAAAACCAAAGTAAATGATCGTACTTCTCAATTCCAAAATATTCAAGATTAACACAATATAAAATAGTTTTTTCTTGAAGTGTTTTAACTAAAGAAGATTCTTTATCACCACCTTTATACCCGATAATAGCATTCGGGGAAAAAACATTACGAAATAAATAACTTAATCTATTTATAAGTTCACTTTGACTAAAATAATCTCTTGATTTTTTTTCAGCTAAATAGTCTAAACCATGACATCGATATTGATAGTAGATGGTAGAACGTTCCCTTCGAGTTAGTTCTTTGTAGGGTTTTAACTTGTCATCATAACAATGATAAATAAAATACTTCTTCGTTTGAAGTTCGAGAAGAGTTACTTCACGATAACTGGGTCTCTCTCCCTTAAACTGGTAACATTCACAATCCATTATATGTGTGATATGGGATAAAAATTATTTTTGTCGTTCTTGGGATATTTCTTCTTTATATTTGTCTAATGCACAATTATATTTACCCATATACAACTCCTCGAGAATCTCTTCAGATTTTTTCTGTTTATTCTCTAACGGGATGTAGTCATCTGCTTCTTTAATTTCGCTGTTCACGTTCTTCTTCTCAAATATTTTTGCCATCTCTCTCTCTCCTAACACTCTGACTGATATTAATTATTTTCGAACTTACATCAGGTTTTATAATTGCATCTTGCGTTACTATGTGTTACTGTGGGTAGATTAGTTTGACCAATCAGAGCTCGTTCATTAAAGCTTTCATGTCATACAGATGATTTGTGATACTTATGTACAATGATTGTGTGTTGTGGGAATTAGAGACGCGAATCCATAATTAGCGATTTCTTCTAAACAAATACTCCGGGATTAGTTGACTCCAATGATGTGTTGTGTGATTAAAGACACAAAGCCATAATTTTGATCCTAAAACACACACTGGGATTAGTTTATATGTTGTAGTCACAATAGAACTTTTCAAATTTTTATCAAAATCAATTTCGTGTTAAATTCTTTCATCAATGTAAGATCGTGTGTGGAAATATATATTTTTAGCGAATGGTAAAATAGTATATATACATGTCGATTTTCTAAAAAACGCGTTCCATCATTCGTTTTTGAGAATGTCGTTAAACATTGGTGATAATAGAAACTATGAGCAAGCTAATGACCAAGAAATCAATATTAAGACGATATTGAAAATTGTTTATTATATACAACATTTTCGTAACCGTTACATTGGATTATTATTTGCCATCTGTGACTTATGTGACTATTAATATGGGGGAATTATTGAATGTATGGAAATTGAATCGAGACAAATTGGTCAGGGGTATGGAGACTACGCATATATTGAAAAAATGAAAACTGAAATGAACCAAGATGAATGCAAGGATTGGCGAATCTTAACAGATAAACAACACTATATAATACCCGTAGTTCATACACAACGAAAATATTATATTTACGGTGAAAAACTATGTTCGCGTTATCATAAATTACTATTAATACCCGCTCAAACATTATTTAAATCTATTTTTCATTTGAATGATAATCATTTCGATAATTGTTTTATTGAAATTCAAACAAGTTGTTACCATAGAAATGATATTTACCAATATATTTCTATTACTATTACTGATGATCAAACTACAATTCCTAAAGCCATAGGATATGGAGGGTCTTATCTTTGTAATACATTACATAGACTTAATCGTTGTTTTAGTCGTGAATTTACATATTGCTGTATTTATTTATATTTTTTAGATCCGTTTTATTTGAAGGCTACTTTTTATTATATGTATAATTTAGATAATTATGAGAAAATAGTTTATCAACTAGCAATTTATTTTATTTTCTTTTGCGAAAATCATAACCCTATATCAAAAATTAACGCTAATAACGATAGGGTTTATAATTTTAATCTCGATAAGATTGTTAAGCTAATGATAACGAAACCCCCACCTATTACTTGTTGTTATAAAAATTGTCAGAATTACTCGTATTGGTTTAAATAGTTTTATAAGACAAATGAAAATTATAAGTTTAAAATAAGTTTATTTTCTGATCTAGTTAAAAATAATAGTATTATACAAAATAATAGACCCATTAGTTTACAATTTTACCCTCCGCATTTGGATATATTATATAATTATACTGTAAGGGTAAGGATTACATCTGATAATACTAGATCATCTACTTTTATTATTAAGAGTATTATAGAAGCATATAATATTAACTATGAAGATCCTGACATAATACAGAGTATTGAAAAATTGTATTTAGACTAATTTTAAAAATTCAAAGAATATATTCAACAACCAAAACCTAGTGTGTTTTTTGTCATTGGGGAATAAAATGAATTTAAGATGAGAATTTCTAAAATCTAAAATTGTTTGACGAACAAACAATTTTATATAATATTCTTCATTATCAATGTTTTTATATCTAAAAAAACATAGGATTAAAGCAAAAAATGCTATTATTTGTCCAATTTCATGTCTATCCATACGATTATATATATCCAAAAGTTCACGTGGAATTTTTAAATGCCAAATAATATTTTTAAACAAATTCTCATGATCGTCAAGACATTTCCACACACTTTTTTCCATATTTTTATTGATTTTTATTTCAAAACGTGCCAGTTCTTTTACCATAATATTCCACACCTCCATGATTTCACACACTTTACTGATTTTTTTATTTACAACAATATCATTTTATACATTTTGTTTTTCTTTTTTTAAATTCATGCTTTCTTTTTATTTCCCTGTTATTATCCATTATATATCGTTTTTCCATAAGATCACTCGTAAATTTTTTAGAACGCCATTGCAAATATTGTTTATTTATATATAGTTTCTCAATATAGAGACCCTCTAACTCACGATATTTATCGCGTTGTGTACAAATAATATCTTGATCATAATTCGAATAGATTGTCATTCGTTTTTCTTCATGATGTTCATCGCCTTTTTTTTCACGTTTCATATAAATTAAAGAACGTTTAAAACATCTTTTCTTCAATGGAGGATCATTCAATACTTCTCGATCGTCTTCCTCTTCTTCTTCTTCTTCCCCTTCTTCACACAGTTATATTTCTTGTGGAAATAATGGTTGGGGTGATGTAGACATAGGTGGTGGAGGTGGTGGTGGTGATGGTGGTGGTGGTGAAAGAGGAATAGGAGATAATGTTGGGGAAAGAGCGTTTGCTAATTCATCAACAATTTGTCATAAATGTGTTCCTTGAACGGGTACCATTTCATCACACATTCGTATTAAATTCGCAGGAGAAGGAATAGGGATTTGTCCAAAGAAATCAATGGGCATTTCGTGTATGTAATTATCTAATTCATCTTCTTGAGCGGGTAATTCGTATACCTGTGGTGGTGAAATCGTTTGCGATGGAATAGGAGATGTATTATACTTTGCTTGCGGTGTTTGAAGAGGTATATTATACTGTGCTTGCTATAGTAGAGGTGGTGAATTTACTAGCTGAGGTAGAGACGGTATCTTTGCTTGCCGTGGTGACGCGTTATACTTCGCTTGCGGGAGTAGAGGGTATATGTGACTGGACTGTGCTTGAGCTATCGGTACAGCGAAATTTAATTTAGTTGGACGATGTTTGACGTTCTTTCTTCTTCTGATTTCTTGACTGTATGATGTATATTGTTCATCATCTGAAATATCCAGACCCATTTTACGATATTCTTGTTGCTGTAGATGTCGTTGTTTTAACATTTTGGGAATATCTTTTCCTTTACTTTCAATCCGAGCAATTGTTTTTCCACTTTCAACATTTTTCTGGGTCTGCTTCACACGAGCCATAATTATATTGTGACTAAAAAATTTTGAATCAAACGCTTATAAAAAACAAGCTAAAAAAAATGGGGTAACCTGATTGGTTGAACTTGATTCCATAATAAAAAATCGGGGTATTCTCATTGGTTGAATGACAAAATAAATATTATAGGATAGTCTTGACGGTTACTAATACATGTAAATCTTTTTAATCTTTTTGTTGACTTACTGCTAGGGTACGTGTTGTTTAAATATTTATCGGTAAAACGTTGTAGAGAAAGATATAAAAAGCCTATGTTAGGAGTAATATTTTTTTAGAACACTTTCAAAATGATTGCGGGTACTAAAGAAAATCCTCTGTTGGCTATAATGATCGATTTAGCTAAGTATTTTTCACATATTGATTATCAAGTGCTTGAATGTCGTAAAATGGATATGTTACCCAACAATGAACGTGCAGATAGAATAATATATAAGATATTATTGTTATGGAATGAGAAATATATATATACCTACTCATCGGACGATTTTACTCATTTAATCGGACAGTTTGTGAATGTACATATTACAAGCGAGGAACCTCCACCCTATCAACCATGAATCAAGCAAAATTTATAGATATAATATCCATGAGGAATCTATCTCGTGAACGAAATCTACAGTTAATTGGTTCAAGACCCATACCCAAACCCGCTGGCGAACCGACACAGATGTATGATTTTTTTTTAACGATGAATATAACAATTATTTTAAAATTGAATTCGATTCATCCCAACACGATAAGATTGGTAAAAGTGTGTATCTTACCAATCATTATATATTCATTGTAAAAGATATATGAGTTAATCCTTTGTATATATATGACATCTCTCCCAAAACATTTTATTATTAGACAAGCCTCATCATGGCAACAAGTATAGATATAAACGAAATTAAACTTGATAACGTTAAGTTACACTTCTGAATTTTTATATACAATTTGTAAGGACTCTGATTTTTATGTTGTTGACTTTATGAAGAAGGTAAAAATTTGGTTAGATGACCGGCGAGGGATAATATTAAAGGATTTTAATCTCACCTCGCTTCTTAATACCCGAATGGGTGTCCAAGCTGGAATTATTGTTGCAGTGATTCTACGAAACGAAAATCAAGAAGATCTCGTTGGAAAGCACATCTACTTTGCAAACTCATACACAATGTGTTGTACCAATCCATATTTATTACGTTAAAACATGTATACGTTATTTGTTATTAAAAACCATTTATCATCTGTTTTGACATGTATGAATTAATTAACACTCTCTCCGATACTTATATTATCGAGCAAATTGTTTAACGGGAATATTAAAATATATACTAATTTGTGTGAAAAGTGTAAAATAGAGTATCAAAAAGCATAAAAATATGTTTAAATAAATGTAACATGCTTAAATAACTAGAATATAGACGTATTTAAACATATACCCTTACGGGAATATATATTTCACAGGACTAATCCTTCCAAAATGGCCGCTAATCCCTACGAGTAATTAATAAATCAACTGAATAGATAGGCTAGAACTTATTAAAAAATCGTATCTGCAAAATACACAAACAAAATGGCCGCTAATCCCCAACGAGTATAATACATCAACTTTTGACATCGTAGACCCAATTGCTAATTATAAAACCGCGTCTTTAATCCCGGCAACACATATTCATTGTCCATACCCATATTATTAATCAACTGCTTTGACATAGGGGGAGTGATTAGAATAAAACGCTTATTATATATTCGCGTCCATAATCGTCTAACAACACTCATTGTTCCTAGCCATAATAATTCATTTGTTTTGACATGAAGGCTTTAATGAACGATCTCTGATTGGATAGATACGGGGGAGTCTTTGATTGTAGAAACTCTGATTGATCAAACCCGCAAAACCATTGTAATAGTACCGCAGACCGCGATTATAAAATAAACAGATAAAGACGTCTCAAACCACACGATTTCAAACTGGAGAAGTGTACAGGAAAAAGGAAAACAATAAAACGATGGGTGACAACATTCGACAAGGAAACGCAGACCCCTCCAACAACGCGATCCCAAGCAACACAGACTCCAAAGCAAACCTAGAAAAAAAGGAAGAAATGTAAGATAGCGATAGTAAAATGTTTGCTGTCTGTAAAATCGACATGTATTTATTATGTTTTTTATTTCTCTTAGAGAGAAACCATCCCCCCACCAACAATAGCCAACACAATAGAAACCGTCCCCGGGATACTGCTTATAAAGGATGATGACGAAGAAAGCGAGTGGGCGTTCAGAGTCCAAACGGACTCTGAATATAATTTCGATGAATACGAGCCTCCACCTCCGGAAGAACACAATGACCCACGCGTGTGGGGATAAGTAGACACCCATGGTGAGGAGTTTATGTACTTTGAACGCAGCAAACAATTGGTAAAAATGCGTTAAAACAATTTTTTTTACTTGTAGGTTCCTCATTGAAAAGGGAACCCCTTAGATCTATAGAAAACTTTTTTTAATATATATATTTTGTAAAAATCTTTTTTGGTACTTATATTTCCATGTTTTTTAAAAATATAATTCATCCAACTTCTACATCGTGTGTGTGTTTTACTATAGCTAACTCTTCCCTCAAACGCTAACGAACAACCCTGGCGTAAAATAAGCAATTGATAGAATAAGGGATGACCTGTACTGTTGCTATGGACCAGAGTCAATCTCATTCCAATCGCAAATTCGACTACGGGTGAACGCGCGCCAATGCAGTTTAGTAATAAAATACTACGGCACATTGGAAGATGTCAGAGTCTTGTACCGAAGCACAACTTACAAGCGAGCAAAACACACACAACTGAAAAATATGAAAAAACATCTGCTTATATACTCAACAATTCTCTTAAAAATTTTTTGGGGGTTCCTCCAAATTTTTTAAAACACTTTTACGGTATAAAACTTTTTCCAAGGTACAACTCTAATTTTTATTTTGAAATATTTCATCTAAAATTATTTTGAGAACATTTTTCAACTATAACCAATCTCTCAAACTTTTTGGAAGACTTAAAACACCAAAATAATTTTTTGAGATATATCATCTAATAAAATATTTTGAGGAAATATCATTTTTAAAAATACAGTAACTAGGGAATATCAGGCATTCGGCCATAAGATGGCGTCGAGGTAAGAGCTCCATGATGAAATTTCTATGCTTAATTCTATAAGTCAAAATGTAGGTTTATTTTTATTTCAAAAAACATTA
The DNA here is from genome assembly GCA_035772405.1 of Chrysogorgia sp. JL179-B06. Taxonomy (NCBI): domain Eukaryota; kingdom Metazoa; phylum Cnidaria; class Anthozoa; order Scleralcyonacea; family Chrysogorgiidae; genus Chrysogorgia; species Chrysogorgia sp. JL179-B06. The sequence goes on from JAYKKM010000016.1 coordinate 225,893, forward strand.
CAACTCTTCAAATAAAAATATGGAAGTTTTTCCAAAATGTTGGTTTATTTTCATTTCAACAACATTACAACTCTTCAAATAAAAATATGGAAGTTTTTGGATGGTACGTGAAGTGTGAATGATGATCTGAATAAGTGCTATCGCGGATGCTATATGGGGTTGAAAGCAGTGATGAACCAATGAACAGGATGTCTAGTCGCAGAATTTCGTGTTCCGAATAATTGATGATCAGCGTGGAAAGTTTGCACAGAAACAAAACATGTCTAAAAGTGAAAACAGTTTCACCTTAGACATGTTTGGTTTCTGTGCAAACTTTCCGCACTGATCATCAGTTGTTTGAAACACTAAATTCTACGACTAAACATCCTGTTCCTTGGTTCATCAATGCTTTCAACTCTATATAGCAAAAGACGTTAGTACTTGCTTAACACTATTCACCTTGAATGACCTTCAATCTCTCTCTGGTCGTAAAACTCAGGGACGACCAAAAAAACTGGTCGTACAACAACACGATCATACTATGTGATATATATACTCTTGATCGCGACCACCTTATTTTGAATATTTTTATACAAAAAACCTCTTGTATACGACCAGTTGCATATCCCCCCTGATTTGATCATTGGTCGCTCTTGACAGGGTGACCACACCTTAAAACTATTCAACCCCCCTGGAAATATGGGACTGGACTGTGCTCTGATTGGTCAATTCAAATCATTCTTGATTCTGATTGGCTTAGAGATCGGTCCAGTCCCTAACACATTAATAATAATAATAATAAGTATATTACTACTATATTCAAGGTGTGGTTATACTTAAAGAAGCAGAGCAGGGTGTTTGGGATAATATAATACCCTATAATATAATACCCTACTACGGAGAGATTGTTCGATCCTATGCTGAAGATTTCTACCATCGTAAGGGTAGAACCTATGACCCCCTTACACTTATTCGATATGGAAAACGTCGTGGAAAATTGGGGAAAATGTGGAGTCGCGAAAGATCTTTGAAATTAGCAAAATATAAAAGAGAATGGAGAAAAAAAAACAATCTTAAAAAAAAACGTTTTGGTGCATGTGAAAGAAGAAGAAGTAACAAACATTTGACTTTGATTCCATTACATGAATAAATATATAAATATATATCTGTTTGAATAAAAAATTTTATTACAACAAAAATAGACTGTATTCTAAAAAAAGGAAACTGAAGAAAAAAATGATAATAAATGTAAAAATAAAAATAAAAATGTTTTTTTCAAAAAAATTAAGTTGTTTGAAAATCGTTTTTTAAAAAAAAGTATATATAGTGGGTGTATATATTGTGTATTAATTTTTTTTAAAACATGGCAAGAAGAAGATATAGAAGCAGGAGGGGGGTTATCCTTAGAAAAAAACAACAAAAAGGTGGTAGTGTTCTAAATTTTTTAGGACCTTTGGGTCAAATAGTTGGAAGTCAATTGGGATTAGGTATTAGAAAAACAAAAAGAAAACAAAAAGGTTTTTTTGGTATACCTAAAAGATACCTAGATTCCTTACATAAGGGGTCCTAAAAATATAAAAGCACGCCAACTATATTTTTAACTATATATTTTTATTTCGATTGTAATTGTTTACTTTGAATATATTGAAATTTTAGTCCTTTTTTACACTATATGAATAAGAACACCAAATTATATAAATATGACCCCAAAAAAATCTAATCATTCGAGCATAAGAATGTCTTCTAACACACCTATGCTCTGTCCACCTCAACATCTTGTAAAAAAATGAAAAATGTTAAAGTGGTGTTACTAGAATGTACAAAAGTTCCGCTTCTACATCCTGAGGAGGGTAAAGCTGTCTTTTATAAAATATTATTCAAATGTGATATGAAGGATGGTGAAAAGTATATATATTCTTATTTGCAAGACGATCATTCAGATAAACTTGGAGAGCTCATTGATTTTACGGAAGAAATTTTTAAGATAAATGAATAAACAAGACAATCATATGTTGTTCTGTACACCTGAAGATGTAGTAAAAAGTTTCGGAAATGTAAGGTTAATAAGATGTGATAAAGTTACTATATTCCCACTTGAGGATAGTGTTCAATTTTATAAATTAGTATTTCATTGTAAGAGTGAAAAGGAGGATGAAACGTTTCTATATACTTACACACGTTTTTATCAAACGTTGAATATTGGAAAGTTTGTAAAATTTAAAGACAACAACATAAATACTGCGATATTTGTATAAAAAAAGACATTCAGCTGTTACGAGAGATGGAGAAAGAGAATCCTTCATTCATACTACCTCAAGATATTGTAAAAGTTCTGGGTGACGATGGAGATCACTTAATTTTATTAAAATGTGAAAAAATAAACACCATGGGGAAAAATGGTGATCTTTTTCTATACAAAATATTATTACAAAATGATAAAATCGATGGGGTTCCAAAGTATATATATACCTATTCATCAAATGATCAGATAAACCCGATTGGAACTGCAGTTAGATTTTAAAAAAGACAAGTCAAGACTTAAAGAGAAACAATGAATCAGTACCAAGAAGAAATGGGTATAATACAATTTAAAGAAGAAGTATGTACTCCACAAGCAAAATTACGTTTATTAGACTCTATACCCCTTCCAAAAACAGAATCCAATCGCATAATTCCAGAATTGCAAATGTATCGTTTATATTTTAAAGATAAAAGTAATGGCTGTTATTATACGACAATATTTGATTTATCAATGGTACGTTTATTGGGTAAAAATGTACGTCTTACCGATCAATATTTATTTGTTAGCATTTAATTTCTGAAATTTAAAGACAACAACATAAATACTGCGACATTTGTATAAATAAGACATTCAACTGTTACGAGAGATGGAGAAAGAGAATCCTTCATTCATACTACCCCAAGATATTGTAAAAGTTCTCAGACAAGCAATATGTCAAAACCCAAACAGTATGATCTTCACTATCTTAAAGAAAATTGTCGAAATCAAAAATTTATTGTACGTAAATGTGAACAAATACTGAATCCATGCTTTCCTATGAATCAATTATATATAAACTTCAAAGTTATGGAGTATGCAGAAAATAAAAAGCTTAATTATAAACAATATATAACAACACATGTTGCCGGGTCTTGTGGTATACATAATTTTATCGATCAAGAAGTGTATATAAATTCTCTTTTTTTTAAATAAAAAAAATAAAAACGATTTTTTGATATTTTAAACTGTTTATTTCAAATATTTAACAATGGACGATCCGAATTATGTACCCCCAGAACATCTTTCAGAAATTTATAAAAAACTAATATGATGTTATTATCATGTTCAGAAGAATATTTTAAGAAACAACCGTGTTATAAGTTATTAGTATACTTATGTGAAATGGGTAGCGATGATCAGTATATATATACCTATGTAACAAATGACTGTTCACATTTGAAAGGTCGTTTTATTCAATTTAAAAAGATAGAATAATGGAAAATAAAGAATTTCTTGAAAAGAGTGATTGTTCGATTTTTAATGGAAAATTTTCACCACTCAATTATACAGGAATTAAAATTAAAAAAAAAATAATGTTGCTGAGTGTTGGGTTTTTAGTGAAACTTCACCATCACTTCTATATAAAGGAGTGAAAATAAAGGAAACTATTCACATGCAATGATACACTGTGAAAGAGTTGGGGAAAAAAATGTCTGAATTTGAGGATGGTGATTGTTTTTATGTATCTTTGAAACTCTTGCTAGATGATTATCAAGATTCCAATTTAAAGTTGATGCACTGGAGTGAACATACACATTATAAATATGGATGTCTTTATAACGCCTATGATTGCTTTTTTAAAGATGATAATATAGAATCCCGACTTAATCATGTGGTAAAAACAGCTACAAGATTCAGATTACCTCAAGAAAAAGATATATGGCTTTTTAAAACAACGATATTGCATGAATACAATCCTTACCACCAATCGTTACCACCCATTATCGGGGAATATGTAGTGTTTATAAAATGTTTTTGTGAACATCAAGAAATGTATAAGTTGGTGAAAAAAAATAAATGATCTTTCACACAAACTCTTAGAAGATGAACTTGTTAAGAAAAATATTTTTTGTAATTATTTTTTATAAGAATAAAAAAACTGTTTGTATACTATAAAACAGTGTGTGTGTTGTGATTTTTTGCTCGAATGAATTATGCTCGTGAATTATTAACGACTCTATCTAATCATCTTGGGGATGATTGTATGTTTAAATTTATGAGATATGATCAAATAATAACAGTTACACGCGATAAAGAATATACAGGAAAAATACAATTATTGGAGTGTAAGGAAATTAAATCATCAATACCATTTTTTCAAGTATATAAATTGTTTGAAATATATTTAGAATGGTGTTAAAGAATATATAAAAAGTTTTTCAACTGAGGATTTATCATGGATCATATATAAAGATGCTCAAATTAACAATTTAACATATAAAATTTAATTGTGGAATAATGAAAAATGAACGAAATGAACGATTTGAAAGAACGATTTGAAAGATTATATTATTACAAACATCCATGTGGAAGATGTATTAACAAACGTCCGTGTGCGATTCATCCAGATGAATTAAAACTTTCTAGACTAAACAGTTTTAAACGTTGGTTGTTAAAGAAGTTAAATATACGGTGGAAATATACAGTGAATGTTTCAGTGGAAATAGATCACGAATAGAAGAAAAGACGTTCACACGCTGAATTGTTTGAGATAGAAAATACACGAGATTCAACGTTTTTCTTTTTTGGAATGGAGAGGTTATGAATTATACCGAAACATTATTTGGTGGAAAAACTATAATAACCAATGTTGATAACGATGCAAGCTCATTAGTTGGGAAAGCTGTTCAATTAATAGAGAAGGACAAGTGTTTTATTTTAGTTAAAATATAAAAAAGAAAGATTTGAAAAAACCTTTAAACATCGTTATTAAACAAAAAATGGTTTTTACATTCCAAAAAATGTGTATATTATTTGACTTTTGTTTGTTGGCTTCATTTACAAGAATTTATGAAGATTCAATTAATATCAAAAGTTGTAACGTAAAATGCTTTTATTATTATTATTATTATTTTATTATTATTACACTTTATTTAGACACGGTAAAATCTAAAGTATGGTACAAGAATAACATTTTACAATAACAATTAACTAACATATTACTTACACTTATAGGCCAAATATACGGAGAAAATTTACACTAAGACTTTTATACTACTGATTTACAAGATTGCCGTGCGGGAGTCCGTTTCATGTAGAAAATAAGATGTCAATTTCTCTTTTGAATTGACTAAGAGAGCATACTGCTCGTACATTTTGAGGTAACTCATTCCACAACATTGCGCCGCTATAACTAAAACTTCGCTTACCGTAGTTCGTTCGCGGTTTTGGCACAAAGAAAGTGTTTTCGGAGTTTCTCAAATTGTATCCAGTGCTGCGAGATTCAAACAAATCATGGAGATAATGCGGAGTTAATTCGTTAATTGTTTTAAACATTAGTATAGCTTTGTGCTTTTTCCGACGTGTTGAAAGATTATCCCAGCCCAGCTTGCTAAAAAGGTCGCTGGCACTAGTATCATATCGAGATTTAGTGATGACCCTCGCTGCCCTATTTTGCAATTTTTGCAATTTATCGTTCGACGTGATATTTAAACCATCCCAAACTGAGCTACAATAATCAAAATACGGTTGAATTAAAGCTCCATAAATTTTTTGGGCAGTGTTTGTGTCTATAAATTGGCGTACCCATTTAAGAGCTCCAATAGCAGATGCAATATTTTTCGAAATATTTTCGACATGTCGTGCCCATGTAAGATGCTCATCGATTTGTAAGCCTAAGGATTTTGTTTCGTTAACTCTTTTAATAGACATTCCGTCAATCTCTATATTTATATGTTCGTTGCTGTGTACAAGTAATCGTTGACGAGATCCGATTATCATAAATTCCGTTTTAGCGACGTTAAGACTCAGTCTATTAGTTAGTAGCCATTGATGAAGATTTTTTAGTTCTGAGTTAATTAATAGCTCAAGCCCCGTAACGGAATTTGCCGCGATGGTAATATTAGTGTCGTCAGCAAACATTCTTGGAGAGGCTCTGGTGAGACTTGATGCGATATACGTTGGAATTGCTGACTTATACATATATCAACAGCACTTAATGTTCCGATCCAATATATTATGAGAAGAGAAAAGAAACCCAAGTTTAATGAATATGATATACCCATGTTAAATAAAAAAATGTTATAAAAGAATTGGATCTTTTTTTTTTTGCTTACTTCATAATGGCTACTAAACAACAACAATGGTTTAATAGCGCTTCAAAATGTTCACATTATACACCATCGGATGAAATATCTACAATTACTGTGTTAAGGTTAACAAATTTTTGTGCAGATGGAACTTATTCACTTTTATATACAGAAATGCTACCAATATATTATAAGAAGAGAAAAGAAAGCCACACACATTATATGGAAAACCTTACAGAATAAACAATGGAATTAAGTGCATTTATAAAATTTAAAAATTTTGCTTATGACATTATACGAATAGAAGACGAAAATGAAAAAGATTTTTACATGAAATGTGCTAGATTTTGCTTTATCTTTCGGAAAATGTATATGGAAAAAACAGTTAAGCGCTTAACAATAAGTCAATTTTGTAAAAATATTCATGAAAAATGTATGTGTCATTTAATGGATGCTGGCAATTTCAGTAAAAAAAAACGATATGTCGGTACACATGAAGGAGTTGACCCTCTTTATATTGATTTATATATGAAACATTTAAATGAATTTTACATAGAAAATTATTTACAAAAAAATATTTCTGTATTAATCTATTTTATTTTTGAAAGCATTTATCCTTTTTCTGACGGTAATGGACGAATAGGGAAAGCTTTACATGCTTTTTTAGAAAGAAAAATAGATTGTAAAGTAAAAACCAAAAAACAACATAAAAAGTTGTGTAAAGTTTTAGGTATTATGCAAAAAAAACAGATTAGTTTATTTGATGTAAAGCGTGATACGTTGTTATTAGACGAATTATTATAATAAAAATATATATTTTTATAAAAAATTGTTTTTTTGTTTTAAAAAAATATGTATAAATACAACATCCTTTTAGCTTTTTACCATCACATTCGAAAAGACTACCATGACTGCAACAACTTCAATGAAACTTTATTCACAGGAATATATACATCATACGTTTGTGTTACAAACGTATAATGATCTTTCACGAAAAATTATAACAAATGTAAAAAAAAATGGAAACGCATATCTTGTGAATGTATGTCCTAATAGTCAGGAGTGTTTGAATTTTCTAATGAATAGTAAATTAGAAATAAAAAAAGAAGATGTAAGTAAATTGACAACTCAATTGGGTAAAATTTCATTAAAAGTTGGTGATCAAGTATTTCTTGAAGTTGCAAAAAGTAAAAATTGGAAACAAGGAGAAGAACATCTAGTTATTCGTTCTAACGCTTGGGATGGATTGGAGATTCTCTACCAATTAAAAGAAAATCTTTTACCTGAAAAAGATCTGGTGTTCAAGGACGATGATGGTGGTGATGATGAAACCCAACCCATGAACGAGGAAATACGGGTTGAAAACCATGACAATTGGGTCGATAAATTTGGATCATTTCATATTAAAAAAAAATGACGACATGACACTTATTGTTGAAGGATTATGCAAATATAATCATGCTGTAAACGGTAGTGTAGCTGAAAAAAAGAAAACGTTTAAGAAAAATAAAAATAATGATTTTGATTTACCTCGTGAAAAAAAAATGGAAAAATGGACAATGATAAAATCATTGATGATGATGATGATGAGGTTTGTTTTCTTTTTTCTAAACCCACCGAAAAAGCTGTTTGTAAACTTTTTATTACCGATTTATACATCAATTGCCAATGCGTGATACAATATGCATGTATAACGAGGTTATAAATGAAGAATTAGATATTGCAGATCAGTATGATTTTGTTCAAAATTGTGATAGTTTACTTTGTGAACTTGAGGAAATATACACGACAATAGAAAAAAAAGAATAATATATTTTTTGGTGGTTTAGAAATGAAAAAAACAAGAAAAGAAAATTTTTCTAAAGAATTTACAGAAAAAGCTGCAAGATTACTTAAAGGAGAAACATTAACAAAATAACAATTATCAAACTATAAACTTCATAATCTTAATAGAAAAAAATATAGACGTTTAAAAATACATGTTACAGATATTAAAGTGTTTATACAACGAAATTTTCGACATAATTTTTTTTCGCGAAAATGAAAATATAGTCTTTTGTGATGAAATTCATATACATATTATGGTGTAATATGCAGTGTGTCTTGGCGTATTATTGGGCTTAATGAAGCAGTAGATGCGAATTTGTCCGCCATTTTGTTTAACATCACAAGTAGGATCATGTAGACGCCATTTATGTAAAATAATACAGTGTTGGGAAGAAAGCATCATTTACGAACGTTTTTTTCGTGGAAATACCGAAAGTTATTGAACCAAAATGTATGACCGGCAATCCGAAAGTAGTGGCGATACATCTGGGCCTAATTTGTCCGCAGATGAGGGTTCAAACGGCGAAAATTACGGTGTTGTTGACATGCATCCTGACGCTATTGTAGGACAAGACAACGAATTTAGGTTTGAAGAAGACAGAAACGGCATTCCCCCAGAAACGCTTGAAGCAAGGTTTTCGAAGATATGTCCAGTAAACCAGTGGTAAGTGTCTTATTGACGCTTTCTTACGCAGAATAATCATGTCATAAATCATGATGTAAGTACGTCTGTGTTTTATCATTCAGCAATAGTTTTTATTTTACTAGCCTCGTAAGTGGTAACTCTTGTATGTTATTCTGAACTACAACTCGCACTACAACTCAAGGTTATAAACATGTAATTTGTATTTGTACTGCCTTCGAGTGGTTGTGAAATGATGCTGTATTTTTATATTTTTATAAAAAAAATGCAAGGACATATATACATGTACTTGACAGGTTATTGCTGGTTGATTTTATTTATTAGTGCTATCTGGACATTTCGTCATGCCATTGCCTAGTGCTGGACAATTTTGTTCAGCAGTGTGGAGTGCTGTGTGATCTTTGGGCATTGATTAAGACATTATATAAAGCACAGAGCTCTCACAAGTAAAATAATCTGACATTACAGAATCTGTAATTTATTTATTTATTTAATAAATAAATAAATAAATTACAGAGTAAAAGAATAAAGTACTGTAGAGTGATTGTGGCTTAATAAGTTAAGGGGGTTAATCATACAGCCCATTGATAGCCCAAGTAAGGTACAGGTATGCCCAGTTCTACAAAAGTCACATTTCTTGGAAATGAATGTTTTTTATGGAATACTTTGAGTTAATTCCTTGATAAAAAGGAAAATTATTATAAGTAATACCATGACATGTCTGGGAATTAGTGATTAAATCTCCCTTCAAGCCAAGAGAGGTTTGTGAATGTCACAAGGGCCCCGAGGGACTTTCACAAACCTCCCGAGGCTTGCAGGGACATTTAATCACTAATTTCTTGACATGTCATGGTATTGCTGTATTAGTTTGTAATACCATGATTACCTACATAATTACATACATGGTGTATATTTTCATTGTATAAAACTCTTTTGGGAATAAAAACGTTCTGACTTGGCTCATGCATTTTAATGAGGGAGAAATTAGAAATCTTGGAAGGATATTTAGTTATTAAATCACCCGGTGAGCCGAGGTCAAAAGACACCAAGGTGATCATGGTATTATTATTATAAAATTTCTAAACTAGTACTGAATTGTACCTGAAAGAGTTCAAAATGAACAAGTTTAGATATGGAGTTGGAGTACATGGTATAAACACCATACTTAGCGCTATGGCCCATTGAGTCAAAACGACCATCGCCTGACCACTCCGGTTTCTCAACCTCTTTTAGTTCGCCAAGAAGAGAGGCCTGGTAAGTTTCCCAATGACGCAACAGTGAAGGAAAATGAAACCTCCTCTGGTGATAAAGGTAGGTTCGAGGTGACATAGCAGAGAGTCCCATATGCTTAAACATTAGTAAAATTTGGCTAATCTTTGCTCCTGATGCCATTATGCTAAAGCTCAACATTATATTTCCAGCAGGATGCTTTGTAAACATTGACGGCTGGCTTTTCCAATGGGTTACACTTGCCATTGTCCCTATTCTGTGTACTTCCACTGAAGGTTTGTCCCATTTGCAATGAAAACAAAAAAGCTGGAATATGGCTACCAACATATTGTAGAAGATCACATATTTAGGCTCATCACCAGGTTTTGTTCCTTCTGCAACCCTACAAAAAATGTATTTTTAAATAAATTCTCATCTCATTGATATTATCAATATTGAATTTTGATGAATACTGCAGGAATAATCTGTATTACCAATCACGAGTGACAAGTATATTTTGATACAATTGGAATTTAGTTTTTGGTTGATTTCAAACATACTTAAATTATAGACAACCCAGCCATCAGGTGTAGTTGGATATTTACCTCACAAGATTTTTAGGCACAGTGTTGTTCTCGTCATCGCTTGCTGAAGAATCGACATCATCTTCCAAATTGATCTCCCAGTCAACATCATCATCATCTGAAACATCTGTTTCTTCCAAGTAATCAAGAGTATCAACTGTCATTGTATCACTACAAACTTCAGTGTCTTCATCATTTTCAACATTCTGAAAATAACAAACATAAATGTAGTTTATGTTACAAACAATTTAGCTACTAATCTTCTATAAAAGAAGCACTTTCTGGATTTGCATGTGCATATGAAGCATCCAATTTTAGCTGCTTTATATGTTGTTAAATCTAGTATGTTTTATATTATCAACCGGGAGACATCGACTTGGCTGTAGGAATCAGACCACCCATTAGAGGGTGGGATTACTGTTAAAATCGAACGTCCATAACCTCTCAAAAGAGTTTTGTTATTATGTTCTGCATTGTAGATCAAACAATGCAGAACATAATCTATTGTATAATTTACCTGCCAGCAAAATATGCAGCAAAATGTGAACAAAGCAAGTGGTCTATAATATATTTTGGAAAAGTGTTTCTAACCTTTTACAATTCTGGAGATTAGTTTGTGTCGTCTCTTCTTCAGGTAGCTGACTTCCTTCTGCAGCTTTACAACTTTCGCCTTTAATTTTGTACAGCCATGGCACTCAGGCTAATTTGGCAAATATGGCTCATACATCACTATTTGACAAATATGCGATGTCTTCGACTTCGGTCACTTTTGAAGACGTACTTTCAGAGACTGTATTTCCTACTGGTACAGAGATATCACGAATAGTCTAGAAAAAAAAAACACAATTCATGACAACAGCAATCCCAAGCATGTTTACTGTAAACCAGACATATAATTTATTTATATATTCAGTTATTTAAATTTTAATTCTCACCTTTCTACGTTGCCGATTTGAAAGTGATTTCTCGATCTGCATGACTTTGTTTGCGTTGTACAGTGTTGGTATTGCACCACGCTTTAACCTTGTCTTTATACCAAGTGAAACTGAAATATTTCTATTCTGTTCGAAACAGGAATCTTCTAAATAGCTGCCGCATAATATGGACGTCTCCGAAGGATTCCATCCCGGTCGATGTTTTCGAACAAATTTAACCCATTTGCCGTGTCTTTTAGGCTCTTTAGTCGCGTTTGGGAAATGGTGGATTGACACTTCTTTTGTGCGTTGGCCGTTCGTACAGCTCACGTTATTTGGTCCGCCAGCAACACAATATTTTCCACCGCGATCACGAGATTCACCTTCGCTCACCATGTTTATTTACATATTGCCGTCCTACTTGTGACGTCACGCAGCCGCGATCAATATTCGCACCTAACTCGCCAAAATCGCTAAGTTTGAGACGTTATAAAATGAGTTCTATAGGTCGGATTTTAATTTTGTTTTTTGCATAGTACTCGCGGCACTTTGGGCTTTCAGATTCGCGAAAAAAAACGATGTCGAAAATTTCGTTGCATAAACACTTTAATGAACAATGGGAAATTGTTTTAGCTGAAAATAAAGATTTAGCACGTTATAATAATCAATTTCGTTTTTGGTTGGTGTGTATCGATGTGTTTTCTCGTTATTGTTGGGTAAAATTATTAAAAAAGAAATCAAGTAATAATGTTAAAAACAAGTTTGAATCTATTTTAATCGAAGAAGGACAAACACCCCGTAAAATTCAGTGTGATGAAGGAACCGAATTTCAAGATATTCGAAAAAGGTTTGAGTAAAAAATATAATTTTACAGTTTTTCATACCTATAATCGCGAGATAAAAGCATCGCATTTTGAACGTGTTATTGGTACGTTAAAAACTATGGTTCGTAGAGTTTTAACAATGACTGATAATTTTGATTATTATACTTATTTACCGGTGATTATCGAACGTTTTAATAATTATCCACATAAATCGTTGGCTGGTTCAACACCATTTGAAATTTATAAAGGAACAAAGAAATTTAAAAAATTAAAATATAAAATATTACATGATGAATTGAATTACCCCATTCCTACAAAAAGTATTGTCACTGAAGGTACTCGTGTACGCATCGCAAGGGTAAAAAACAATATTTTTGAAAAAAAGCAGTCTTAGACATTGGACAAAGGAACTATTTAAAGTTGAAAAAGTTATTATAACCAACCCTGTCACATATCAATTAAAAGATTTAAAAGGTGAAAAAATTGAAGGAATTTTTTATAGTGAAGAATTACAATTATTAAAAAAATGAGTTTATATATCGCGAGTAATACAATATCAAAAACTGGAATTTCTAATTTAACAAATAAATTTACAATGCATCTTGTTCAACCTATTGACGCTCTAAATAAAGATGCGTATAAAGATGCGTATATAGATGTACAAAAAATTTGTTACCCATTGACTACAAAAAATGTTGATGAAAAAATGTTATTTCACTTTTACATATGATTTTCAGAAATTTATGAAGAATAAAATTGGTGTTAAAAAGTACAACGAGCAGATTATTCTTACGAGTTTGAAATATAATATTCCTACAGGAATTTATGATTTAAACCGTTTACTTGATTATATGAATAATATTTTAAAAGAATATGATGGTGATTTGAGTTTAGAAAAGAATGGAAAAGTATATTTAAATGTTAATTTTGGAATAGAATATTGGCTTATACAATATAATAGTAAAAAAGCTCATGATGGAGGTGAAGGTTCTAAATTGCGTTTATCTGAAAAAGTTGGAAAAATAAATTTTGAATTAAATATGAGTGATACTTTATCGTTTATGTTGGGTTTTAAAAATTCAATAGTCAAATTAAATAATGAAAAAGAAAATTTTATTAAAAAAGAAGCCGATTATTTACCCGATGTATCAGATGGCTTAAATAAAATGTTTATATATTGTGACGAATTAGAAGCAACATTAGTTGGTGATTTATATTCTGAATTGTTAACAACAGTTACTATTCAGTGGTCGGGTCAAGGAAAAGGAAATGGTGAATTAGTTTGTTTCACACCTTCAAAAATATTAAAAAAAATTAAAAAGAGCGTTATTAACGAATTAAATATTACAATTAAAGACAGTGCAGATAATTTGATTCCTTTTGATTCTGGAACTGTTTCGTTGGATTGTTTAATTCATTATGGTTAAAATTCGTCTTAAAACAGTAAGGAACGTTCTACAGGTTGAAAAATATGATTTTAGTTATCCCTTTAACACATATGCTGAAAGTAAAAATGAAAAACAAATTTATTGGATTTTAGACAGTGTTGAGCACACAGGAATTAATAAATCTTTTCATATTTCTTATTTCAAAAAAAATTTATTTTACAATCGATCCAGTAATAGTAATAAATCAAAATCCAATAACACGTAAAAGAAAAGATGGTAGTGTAATAATGTTAACACAAAATTAAAAGAGAAACAATTTGATGGACAACAAATGTTATTGTTTGAGAAAAGAATTTTATTTAAATATGATATAGACGAGAATAAACAGATATTACACCACTTAAAAATGGAAAGAGAAATATTTCCTAATGTTTTGCTTAAAAGAAACACTGCAGAAGCTCAAGAATACATTCAATTTCATCTTGCATATGGTAGTGACGACGACGTCATTTTGACTGCAGAAAATATAATAATTAATATAAAATTATTTGAAGAAAAATAATGAATAACAATTTAACATCTGACGAATATTTTAATTTACTTACTGGAAAATGTAAAGGAAAAAATTATTCTTCTAACTATTTTTATGTAAAACGTGAAAAAAAACAAAAAACCCTACTCAAGATGATATTTTATTAAATTCTAATATTGGTCTACCGCATACTTTAAACCCTGATTATCAAAAAAAAATAGTACCAAATAAAGGAGCAAAAAAAAGTATCCAGATGTATTACGTTCAATTTTACAAAATAGAAATTAATTGTTGTTTTTTTGTTTTAAAAAAGGAAAAAACTGTAAACTATAAATTAAGTTAAAAGTAAAATAAATGTATTATTTTTCTTAAAGAAACTTGTCTTATTTGGTTATTTTTAAAAAAAAAATGAAGCGAAGAAATATAATTAAAAAAATAAATAAAATAAAGTCTAGATTACACGGTAAAAGAAAACAAATACAAAAAGGTGGTGCTTTTGGTGCAGGAATGGCATTAGGAATGTTTTTACACCAGGTGTTTGGTACAGTCGGAAAGATATTAAAGATTAATGAATTCAAAAACTGTGGAAGAGATTGAACAACACAATGTATTATTTTCTTCACCTTTACAATTATTTACTTCTAAACCCTACAATAATACATTTATTGAATTTTCTGAATGTGAGATTGTACCAACACCTAAAGACCCGACTGCAAATGTGGTTACGTTCACAAGACACGGAAACGCTGTCTGTGTCTTAAAAACAAGCGAATCCCAAATTTTAGCTAAATTCTCATTAGTACATAAAACAACAGGGGCTATTGCAGGCACTGTTGCTGCTGGAGGGAAATCAATTTTACCGTTACCCCTTCGAACAATGTGGAAAACAAAATAATTAAAAATAAACGATACTTTAGTTACTACTTCGGGAAATATGGCTCATATTGCTTCAATTATTAAATATTTATCGCATGAATATAATCCGAAACGCGATGGATGTGAAGATATTAATTTTTCTCATCTTGATACAGCGGAGCATATGGATAGTATAGTTGGATTTGAGAATGGAACGGCTCTTGTTAATGCTGGAGGTTATGCTAGAGTGTTGAAAAATCAAGTCAAAACAGTAATTGATACAATTGATACCTCATGGGGAAATTATTATTCCTTCAGCATTTAAAATAGAATTACGTTTAACAAGAGTATTAAAATCTATTTTATTATCTGGTGCAGATGATGGTGATTTAAGATCAGCCAATACAGAGCTATCTTTAGAGGATTTAAAGATTAAAATACCTGTTTTTAAACCCAACGATCAACTACGTATAGCATTAAATACTGGATTTGTTGAAAAACAAATGGAAGCTAAATATTATACTAGTAATTATCGATGTATTAGCGAAAATATATTAGTAGGTCGAAGGGCACATCAAGTTGTCGATGCTTTTAATGGCTCATGTCCTACAAGATTATTTATAGTTTTTATACCTCTCGCTAATTGGAATGGGTCTTATGCGCATAATATTTTTAACTTTACATGGCCCAACTACTCGAATGTTAGTGTTTCGGTAAATAATAACACTGTTATGAAAATTACATCTCGTGAAGAAGCTTATTCAAATCTACAGAATGTTTTGAATCGAAAATATAAACATATGCCGTTTACATTTAATAATTTAAAAAATGGATATGCAATGCTTGGATTTGATTTAACAAGCAATAAAGATTCTCATCTTAGTGTATTACCCTCACGACCCTCAGGAAATGTAAACATTGATTTTAATTTTTCACAAAATACTACTGCTGGAGTATTACTATATATAGGAGAGTTTCGAAATGAAATAAAAATAGGTTTAAAAACACCTGCAAGATTATTACATGACATTTAGTAAAAAAGTAAAGAACAACAATTAGCTTAAGGAATTATTAAAAAAAAATGAAAGATCAAATGAAAATACAAAAAAAAATAATCGAAAAAAAACATACATCATAAAAGAAAAGAAAACAGAAATAATTAATCAAATTCCTTTAAAGCGTGAACATATATTTATATATCCTTGGATAAAAATGGAGTAAAATAATAAAAGAAAATATGTTGTAGATGAAGAAGAAAAATAATTAAAAAAAAAAAAGCAGAAGGTGAAAAAGAAAAAGACTTCGAAGAAGAAGATGAAGAAGAAGAAGAAGAAGAAGAAAAAGAAGAAGATAATGATAGTGATAGTGATAATTCTTTGACTTCTGAAGATGATGATGATGAGGAGGAAACGACAACCAAAATTTTAAATTCGTTGTTGCTTTTAAATAAAATTAAAAAAGAAAAAGAAAATAAAAAGAAAAGAGATTTCTTACCATGTTTAAAAATATATATTAAAGCAAATATGGCTACAAAACAAAAATTAATTAATGATGATTTGATTAGAAAAAATATTTTAGATAATAAAATATTAGTACCCATTTCAAACGATAATAAAACAATTCTTAAAGTGTCTATGACATGAAAAATCGCATTCCTTTTTTTCTCTCGATAAAATGAAAGATTTACATATAAAAAGTAATCTGACAAAGTTTGGTGTCATTCCGTTTTATATTTTTGGAACTACGGCCAACGAGAACTCTGACAAATTGCTTGAAATTTGCGAATTATCTTTGCGCGGTCAGATTTTCGGCTTACCTGTGACGTAGGCGTATGGACACATCTCAAGCAGTCAATATGGCGTTGCAGAGAGCTACTGACAAGAGAGGAGGAAGATATTGTGTTTGTGCCGGTCCTGGTGGAATTAGTTGTAAAAATTACACGCATACACCAGATATAATTATGCACACATTTCCGTCCGAGAAAACGAGAGCAGACCAACGAAAATTATGGACAAAATTCGTCAGATGACATCGCGCAGATTTCTCACCTACGCCGTATTCTGTTATATGCTCTGCACATTTTGATGCGTCATGTTATCCGCAGTGCTATTCCCTAAACATCCCTGAGAATCTAAAACCAAAAGCAATTTATTTAAGTCCAGAGGCTGTTCCAACTATTGACGCGGTTCCAGTCGAGTCAACTAGTACTACAGTTTCAAGGCGCGAGAAGAGAAAGGTATTTAAATTATATTTATCCATGCATGACTGACCATGAATATATTAAAATGAGTTTAGCTGTATTGTTAATCACTTACGCCAAGGTTAAAATACTTCATTTATTACTCGTCTTATATTGATCTGTTTTATTTTCTCAGCGTGAACGTGATCTCCGCGAGCTCCTTTTAACGTCTTCAACCAGTTCGACGCCTAATGCTGTCGATGATGTAGAGATGCAGGGAGATACAACGATGGTGCTGGTTGAGGAAGATGCTCAAGAAGTCCATGACATTGAAGAAAGTATGGAAGTTTTCCCTGACGATTCAGCAAAAATCGACGGCCAACATAGTTCTGTGATCCCCTGTAGTGTATTGGCAACTCCATCGCAATGTACAGCATGTGCAGAGAAGAAAGAGAAAATAATCGCTCTACAGAAAAGCAAGTCTTGCCAGAGAAACCGTCTCAACAAACGGAATGAAACAATTTGAAATTTGAAGATGAAAAACAGACTACTGAAAAGAGTAAGTGTAATTTTACTGATTGTCGCTATAAGGGAAAGCCATCCAAAGCATTAATTGTATGGGGAAAACCCTTTGTTTCCAAATAACTGTGGGTTCATTTACAAAGTTATATTTAACATAAACTTACTAAAAAAAGTTGGGCTCACAGTAATTTCAACTTTAACAAACTAATGATTTGATCAATTTCTCAATTAAACATTTTATTTTGTGCTTGCAATTGTAGAAAACTATTTTTCTCAGATAAATTATAAAATCTCTATTTAATTTTTGTTTCTTTTAGGAACTTGAGAGAGTTGAATTGAATCCTGGGAATAATACAGAGTCTAATCATGGTGGTATGATTGACGATGATGATGGGGATGCTTGACTGGAACGACGTGTATGATCAACCGGAGTTTGATGAAGATCACGATGAAGAAGATAATGATGTGATTGACCATGATCAACATGTTGATGACCCTGACTGGGATGACAATGCACATTCTTCAGACAATGATGAAGTAGAAAAAGATGGTGAAGAAATCCAGTCAAAAAGAGCTGTTAGGTGAGTAACAAAAGTGGCAATGTATCATCGATATTGATTGGTATATACCATGCAGTTGTAATCAACATACCATATTTCCTCTGTTTATTCTACTCTCTCCCAAGTGCTTTAGGCTATTTTTCGTTTGACTTACAAAAAAAAAAAAAAATTATATTGAATTCTCAAAACAAAATTGCATAGTGGGGAGGGCATGTTTGATTTTGTAAGTCAAAGTACGTAAAGCAATTGCAACCATTTTTTTGTTAATGGGCACTACCCAAGAGGAACTAATAATATTTTTAATTTGATAGGGAAATTTATAGACGACTTTCGTAATGAAAACTAATATAAATATTTTATGTACATTTTAATAAGCCTTTCTTACCTTGTTTGTATGTTTTCAATTGAAAAGATTGAGGCTAGAAAGGCTAATTTAGTGGGACATCTACAGCATGTAAAGTGGTTGGCTTTATGGAAAAGGTCCTTTAGACAGGGATTAATTCAGAGCAGCCCTATCTTATGTAGCCTATTTTATATTTTAGGGTAGATCCAGGGGTGTCACAGATGGATGAACCAAAGTTCATTGTATTTTACACCATGTTATTGGCTCTATTTTCGAGGTTTTGTTTTAATTGCAAATCAGATGGTCCATCAGTGTCAATGAAGGTGCATGGCACTATGGTAACTGTTGAACAGCAATGCAAGGAATGCTGTGAACAGTTTAAGTGGCAAAGTCAACCCTTGGTGCTTGGGAGGTTCCCGGCTGGTAATATCCTGCTCAGCTTCGGAGTATTAATGGCTGGTGCATCAATAAGCAAGGTTTTGCTTATTTTCAAACACATGGGTCTTGCAGTGTATTCAGCAAGAACTTTCTTTCGCCACCAAACCAAATTTTTGTTTCCAATCATTTTGAAACATTGGACAAGCTGCAGGAACACTATGATTGAAAAGTTGAAGAAGGTACCTCAGTCTTCATGGTGTGGAGATGGAAGGTTCGATTCGATGGGACATAGTGCAAAGTATGGGGTGTACAGCATGTTCTCTGCCGACCTATTGAAAATAGTTCACTTTCAATTACTGCAGGTGTGTATTGTCTTAATTGTTTAAACTTTTTCCTAGAATTAACCAAACATTTATGTAGAAGTTCTATCAACTGTTGATAATTAGCTTTAGGGATTCTAAGCTTGGAAAGCAGGCTGCTCCTCATTGAGGATGCTTCTGAGGTCTAACAAGTAGTTTACTTGCACTAATAGGATAACTTGTGTTTGTAAGATAAGAAGCTTTTTTCTTCCTTTTAGGCAAATGAATCTGGCAGCAGTAATGCTATGGAATTGGAGGGTGCTAAACGAAGTTTTGCCTATTTAAAGCAACGTGAACTCAACATTAAAACTTTCATATCTGATGGACACCGTGGCATAGCTAAGTGGATTCGGTCTTCCCAAAATTCAACAGCTCATTTTTTCGACATATGGCATATTGCAAAGTCTGTCATAAAACAAGTTTTGAAAGCCAGCAAAGAAAAGGGGTGTGAATTTTTGAAAAAGTGGACAAAAGGCATAAAAACACATCTCTATTGGTGTGCCACATCTACAAAACCAGGATTTAGTGATCTCATTGCTGAAAAGTGGACATCATTTATGTATCATGTTTGTAATATTCACAAAGACCACCCTAATGATCTCTATAAACAATGTGCACATGGAGAACTGGAGAAAAGAAAGTATCTCAAACGTTGTAAGTACAATAAAACAATTTAATATTTAGGTCCAAGTTAAGGGCAAAACGTCACTAACAAACTATTGAACAAATCCCATTAAACAAACATAACATTTAAAGTTCATTGATTTATCTTGATTTTACATGTAGGTAGTAAACCACATGTAAAACTAGATGGCATAATTACCAAGACAAATCTGGTGAATGATGTTCGCCAAATTTCATTCGAGGCCCAGACAAGCTGCCTAGAAGGCTTCCATGCTACACTTAATCATTGGCATCCTAAAATGTTAAGCTTCTCATGGACGCGAAATTACTGCAGGTGACCAGTCATTTTCCTGATGCTTCGTCTCTTAGATTTTAATCATGTCATGAACAACGATTAACGATCACTTATTGCAAGACATAAAACTAATAAAAAAAATTGATTTGTAATTACAGGCACATATTGGCATGTCTGCACTTCAATGAGAATGTCAATAGGGAATCCAAAAAAAAAGATGGAGAAGCATACATGAAGGTTACTTATCCCAAGTACAAGCTTGGAGAGGAGCTAGTTCGAGAAGTAGCTTCAGCAGCAACTTATGGTAAAACTAATAACTATTGTATTTATTTGTTGAACTTTGCTTTTAAATATATGCTAGGCCCAAATAGAAGGATGGTGGTTGATTTCTTTTTGCCTGTATGGACTATTAAGCTATTAGTGGAGGCTCCGCAAGCGATATAAAATAAGACCAATATTCATCGATCTAGACCAAACAAACTCTATCAATAAGTATTTATTTTATGAGTAAAATTATATAGAACCCTATAAAAAATAAAACTATATAGAGCCCTATCAGCAACCATTGCAGATAATTTCTAAGCGCTAATAAACCAATCGGAATGTTTCTCTTGGACTGGTCCACCATATACAGGTAATAAATTCAGTGTAAATCCTTATGACCTTTAAATTATGCAATTAATTATAGGATATGTCACAGATATGAAGACACTTTTGGTGACATTGCCAATGAAAGTTTAACGAATATAGCTGGAATTAGGTCTGGACCGGTCGAACCATCCGATTTTAGAGATTTGATGATTTTAAGGACCTCTTCTGATGTAACCGATTCCAATTCAAATTGATCATCAATAGATCCGTTCTCTGGCAGATCGCGGACTATTTGCTCTAATTCTTCCTTTGATGTTGATTGAGCGTCCGTAATACGAATAGGAGTATCAGCAAAGTATTTATTTAGGCGATCGACATCAAACCGTAGTGGTTGTGGGCCAGGTTTGAGTATACGATGAATTATTTTCCATACTTCGCGCGGTTTTTTTGATGAAAGTGCCTTTTGATAAAAGCAATGTTTTGCCCGTCTAATAACTGTTTTCAGTTTATTTCGTACATAACGAAAGGATTCCCAAGCGGTTTCCGAGCCATTCAAGTGAGCTTCTTTACGCAGTTTATTCCTTTGATCTTGGAGAGAATGAATCTCTTCATTTCTGAGCCAAGGTGCTGGAGGTCGAGTCACCTTGATTTTCCGTAATGGTGCATGTCGATCAATGCACTACTTTACCAGATTGTTCAAACAATCTAATTGGTCATCAGGATCATCAAAACATTCGATTATGTTAAATGGTAGATTTGAGAAATCGTGGATAAAACTTTGTTTGTCAAGTGACTTCATATTTCGGATATATTTGAACCTTGGCTGATAACGTGTTGAACGGATATTTATGCAAGCGTAAGGACCATCATGATCACTGATGATACTGCATGGAATCACGCCTGTATGGGTTATTCTCGATGTTTGATTAGTTATTAGATGGTCGATAATCGTACTCGACGTAGGAGTAACTCTAGTTGGTAAATTTATCATCTGTGTGAGGTTAAAAATATCCAGAAGAGATTGATATTTAATGGTATTTGGATTATCCGGAGTTTTCATGTCTATATTCATATCCCCTGTTATAACAAGTAATCCTTCCCAAGTCGCGCTTAATTGACTTAGTAGTGTTTCCATTTGATTTAACCAAACTTGTGTACTGAGGATTCTAGTTGAATGGTAAATAACACCCAATAATAATTTGCTATGTTTATTTTTCCCGGAGAACTCCAACCAAAGATTTTCCAATTCGGGTTGGATATTTTCGATGTCTTTGCGACGTTTATAAGATAGGTTATCTTTGATGTATAAGCGCCAACACCGCCACCTCTAATTTTCTCACGATTTCTGAACTCTGTAACATAACCGGGTAGGTTGACATATTCCAAAATCATAGTTTCATAGTTTTAAGGTGAACTTTAGTGATAACCATAATACTTATTATAGTGCCTATTAGTATGTCACTAAAGAAGACAAAGAAGCATTGCACTCTCAACAACATTCGGATCTGTCTTCTGTCCCAAGAACCGAGAAAGCCCTAGCAAGCAAGAAAATAAAAGCTAGAGGGGAAAGTCAAGAGGTCTTAAAAAGGGCCGCAAAGAAAAATCCTTAAGCGTATTCGATGTGACGAAAATTATTATGGCAAAGAAGATAACAACGAGGTTACAGCTACTCTGTTTAGCTGTGGAGCAAAATCGCGAAGGTAAAAGCAGCTTAGCAGAATTCATAGCCAACAAAGGAAGCAAGGTTGACGAGGCACTAGCAGTTGCGAAGGAATTTTCAGAAGCCGATACGAGAAACATTAGTTCAAAAAAAAAACACGCCTTCAGTTGTTACACGAGACAAAGGAAGGAGTGTGTTGCGATGGATGTGAAGGAAGATGGTTGCAAGCAGAGTTGCAAGTACTACGCAATAATGGGATTGCGGTTCTGGCATTCTACCAAGCTATCTACACCGCTCTAAAAAAGGGAAGAGGCAAATACCAGAACATTTTTATCCACGGTCCAGCAAATAGTGGGAAAACATTTATTTTATCGCCTCTGAAATTTATTTACCACGCTTTCTGCAATCCAGCTACTGGCACATTTGCGTGGATGGGGGCCGAGGAAGCCGAAATCATATTTCTTAATGATTTTAGGTGGAATCCTGCAATTATTGCCTGGGCAGACCTATTGCAAGCTTTGGAAGGAGACATAGTGCATTTCCAGCGCCCAAAAACTTTTGCAAGCGCGACTTAGAACTTAGCAACGACACGCCATTTTTTGCCACATCAGACGCACCACTTGTTCTCATTAAAGGTGGATGTGTTGATCGATCCAACACTGAAATGATGCAAGTTAGATTGCGGTTTTTCCACTTTTGGAAACAAATTCCACAGTCTGAGCAACTTCATTTGAATCCATGTGGACGCTGTTTTGCGACACTTCTATTTGACAACGTAGGCAACGAGTGAAAAAACGGCGGTTATAATATATTATTAAAAAAACAAACAACAGTTGCATGCTGGTTAATATTTGAAAAAATGGACAGTACTCACACACAGTTCTCATCAATGTAAGCGGAATTTTTGCACTGTGCTATTATGATGTAGTATTTATTATAGCTAAACAATGATAAGCGTGGCATGTCAACGCTCTTGAACACGTTTCTTTTGTTAAAATAACTGATTTTTGTGTAGTTCCCACAGTACTCACCAGTTGTATATATAATGTAAACAATGAAGTCTAATTTTAGTAACGTTGAAGTGAGAACTGTTGAAAATAACGAAGAAATTGTTTTATTAATCGTTATTTCCAGATTGATTGCTGTTAAAATGATTAACAAGACAGTTATGAACATAATTTATTACCAAAACGTTATAGTACTACATTTATCTTCGTATTTGTAAGTGAGAACTGTCGATGAGAAATGTCGCCTGTAAACTTCCGGTTCTATTTTCAGACATTGTTAAATGCTGAACATATGTATATATAGTTAAACTTTAATTAATTAATTAGTTAATATTTTATTGTGTATCCTTTTGAGTCAATCACAGCTTGGATTCATTTCGACATACTGTCGATTGTACGATCAATAATATCTGCTGAAAAACTGTCAAACGCAGTTAAAACTCTCGTTTGAAATTGTTCAAATGATTCCGTAAAAATATTTCGAGAAATGACTTCATGGCTGTAACTGTGTCTTTATTAAGTGGAATATGTTTTCAATTGGATTGAGGTCTGGATAGCGTGGAGGAATTACATTCATCTCGGCTTCGATTTCTTCAAGAGCTTGTTTAGCCACTTTACTTGTTTGCGAGGATCGTTGTCCATTATAAACAAACGACGGCGGGCATGTTTTCGGCGGCCCGTGAGTAGTCATATATATTATATTATTATTATTCATGTGTAAGGGATTGGCACTAGCTCTTAACCAATCAGATTGCAGTAAATATTTGAATTGACCAATCAGAGAAAAGGGTATCGCGTTTTTTCCAGGGAGGTGTCCCAACTGTGAGTTAGTTAATAACTAATAGTTTCAGGAGGGGAAAGTCAATTCAAATAATACTTTTGCAATCTGATATAGTTGTAGAGCCAATGCCAATCCCTTACACATGAAGATGGTAGTTGTCTTTTGGTCGGGAAGGAATCATGTCCGAAACTCTTGGTTTCTTGTTGAAAAAGTTTTTTAAAAAAGAATTATGGAAAAAGAAAGTGTTGATGTGAAATATTTTGAAAAAAATTAGAGATGGTGTGTGAATTGTATTTTATAAAAAAAAATGATTTGTGATTTGGAAAAAGTATTTTGGAAAAAAAAAAGAAAGGGATGATTGTTGAAATATTTTGAAAATAGAAATGTTGAATTGTATTTTATAAAAAAAAATGATGCGTGATTTTGTGGAAAAAAGTATTTAAAAAATAAAAATAAAAATGAGAGAGCGACGGAGCTGTTATCCCGACGACGACCAGAGCTGTAATGAGGTGGTGTGTAGTTATTCCGGAAGTAAATGGGGTATTATTTTTTGTAGAAGGATTTTGGATAAGAAAAAAAGGCGTTTCCGGAAGTAGATACGTTCAGCTTTTATATAAGGAAGATCAACAAATGATTTTTTAGGGAAGAAATGGCAGGAGCAATAAAAATAATGGGTGCAGTAAATCTATTTGTGATAAGAGCTAAACATGTTAACGTGTTATTTAAAAAGCTTTCTTTGATTAATTTTGAAGAAAATGATGATGAGATTTATTGTGAAGTAATTCTATTTAAAAAATCGAATAATGAAATGGTCGTTTGATTGTACGCACAGCTGAAGAAAACAAGAATATGTTGCAGGTTTGGTTGCAATATCAAGATGAGATGCAAGTAACAGGTCTTAACCCTGATGAGGCACCTTGGTTTAATAATGGAATAATTTTTCAAATTAAAAAATGAAACCATCATTATATAAAGAAGCATCAAATCAAGTATATTATTTAGCATCAGAATCATGGCTGAATCAAATGTCGAAGTAATAGATCTTTTACGTCTTAAAATGTTTAAGGATGTTTGTTTAGCTCGTGATTGCAAGGATTCTAAGTTTTATGCTGTGGATTATATGCAAGAGCATCCTATTCATTTTGGTGTTTATCTTCGAGCGTGAATATTAAAAGATCTCAAACCAAAGTCATATCTCAATACGGAGCTGGAAGTATCTTCAAATTATTTTCTTGCAATAATTGATCGAAAAACCGAGATCAATTTGGAAGAAGTATATTTTGATTCAACGCGCACATTACGAAATATCTCATCGAACGTTAGAAAAAAAAGAAAAGAAGATTGCAGTAGTAAATTGGTTTTGGATGGTTATATAAGAAGATGTTAGCATTGGAGAGTGTTAGAGATTTTAAGAATGTTAGATTCTAATACAGATTTTGTGTAAAGACAAGAGTTTGAGAAAAAATGAAGGATCATATTTTTACATTTATGGAGGATAAAATGTATTTTACAAAAAAAAAATCATTACCGAATTGTGTTGGTAAAATGTGAAAAAATTCCTTTGTTACGGCCTAATTATCTTCCAAAGCTTTAATTTTATAAACTATTATTCCTATGTGATTTACCAGTGCTTGGACGTCAGTATGTATATACTTATTCGCAAATAGATCAATCGAACAATATTGGAAAAGGTGTTAAAAGTATAACTGATTGTTATATATATAAATGATGTACGCATAAGAGTTTTTCAGAAAAAATGAGGTTCAGAAAAAGGATGAAGGATCACATATTTTTTTTTATGGAAGATGGAACATATTTTTTAAAAAGAAAACCGCCACCGAAGAATCAAGATAAACCCTTGTTTTGTACAAATGAAGATTTTATTGCTGTTTTAGGACGTGTTCAACTAGTGTTGGTAAAATGTGAAAAAGTTCTTACATTACCATTCATTTATCAACTTTATAAACTAGTATTCCTATGTGATTTACCTGATGGTCGTCAGTATGTATATATCTATTCGCGAATAGATCAATCGGAGAATATTGGAAAATTTGTTAGGTATATAGCTGTGTGTCATATGATTGATGATATATAATATTTTTTGATGTGGAATTGGAAAAAAATT
This sequence comes from Chrysogorgia sp. JL179-B06, assembly GCA_035772405.1. Taxonomy (NCBI): domain Eukaryota; kingdom Metazoa; phylum Cnidaria; class Anthozoa; order Scleralcyonacea; family Chrysogorgiidae; genus Chrysogorgia; species Chrysogorgia sp. JL179-B06. The sequence continues at coordinate 252,381 of JAYKKM010000016.1, forward strand.
AAAATAATTTTTTGTGAAATCAGTGCATTCAAAAAGGATCAACTAAGTGTGTGAAATCATTTTGGACTGTGTACTACCACAGGATGTACAAGCCCCGACGAAAGACTTGGTCGTTTCTTTATCGTAGTGAAGAAAGGGCTAATAAATTGTTTGAGGAAGCGAAATTAATTGGTACTCCTTCTTGTAAATTTAAATGGGATAAAATTTCGTTTTTTGAATGCAGTTGTGAAACTGGAAATGAAAGTAATGGATATATTCAAGGTGTGGTTATACTTAAAGAAGCAGAGCAGGGTGTTTGGGATAATATAATACCCTACTACGGAGAGATTGTTCGATCCTATGCTGAAGATTTCTACCATCGTAAGGGTAGAAACAATGACCCCCTTACACTTATTCGATACGGAAAACGTCATGGAAAATTGGGGAAAATGTGGAGTCGCGAAAGATCTTTGAAATTAGAAAAATATAAAAGAGAATGGAGAAAAAAAAACAATCTTAAAAAAAAACGTTTTGGTGCATGTGAAAGAAGAAGTAACAAACATTTGACTTTAATTTCATTACATGAATAAACATATAAATATATATCTGTTTGAATAAAAAATTTTATTACAACAAAAATAGACTGTATTCTAAAAAAAGGAAACTGAAGAAAAAAATGATAATAAATGTAAAAATAAAAATAAAAATGTTTTTTTCAAAAAAATAAAGAGTTGTTTGAAAATCGTTTTTTTAAAGTATATATAGTGGGTGTATATATTGTGTATGAATTTGTTTTTAAAACATGGCAAGAAGAAGATATAGAAGCAGGAGGGGGGTTATCCTTAGAAAAAAACAACAAAAAGGTGGTAGTGTTCTAAATTTTTTAGGACCTTTGGGTCAAATAGTTGGAAGTCAATTGGGATTAGGTATTAGAAAAACAAAAAGAAAACAAAAAGTTTTTTTTGGTATACCTAAAAGATACCTAGATTCCTTACATAAAGGGTCCTAAAAATATAAAAGCACGCCAACTATATTTTTAACAATATTTTTTTATTTGGATTGTAATTGTTTACTTTGAATATATTGAAATTTTAGTCCTTTTTTTACACTATATAAATATGAACACCAAATTATATAAATATGACCCAAAAAAAATCTAATCATTCGAGCATAAGAATGTCTTCTAACACACCTATGCTCTGTCCACCTCAACATCTTGTAAAAAAATGAAAAATGTTAAAGTGGTGTTACTAGAATGTACAAAAGTTCCGCTTCTACATCCTGAGGAGGGTAAAGCTGTCTTTTATAAAATATTATTCAAATGTGATATGAAGGATGGTGAAAAGTATATATATTCTTATTTGCAAGACGATCATTCAGATAAACTTGGAGAGCTCATTGATTTTACGGAAGAAATTTTTAAGATAAATGAATAAACAAGACAATCATATGTTGTTCTGTACACCTGAAGATGTAGTAAAAAGTTTGGGAAATGTAAGGTTAATAAGATGTGATAAAGTTACTATATTCCCACTTGAGGATAGTGTTCAATTTTATAAATTAGTATTTCATTGTAAGAGTGAAAAGGAGGATGCAAAGTTTCTATATACCTACACACGTTTTGATCAAACGTTGAATATTGGAAAGTTTGTAAAATTTAAAGACAACAATATAAATACTGCAACATTTGTATAAAAAAGACGTTCAGCTGTTATGAGAGATGGAGAAAGAGAATCCTTCATTCATACTACCTCAATATATTGTAAAAGTTCTGGGTGACGATGGAGATCACTTAATTTTATTAAAATGTGAAGAAATAAACACCATGGGGAAAAATGGTGATTTTTTTCTATACAAAATATTATTACAAAATGATAAAATTGACGGGGTTCCAAAGTATATATATACCTATTCATCAAATGATCAGATAAACCCGATTGGAACTGCAGTTAGATTTAAAAAAAGACAAGTCAAGACTTAAAGAGAAACAATGAATCAGTACCAAGAAGAAATGGGTATAATACAATTTAAAGAAGAAGTATATACTCCACAAGCAAAATTACGTTTATTAGACTCTATACCCCTTCCAAAAACAGAATCCAATCGCATAATTCCAGAATTGCAAATGTATCGTTTATATTTTAAAGATGAAGGTAATGGATGTTATTATACGACAAGATTTGATTTATCAATGGTACGTTTATTGGGTAAAAATGTACGTCTTACCGATCAATATTTATTTGTTAGCGTTTAATTTCTGAAATTTAAAGACAACAACATAAATACTGCGACATTTGTATAAATAAGACATTCAGCTGTTACAAGAGATGGAGAAAGAGAATCCTTCATTCATACTACTCCAAGATATTGTAAAAGTTCTCACACAAGCAATATGTCAAAACCCAAACAGTATGATCTTCACTATCTTAAAGAAAATTGTCGAAATCAAAAATTTATTGTACGTAAATGTGAACAAATACTGAATCCATGCTTTCCTATGAATCAATTATATATAAACTTGGAAGTTATGGAGTATGCAGAAAATAAAAAGCTTAATTATAAACAATATATAACACATCTTGCCGGGTCTTGTGGTATACATAATTTTATAGATCAAGAAGTGTATATAAATTCTTTTTTTTTTAAATAAAAAATATAAAAACGCTTTTTTGATATTTTAAACTGTTTATTTCAAATATTTAAGAATGGACGATCCGAATTATCTACCCCCAGAACATCTTGCAGAAATTTATAAAAAATCAAATATGATGTTATTATCATGTGCAGAAGAATATTTTAAGAAACAACCATGTTATAAGTTATTAGTATACTTATGTGAAATGGGTAGCGATGATCAGTATATATATACCTATGTGGCAAATGACTGTTCACATTTGAAAGGTCGTTTTATTCAATTTAAAAAGATAGAATAATGGAAAATAAAGAATTGCTTGAAAAGAGTGATTGTTGGATTTTTAAAGGAAAATTTTCATCACTCAATTATACAGGAATTAAAATTTAAAAAAAAAATGTTGCTGAGTGTTGGGTTTTTAGTGAAACTTCACCATCACTTCTATATAAAGGAGTGAAAATAAAGGAAACTATTCACATGCAATGATACACTGTGAAAGAGTTGGGGGAAAAAATGTCTGAATTTGAGGATGATGATTGTTTTTATGTATCTTTGAAACTCTTGCTAGATGATTATCAAGATTCCAATTTAAAGTTGATGCACTGGAGTGAACATACACATTATAAATATGGATGTCTTTATAACGCCTATGATTTTTTTAAAGATGATAATATAGAATCCCGACTTAATCATGTGGTAAAAACAGCTACAAGATTCAGATTACCTCAAGAAAAAGATATATGGCTTTTTAAAACAACGATATTGCATGAATACAATCCTTACCACCAATCCTTACCACCCATTATCGGGGAATATGTAGTGTTTATAAAATGTTTTTGTGAACATCAAGAAATGTATAAGTTGGTGAAAAAAAATAAATGATCTTTCACACAAACTCTTAGAAGATGAACTTGTTAAGAAAAATATTTTTTGTAATTATTTTTTATAAGAAATAAAAAAACTGTTTGTATACTATAAAACAGTGTGTGTGTTGTGATTTTTTATAAGTTTTTTTGAAAATGAATGCTCGTGAATTATTAACGACTCTATCTAATCATCTTGGGGATGATTGTATGTTTAAATTTATGAGATATGATCAAATAATAACAGTTACACGCGATAAAGAATATACAGGCAAAATACAATTATTGGAGTGTAAGGAAATTAAATGATCAATACCATTTTTTCAAGCATATCAATTGTTTGAAATATATTTAGAATGGTGTTAAAGAATATATAAAAAGTTTTTCAACTGAGGATTTATCATGGATCATATATAAGGATGCTCAAATTAACAATTTAACATATAAAATTTAATTGTGGAATAATGAAAAATGAACGAAATGAACGATTTGAAAGAACGATTTGAAAGATTATATTATTACAAACATCCATGTGGAAGATCTATTAACAAACGTCTGTGTGCGATTCATCCAGATGAATTAAAACTTTCTAGACTAAACAGTTTTAAACGTTGGTTGTTAAAGAAGTTAAATATACGGTGGAAATATACAGTGAATGTTTCAGTGGAAATAGATCACGAATAGAAGAAAAGACGTTCACACGCTGAATTGTTTGAGATAGAAAATACACGAGATTCAACGTTTTTCTTTTTTGGAATGGAGAGGTTATGAATTATACCGAAACATTATTTGGTGGAAAAACTATAATAACCAATGTTGATAACGATGCAAGCTCATTAGTTGGGAAAGCTGTTCAATTAATAGAGAAGGACAAGTGTTTTATTTTAGTTAAAATATAAAAAAGAAAGATTTGAAATATAAAAAATATAAAAAACCTTTAAACATCTTTATTAAACAAAAAATGGTTTTTACATTCCAAAAAATTTGTATATTATTTGTCTTTTGTTTGTTGGCTTCATTTACAAGAATTTATGAAGATTCAATTAATATCAAAAGTTGTAACGTAAAATGCTTGATGCGATATACGTTGGAATTACTGAATTATACATATATCAACAGCACTTAATGTTCCGATCCAATATATTATGAGAAGAGAAAAGAAACCCAAGTTTAATGAATATGATATACCCATGTTAAATAAAAAAAAGTTATAAAAGAATTGGATCTTTTTTTTTTGCTTACTTCATAACGGCTACTAAACAACAACAATGATTTAATAGCGCTTCAAAATGTTCACATTATACACCATCGGATGAAATATCTACAGTTACTGTGTTAAGGTTAACAAATTTTTGTGCAGATGGAACTTATTCACTTTATACAGAAATATATATATAATATTATATATCTTATATTATAAGAAGAGAAAAGAAAGCCACACACATTATATGGAAAACCTTACAGAATAAACAATGGCATTAAGTGAATTTATAAAATTTAAAAATTTTGCTTATGACGTAAAACGAATAGAAGAAGACGAAAATGAAAAAGATTTTTACATGAAATGTGCGAGATTTTGCTTTATCTTTCGGAAAATGTATATGGAAAAAAACAGTTGAGCGCTTAACAATAAGTCAATTTTGTAAAAATATTCATGAAAAATGTATGTGTCATTTAATGGCTGCTGGCAATTTCAGTAAAAAAAACGATATGTCGGTACACATGAAGGAGTTGACCCTCTTTATATTGATTTATATATGAAACATTTAAATGAATTTCACATAAAAAATTATTTACAAAAAATATTTCTGTATTAATCTATTTTATTTTTGAAAGTATTCATCCTTTTTCTGACGGTAATGGACGGATAGGGAAAGCTTTACATGCTTTTTTAGAAAGAAAAATAGATTGTAAAGTAAAAACCAAAAAACAACATAAACAGTTGTGTAAAGTTTTAGGTATTATGCAAAAAAAAAGATTAGTTTATTTGATGTAAAGCGTGATACGTTGTTATTAGTCGAATTATTATAATAAAAATATATATTTTTATAAAAAATTGTTTTTTTGTTTTTAAAAAAAATGTATAAATACAACATCCTTTTAGCTTTTTACCATCACATTCGAAAATACTACCATGGCTGCAACAACTTCAATGAAACTTTATTCACAGGAATATATACATCATACGTTTGTGTTACAAACGTATGATCTTTCACGAAAAATTATAACAAATGTAAAAAAAAATGGAAACGCATATCTTGTAAAAGTATGTCCTACTAGTCAGGAGTGTTTGAATTTTCTAATGAATAGTAAATTAGAAATAAAAAAAGAAGATGTAAGTAAATTGACAACTCAATTGGGTAAAATTTCATTGAAAGTTGGTGATCAAGTATTTCTTGAAGTTGCAAAAAGTAAAAATTGGAAACAAGGAGAAGAACGCCTTGGGATGGATTGGAGATTCTCCACCAATTAAAAGAAAATCTTTTACCTGAAAAAGATCTGGTGTTCAAGGACGATGATGGTGGTGATGATGAAACCCAACCCATGTAAGAGGAAATACTGGTTGAAAACCATGACAAGGGTTCGATAAAATCTATTGGGTCGATAAATTTGGATCATTTCATATTAAAAAAAATGACGACATGACACTTATTGTTGAAGGATTACGCAAATATAATCATGCTGTAAACGGTGGTGTAGCTGAAAAAAGAAAACGTTTAAGAAAAATAAAAATAATGATTTTGATTTACCTCGTGCAAAAAAAATGAAAAAATTTGGACAATGATAAAATCATTGATGATGATGATGATGAAGAGGTTTGTTTTCTTTTTTCTAAACCCACCTAAAAAGCTGTTTGTAAACTTTTTTATTACCAATTTATACATCAATTGCCAATGCGTGATACAATATGCATGTATAACGAGGTTATAAATGAAGAATTAGATATTGCAGATCAGTATGATTTTGTTCAAAATTGTGATAGTTTACTTTGTGAACTTGAGGAAATATACATGACAATAGAAAAAAAAGAATAATATATTTTTTTTTGGGTTTAGAAATGAAAAAAACAAGAAAAGAAAATTTTTCTAAAGAATTTACAGAAAAAGCTGCAAGATTACTTGAAGGAGAAACATTAACAAAACAACAATTATCAAACTATAAACCTCATAATCTTAATAGAAAAAAATATAAACGTTTAAAAATACATGTTACAGATATTAATGAACAATGGGAAATTGATTTAGCTGAAAATAAAGATTTAGCACGTTATAATAATCAATTTCGTTATTGGTTGGTGTGTATTGATGTGTTTTCTCGTTATTGTTGGGTAAAATTATTAAAAAAGAAATCAAGTAATAATGTTAAAAACAAGTTTGAATCTATTTTAATCGAAGAAGGACAAAGACCCCGTAAAATTCAGTGTGATTAAGGAACAGAATTTCAAGATATTCGAAAAAGTTTGAGTAAAAAATATAATTTTACAGTTTTTCATACCTATAATCGCGAGATAAAAGCATCGCATGTTGAACGTGTTATTGGTACGTTAAAAACTATGGTTCGTAGAGTTTTAACAATGACTGATAATTTTGATTATTATACTTATTTACCGGTGATTATCGAACGTTATAATAATAATCCACATAAATCGTTGGCTGGTTCAACACCATTTGAAATTTATAAAGGAACAAAGAAATTAAAAAAAATTAAAATATAAAATATTACGTGATGAATTGAATTACCCCATTCCTACAAAAAGTATTGTCACTGAAGGTACTCGTGTACGCATCGCAAGGGTAAAAAACAATATTTTTGAAAAAAGCAGTCTTAGACGTTGGACAAAGGAACTATTTAAAGTTGACAAAGTTTTTATAACCAGCCCTGTCACATATCAATTAAAAGATTTAAAAGGTGAAAAAATTGAAGGAATTTTTTATCGTTAAGAATTACAATTATTAAAAAAATGAGTTTATATATCGCGAGTAATACAATATCAAAAACTGGAATTTCTAATTTAACAAATAAATTTACAATGCATCTTGTTCAACCTATTGACGCTCTAAATAAAGATGCGTATATAGATGTACAAAAAATTTGTTACCCATTGACTACAAAAAATGTTGATGAAAAAATATGTTATTTCACTTTTACATGATTTTCAGAAATTTATGAAGAATAAAATTGGTGTTAAAAAGTACAACGATCAGATTATTCTTACGAGTTTGAAATATAATATTCCTACAGGAATTTATGATTTAAACCGTTTACTTGATTATATGAATAATATTTTAAAAGAATATGATGTTGATTTGAGTTTAGAAAAGAATGCAAAAGTATATTTAAATGTTAATTTTGGAATAGAATATTGGCTTATACAATATAATAGTAAAAAAGCTCATGATGGAGGTTGAAGGTATCTGAAAAAGTTGAAAAAATCAATTTTGAATTAAATATGAGTGATACGTTATCGTTTATGTTGGGTTTTAAAAATTCAATAATCAAATTAAATAATGAAAAAGAAAATTTTATTGAGAAAGAAGCCGATTATTTACCTGATGTATCAGACGGCTTAAATAAAATGTTTATATATTGTGACGAATTAGAAGCAACATTAGTTGGTGATTTATATTCTGAATTGTTAACAACAGTTCCTATTCAGTGGTCGGGTCAAGGAAAAGGAAATGGTGAATTAGTTTGCTTCACACCTTCAAAAAAATTTTAAAAATTTAAAAAGAGCGTTATTAACGAATTAAATATTACAATTAAAGACAGTGCAGATAATTTGATTCCTTTTGATTCTGGAACTGTTTCGTTGGATTGTTTAATTCATTAAGTATGGAACGTTCTACAGGTTGAAAAATATGATTTTAGTTATCCCTTTAACACATATGCCGAAAGTAAAAATGAAAAACAAATTCATTGGACTTTAGACAGTGTTGAGCACACAGGAATTAATAAATATTTTCATATTTCTTATTTCGAAAAAATTAATTTTACAATCGATCCAGTAATAGTGATAAATCAAAATCCAATAACACGTAAAAGAAAAGATGGCAGTGTAATAATGTTTAAAAACACAAAATTAAAAGATAAACAATTTGATGGACAACAAATGTTATTGTTTGAGAAAAGAATTTTATTTAAATATGATATAGACGAGAATAAACAAATATTACACCACTTAAAAATGGAAAGAGAAATATTTCCTAATGTTTTGCTTAAAAGAAACACTGCAGAAGCTCAAGAATACATTCAATTTCATCTTTCATATGGTAGTGACGACGACGTCATTTTGACTGCAGAAAATATAATAATTAATATAAAATTATTTGAAGAAAAATAATGAACAACAATTTAACATCTGACGAATATTTTAATTTACTTACTGGAAAATGTAAAGGAAAAAATAATTCTTCTAACTATTTTTATGTAAAACCTTGAAAAAAAACAAAAAACCCTACTCAAGTTGATATTTTATTAAATTCTAATATTGGTCTACCGCATACTTTAAACCCTGATTATCAAAAAAAAATAGTACCAAATAAAGGAGCAAAAAAAAGTATCCAGATGTATTACGTTCAATTTTACAAAATAGAAATTAATTGTTGTTTTTTTGTTTTAAAAAAGGAAAAAACTGTAAACTATAAATTAAGTTAAAAGTAAAATTAATGTATTATTTTTCTTAAAAAAACTTGTCTTATTTGGTTATTTTTTAAAAAAAAATGAAGCGAAGAAATATTATAATTAAAAAATAAAATAAAATAAAGTCTAGATTACATGGTAAAAGAAAAAAAATACAAAAAGGTGGTGCTTTTGGTGCAGGAATGGCATTAGGAATGTTTTTACACCAGGTGTTGGGTACAGTCGGAAAGATATTAAAGATTAACATTTAAAAAAATGAATTCAAAAGCTGTGGAAGAGATTGAACAACACAATGTATTATTTTCTTCACCTTTACAATTATTTACTTCTAAACCCTACAATAATACATTTATTGAATTTTCTGAATGTGAGATTGTACCAACACCTAAAGACCCGACTGCAAATGTGGTTACGTTCACAAGACACGGAAACGCTGTCTGTGTCTTAAAAACAAGCGAATCCCAAATTTTTGCTAAATTCTCATTAGTACATAAAACAACAGGGGCTATTGCAGGCACTGTTGCTGCTGGAGGGAAATCAATTTTACCGTTACCCCTTCGAACAATGTGGAAAACAAAATAATTAAAAATAAACGATACTTTAGTTACTACTTCGGGAAATATGGCTCATATTGCTTCAATTATTAAATATTTATCGCGTGAATATAATCCGAAACGCGATGGATGTGAAGATATTAATTTTTCTCATCTTGATACAGCGGAGCATATGGATAGTATAGTTGGATTTGAGAATGGAACGGCTCTTGTTAATGCTGGAGCTTATGCTAGAGTGTTGAAAAATCAAGTCAAAACAGTAATTGATACAATTGATACCTCATGGGGAAATTATTATTCCTTCAGCATTTAAAATAGAATTACGTTTAACAAGAGTATTAAAATCTATTTTATTATCTGGTGCAGATGATGGTGATTTAAGTTTAGCCAATACAGAGCTATCTTTAGAGGATTTAAAGATTAAAATACCTGTTTTTAAACCCAACGATCAACTACGTATAGCATTAAATACTGGATTTGTTGAAAAACAAATGGAAGCTAAATATTATACTAGTAATTATCGATGTATTAGTGAAAATATATTAGTAGGTCGAAGGGCACATCAAGTTGTCGATGCTTTTAATGGCTCATGTCCTACAAGATTATTTATAGTTTTTATACCTCTCGCTAATTGGAATGGGTCATATGCGCATAATATTTTTAACTTTACATGGCCCAACTACTCGAATGTTAGTGTTTCGGTAAATAATAACACTGTTATGAAAATTACATCTCCTGAAGAAGCTTATTCAAATCTACAGAATGTTTTGAAACGAAAATATAAACATATGCCGTTTACATTTAATAATTTTAAAAATGGATATGCAATGCTTGGATTTAACAAGCAATAAAGATTCTCATCTTAGTGTATTACCCTCACGAAATGTAAACATTGATTTTAATTTTTCACAAAATACTACTGCTGGAGTATTACTATATATAGGAGAGTTTCGAAATGAAATAAAAATAGGTTTAAAAACACCTGCAAGATTATTACATGACATTTAGTAAAAAAGTAAAGAACAACAATTAGCTTAAGGAATTATTAAAAAAAAATGAAAGATCAAATGAAAATACAAAAAAAAAAAAAAATCGAAAAAACCATACATCATAAAAGAAAAGAAAACAGAAATAATTAATCAAATTCCTTTAAAGCGTGAACATATATTTATATATCCTATAATATCAAAGTTTGGACAAAAATGGAGAAAAATAATAAAAGAAAATATGTTGTGGATGAAGAAGAAAAATAATTAAAAAAAAAAAAGAAGCAGAAGGTGAAAAAGAAAAAGACTCGAAGAAGATGAAGAAGAAGAAGAAGAAGAAGAAAAAGAAGAAGATAATGATTGTGATAATTCTTTGACTTCTTCTGAAGATGATGATGATGAGGAGGAAACGAGAACCAAAATTTAAAATTCGTTGTTGCTTTTAAATAAAATTAAAGAAAAAGAAAATAAAAAGAAAAGAGCAAATAAGGCTAGAAAACAAAAATTAATTAATGATTTGATTAGAAAACTTCAAGATTTATCAAAAAATATTTTAGATAATAAAATATTAGTACCCATTTCAAACGATAATAAAACAATTCTTAAAGTGTCTATGACATGAAAAATCGCATTCGTTTTTTTTTCGATAAAATGAAAGATTTAAATATAAAAAGTAATCTGACAAAGTTTGGTGTCATTCCGTTTTATATTTTTGGAACTACGGCCAACGAGAACTCTGACAAATTGCTTGAAATTTGCGAATTTTCTTTGCACGGTCAGATTTTCGTATCAGCTTACCTGTGACGTAGGCGTATGGACACATCTCAAGCAGTCAATATGGCGTCGCAGAGAGCTACTGACAAGAGAGGAGGAAGATATTGTGTGTGTGCCGGTCCTGGTGGTATTAGTTGTAAAAATTACACGCATACACCAGATAATTATGCACAAATTTCCGTCCGAGAAAACGAGAGCAGACCAACGAAAATTATGGACAAAATTCGTCAGAAGACATCGCGCAGATTTCTCACCTACGCCGTATTCTCTTATATGCTCTGCACATTTTGATGCGTCATGTTATCCGCAGTGCTATTCCCTAAACATCCCTGAGAATCTAAAACCAAAAGCAATTTATTTAAGTCCAGAGGCTGTTTCAACTATTGAAGCGGTTCCAGTCGAGTCAACTAGTACTACAGTTTCAAGGCGCGAGAGGAGAAAGGTATTTAAATTATATTTATCCATGCATGACTGACCATGAATATATTAAAATGAGTTTAGCTGTATTGTTAATCACTTACGCCAAGGTTAAAATACTTCATTTATTACTCGTCTTATATTGATCTGTTTTATTTTCTCAGCGTGAACGTGATCTCCGCGAGCTCCTTTTAACGTCTTCAACCAGTTCGACGCCTACTGCTGTCGATGATGCAGAGATGCAGGGAGATACAACGATGGTGCTGGTTGAGGAAGATGCTCAAGAAGTGCATGACATTGAAGAAAGTATGGAAGTTTTCCCTGACGATTCAGCAAAAATCGACGGCCAACACAGTTCTGTGATCCCCTGTAGTGTATTGGCAACTCCGTCGCAATGTACAGCATGTGCAGAGAAGAAAGAGAAAATAATCGCTCTACAGAAAAGCAAGTCTTGCCAGAGAAACCGTCTCAACAAACGGAATGAAACAATTTCAAATTTGAAGATGCAAAACAGACTACTGAAAGCAGTAAGTGTTATTTTACTGATTGTCGCTATAAGGGAAAGCCATCCAAAGCATTAATTGTATGGGGAAAACCCCTTGTTTTCAAATAACTGTGGGTTCATTTACAAAGTTATATTTAACATAAGCTTACTAAAAAAAGTTGGGCTCACAGTAATTTCAACTTTAACAAACTAATGATTTGATCAATTTCTCAATTAAACATTTTATTTTGTGCTTGCAATTGTAGAAAACTATTTTTCTCAGATAAATTATAAAATCTCTATTTAATTTTTGTTTCTTTTAGGAACTTGAGAGAGTTGAATTGAATCCTGGGAATAATACAGAGTCTAATCATGGTGGAACGACGTGTATGATCAACCGGAGTTTGATGAAGATCACGATGAAGATAATGATGTGATTGACCATGATCAACATGTTGATGACCCTGACTGGGATGACAATGCACATTCTTCAGACAATGATGAAGTAGAAAAAGATGGTGAAGAAATCCAGTCAAAAAGAGCTGTTAGGTGAGTAACAAAAGTGGCAATGTATCATCGATATTGATTGGTATATACCATGCAGTTGTAATCAACATACCATATTTCCTCTGTTTATTCTACTCTCTCCCAAGTGCTTTAGGCTATTTTTCGTTTGACTTACAAAAAAAAAAAAAAAATTATATTGAATTCTCAAAACAAAATTGCATAGTGGGGAGGGCATGTTTGATTTTGTAAGTCAAAGTACGTAAAGCAATTGCAACCATTTTTTTGTTAATGGGAACTACCCAAGAGGAACTAATAATATTTTTAATTTGATAGGGAAATTTATAGACGACTTTCGTAATGAAAACTAATATAAATATTTTATGTACATTTTAATAAGCCTTTCTTACCTTGTTTGTATGTTTTCAATTGAAAAGATTGAGGCTAGAAAGGCTAATTTAGTGGGACATCTACAGCATGTAAAGTGGTTGGCTTTATGGAAAAGGTCCTTTAGACCGGGATTAATTCAGAGCAGCCCTATCTTATGTAGCCTGTTTTATATTTTAGGGTAGATCCAGGGGTGTCACAGATGGATGAACCAAAGTTCATTGTATTTTACACCATGTTATTGGCTCTATTTTCGAGGTTTTGTTTTAATTGCAAATCAGATGGTCCATCAGTGTCAATGAAGGTGCATGGCACTATGGTAACTGTTGAACAGCAATGCAAGGAATGCTGTGAACAGTTTAAGTGGCAAAGTCAACCCTTGGTGCTTGCGAGGTTCCCGGCTGGTAATATCCTGCTCAGCTTCGGAGTATTAATGGCTGGTGCATCAATAAGCAAGGTTTTGCTTATTTTCAAACACATGGGTCTTGCATTGTATTCAGCAAGAACTTTCTTTCGCCACCAAACCAAATTTTTGTTTCCAATCATTTTGAAACATTGGACAAGCTGCAGGAACACTATGATTGAAAAGTTGAAGAAGGTACCTCAGGCTTCATGGTGTGGAGATGGAAGGTTCGATTCGATAGGACATAGTGCAAAGTATGGGGTGTACAGCATGTACTCTGCCAACCTATCCAAAATAGTTCACTTTCAATTACTGCAGGTGTGTATTGTCTTAATTGTTTAAACTTTTTCCTAGAATTAACCAAAAATGTATGTAGAAGTTCTATCAACTGTTGATAATTAGCTTTAGGGATTCTAAGCTTGGAAAGCAGGCTGCTCCTCATTGAGGATGCTTCTGAGGTCTAACAAGTAGTTTTCTTGCACTAATGGATAACTTGTGTTTGTAAGATAAGAAGCTTTTTTCTTCCTTTTAGGCAAATGAAACTGGCAGCAGTAATGCTATGGAATTGGAGGGTGCTAAACGAAGTTTTGCCTATTTAAAGCAACGTGAACAGAACATTAAAACTTTCATATCTGATCGACACCGTGGCATAGCTAAGTGGATTCGGTCTTCCCAAAATTCAACAGCTCATTTTTTCGACATATGGCATATTGCTGACAAGGAAGGAAGTGTTACTAAAGCTGAAGGTGTATGTGGCCTGTGTGAGGAGTGCTATGGTGTATGGAAGTGAGACGTGGGCCATGACTGTGGAGCTGAATAATAGACTGGAGAGGACAGAGATGCGGATGGTGCGGTGGATGTGTGGCGTATCGCTGAGGGATAGAGTGTCTAGCAAGGAGCTGAGGGAAAGAATGGGCATTGAATCGGTGTCTGACGTGGTAAAGAGGAGCCGATTAAGGTGGCTGGGACATGTGCTGCGGAAAGATGACGGTGACTGGGTGAAGAGGTGTATGTCGCTTGAGGTTGATGGTGCAAGAGGAATAGGAAGGCCAAGGATGACATGGAGCCAGGTAGTGGAGAGGGATATGAGAGAGAGTGGGCTGAAGAGGGAAGATGCTAATGATCGAGGAAAGTGGAGGAAACTGTCGTGGGGAACCACCGGCCAACCCCTGCGTAAGCGGGGAAAAGGGCCGTAAAACGTCTGTTGTTTGTTGTATATGGCATATTGCAAAGTCTGTCCTAAAACAAGTTTTGAAAGCCAGCAAAGAAAAGGGGTGTGAAGTTTTGAAAAAAGTGGACAAAAGGCATAAAAACACATCTCTATTGGTGTGCCACATCTACAAAACCAGGATTTAGTGCTCTTATTGCTGTATGTATGTTTGTAATATTCACAAAGACCACCCTAATGATCTCTACAAACAATGTGCACATGGAGAACTGGAGAAAAGAAAGTATCTCAAACGTTGTAAGTAAAATAAACAATTTAATATTTAGGTCCAAGTTAAGGGCAAACGTCACTAACAAACTATTGAACAAATCCCATTAAACAAACATAACATTTAAAGTTCATTGATTTTACATGTAGGTAGTAAACCACATGTAAAACTAGATGGCATAATTACCAAGACAAATCTGGTCAATGATGTTCGCCAAATTTCATCCGAGGCCCAGACAAGCTGCCTAGAAGGCTTCCATGCTACACTTAATCATTGGCATCCTAAAATGTTAAGCTTCTCATGGATGCGAAATTACTGCAGGTGACCAGTCATTTTCCTGATGCTTTGTCTCTTAGATTTTAATCATGTCATGAACAACGATTAACGATCACTTATTGCAGACATAAAACTAATAAAAAAAATGTCTTTGTAATTACAGGCACATATTGGCATGTCTGCACTCCAATGAGAATGTCAATAGGGAATCAAAAAAAAAAAGATGGAGAAGCATACATGAAGGTTACTTATCCCAAGAACAAGCTTGGAGAGGAGCTAGTTCGAGAAGTAGCTTCAGCAGCAACTTATGGTAAAACTAATAACTATTGTATTTATTTGTTGAACTTTGCTTTTAAATATATGCTAGGCCCAAATAGAAGGATGGTGGTTGATTTCTTTTTGCCTGTATGGACTATTAAGCTGTTAGTGGAGGCTCCGCAAGCGATATAAAATAAGACCAATATTCTTCGATCTAGACCAAACAAACTCTGTCAATAAGTATTTATTTTATGAGTAAAATTATATAGAACCCTATAAAAAATAAAACTATATAGAGCCCTATCAGCAACCATTGCTGATAATTTCTAAGCGCTAATAAACCAATCGGAATGTTTCTCTTGGACTGGTCCACCATATACAGGTAATAAATTCAGTGTAAATCCTTATGACCTTTAAATTATACAATTAATTATAGGATATGTCACAGATATTTAACTTTTACCAATGTAATCAGTTGACAAGCAAATTTACCTGAGGGAAATAACTCCACACTTATTTTTCTTTTTGTTGCTTAATTGCATCATCACGAGACAGGCGATCAGTAATCTGTGCTGTTAGAGACTATGGGACTTTACACTTTTGGGTTTGGTAAATCTCTCTCATTTTTGACATTGGCAATGTCACCAAAAGTGTCTTCATTGTTAGCCTATATTACTAGAAATACGCATACGCAACAACCCCTCGCCCGCTTACTGTTTGAACGTTTTTTTGCTTACAGTACTTCTTTTAGTTCTCACTTTCAGTTGTACTTGAATTAAATGATTGCACATTCTATGTGGTGACGCAAGCATATGCTTGCACGCGCGATTTCGTTGTAATTTGTTGACGTGTACAAATAATTTTGTAATTGTTGTTTTTACCAGTTCACGTGTAGTCACGCTCTGACGAAGTCCTGCGTACGGGACGAAAGCTCAGCAAATTGTATCTTTAAAATAAACATGGTGTATAGCTACAAACTTTTGATTTTATTACAATTGCACATTCATTTGCCAAACAAGACTTTCAGTGGACAATATCTCCAAGAGCTTTGTGTTGTCCGAATTTAATTATTTCATAGGACATCAAAATAAATAACTAAATACATTAATGGTAATAGTTAGTATAAACAGACACTATTGAAGGAAGAAAGTGCATCTTTATCATAGGGGTTTATATATAGTGCAAATGTATAGGGCCCATTCAAATCGGGTTTACTAATTGGACACATATTAGGGATTCTACCCTGATTGTTGGTGTGGATAGATTATACCTGTATGCAGTAATTCGATAATTCTACCCACATTGGACGACTGCGATGTGGAGCTGGCAGGGGATGTGGATGACTTAATATTGATTTCTCTCGAGAGGTATCAATGCAGAACAGGGAAACTGATCTTTCCTAACTCGGGACTTGAAACTGATTGGTCAATAGAAACCCTAGAATTGGTACATATTGTAACTATATAGAACTAATATCTATCATCATATCTAAAAACACATGTTTTCGCACCTTATCAATTACCTTAATTGACATCTTCAGCATATACAACTTTTGAGTTGAATTAAATTAGCTTTTGTAACATTGTACTGTACATATATGAATTATGTGTTTATATTTGCAATAACTTTAATTTGTTAGGAAATAAGACTGCCATTAATACCAGTGTTAGCATTGAAGGGGATATCCTGTAAAATATTATTGTGTTATTATTATTTTTATAATAATAATGCCTAATGCAGTCTGCAGATATCATATTTTGATGGCTAATACAAAAGCCATATGTACGTCCAACAAAGCATGGCATAAAAAGCTATATAATCAGGACGACCCAGTGCTTATAGCCTGCTTGTAGACAATGATCTGACATAGTGAGTGGCAACATATCCAATGTCAACATAATCCTATACCGGTATAAGCTGTACATGTATTTTACATTGCAAGTCTGGGACCAGTATTGTCCAAGCCTATTATCAGACACAATAAGTTATGGCCCACTAGGCAAGCTACTGTAGGCCTAACATGTTTCATAATGGATGGAGTAAACACAGATTGTTTGTGGAATACAGACCAGTATACAATACATAGACGATCGTCAAGCTCATATCCTCAGAAAATTATTCCCTTCTGATCACTGGTGACTCTAACCATTTGAACCATCGAGACTCAGATGGAGAGAGGTAACAATGATCTACTGATGATTCAAATGATATAAGTGCCTATGCGGCAGTTACTATACATCAGTAATGTTTGAATGTGTTAACTGCTGTAGTAATTCAACCCGCATAGGACATAATGTAATCAGTATATAAATCATTGTAACTCAGAATCATTTTTCTGATATATGAGCTTGACGCTCATCCATGTATTGTCTGTCTACTCTGAGCTCTCCCTTACTCACTACAGCAGTGCACATATTACCACTGACCAGTTTACAGTAATTGCTTGTTTACACTACAGAATTGTAGTCCAGGCCCACTGTACAGTAAATATAGGCTAATCATAATAATTATAGAGGGCAAAATTACTCGAATATATAAATTGGCTAATGAGAGCATTTTTCTGAAATTCAGGGCAAAATTACTTCTACCTGATTGGTGTTTTACTGGTAAATCCAAGCTCCCCTGTTCTCTTAGTCAATATTTAACTCAACAAAGTTGGTTGTAATGTACCGTTTACTTTCAGTGGATTGTATAGTTGTTTTTCACGCTTGGTTTTGACATTTGGTTGACTTTCTCATGTTGTTGATGTGCGTAGCTAACTTATTTATGAATACATTTTGCCCTCCATATGATTAAGTTAACAGGTAATCACATGGTTCCTCGTAAAATTAAGGTTTAATTTCACTTGTGTTTTCCAATGGTATAATGAAGCCCTGGGACTGATTGCGAACAGGAACATTTTTAAAAAGCTCGGATTGGATTGACAAACTCTGATAAATATATTAGATATTCCGACGACGATATCTTTTGAACTACTAACTCTAGCAACTTATGCTATACATCAAATGAAAGCCTGATTACTCGAACATATTTGCAAAATATCTTTGTAAACTGATTAATAACAGCATCAAAAAAGGGAAAACGGGTTTACCTTTTGACGCCATTTACGAACTTGTCATCTCCCGCCGATGATACTGTATCTTTTGAACACTGCATTTTATGAACTTTTTGAACACAAATCTTCATTCACCGTATAACCCGACAAACATATGTACTTTTCGTGTTTAAATATCTCGTTAAATATAAGGACTTTTTCGCACCGCGAAGGCCCTGAGGACGAGCCCTTTCCTAAACAAACAAGACGCCTGCTCAGGCGTTCACTTGGGCTACTGATTTGGGGGCAAGGCATGCAAGCGAATATGAAGCGAGTTCGGACTTTCGTTTTATTGCCAATGAATCGCTGTTGGAAAAGTTTACCGAGACCTGTAAACCTGCAAACCATTGCAAAGATTCTCTCCAAGATGAGAGAAACACAGATGAGAGATCAATCATTAATCCCCAGTGAAGTTATCCCCAAAACAATTTTGCCCCCCGCAGTCGTTTTTAGGGAGGCTAATTATTGCATCATCCCGATCAACCTCTTGCCCAGGCTTTCCACCTTTGCGAAACTGAAAACACTGCGTATATTTCTGATTTATTTACTCATCTGATCTGACACCTTTCTTCGAGTGCTCTTCACTGAAAATTTTTGATGTGGCTGGCAAGTATCTTGATCTTATATACGCTCACAATCCAGATCGCTTTTGAAACGGGTTGGTCTACGATTTCGAGAACCTGTACTCGATCAAATTATATGTTTCCATACGCTTTTTGTCTACTAAATGTTTAATAATTTAATATGAGACTCAACATATGAATGCTTGCATATGAATGCTGTATGGAAATATGTTAACTGTTCTGAGGTAACTGTAATATTTTTATAAGCTTTGTTGCCTGTATTGTTTATTGTTATGTAATTATACAAAATAAAGTCGATGCTACAGTTTATTGTTTCATATTATACCAAGTAGAAGTACTATTATTAAAGTATGCAATGTTGCTATATATCGAATTAATTACCCTGTTTCACTTGATATTGTACCAGTAAGCTTAAATGGGGCTCCAAAATGTTCTGGGTTATCAGTAAGTTTGTATCGATTGTTCATATTATATGCGAATGCTTACAAATGAACGTACAGTATATAAATCTCTGACACTCATTGTTGCCATTGAGTAACCCTGTTTCACTCGATATTTTACCTGTAAGCTTAAATGGGGCTCCAAAATGTTCTGGGTTATCAGTAAGTTTGTATCGATTGTTCATACATGTATTATTATACACAAATGCTTACAAATGAACACACAGTATATAAATCTCTGACACCCATACCAACTATCAAGATCAGTAGTATAGAAAGTGGGGCTACCGGCGCAGTTATAACAATGTCGCTGACATGATGTTGTTACGAGCGATATCTTCGTTTACAGAGGTACCACATCGGTATATAAATATTTAGTATTCTAAAAAATAAAGACACGCCTCGTGAGCTCCAAACCGTACAATATATTGCCATTGTCTCCACTCTCGAGACTACTAACAGTGGTGTATCACGTGTTTTGGGAGTTTAGAAACACGCCTCACGGGCTCCAAACCGTGTGGTATATCGCCATTGTCTCCACTCTCGAGACTACTAACAGTGGTGTGTCGAGTGTTTTGAGAGCGTAGAAACACACCTCACGGACTCCAAACCATGTGATATGTTGCTATTGTCTACACTTTCGAGACTACTAACAGTGGTGTGTCGAGTGTTTTGAGAGCGTAGAAACACACCTCACGGACTCCAAACCATGTGATATGTTGCTATTGTCTACACTTTCGAGACTACTAACAGTGACGTTTCGCGTGGTTTGGGAGCGTATAACATGGTGGTACCAGACCACTTTTGTGGAATTGGATTTATTTTTTTTGAATCTACACGTTTCCCAAAATTATATTTGTTTTTGTGTTTAAATAGTATTTATCTTAAGAAAGTAACCACTTAGTAGCACGAACGCGTGATCTGACCAAGGTCCCAAAATGGGACCTTGGTCAAAGTGACCCTTCTACCGATCACAAACACACCACAAGTAGGGGGTCACATGTAGTGTCTTAATATTTTACTATTATTCACACGCTATTAGAACATCTTAATTGTCGTCTTCAAAGTAGTAGTTATTTTTAAGAATAGCTGAGGTCCTGTTTTAGGGGGTCAGCTATTCTTAACAAATAATTGTTTAACACTCCTGGTTCTGATATATAGACTGTACTTGCAGGGTGTATATTTTTAAACCCCGTTGAAACGACGGGGTTTAAAAAACAATAATTTGCTTAGCACAAACGCACAGTCTGACCAACACCCTAAAACGGGGTGTTGGTCAGAACGAGGTAATTCTCTATCTATGATAATCTTAAGATGATCTATAAATAAGATACTACGTGTAGTACTCTATCTATGATAATCTTAAGATGATCTATAAATAAGATACTACGTGTAGTACTCTATCCACGACTATTTAAGATAATCTTAAGATGATCTATAAATAAAGATATTACGTGTAGTACTCTATCTATGACGATTTGAGATAATCTTAAGATGATCTATAAATAAGATACTACGCGTAGTACTCTATCTATGACGATTTAAGATAATCTTAAGATGATCTATAAATAAAGATACTACGTGTAGTACTCTATCTATGATAATCTTAAGATGATCTATAAATAAAGATACTACGTGTAGTACTCTATCTATGACGATTTGAGATAATCTTAAGATGATCTATAAATAAGATACTACGCGTAGTACTCTATCTATGATGATTTAAGATAATCTTAAGATGATCTATAAATAAAGATACTACGTGTAGTACTCTATCTATGATAATCTTAAGATGATCTATAAATAAAGATACTACGTGTAGTACTCTGTCTAAGATGATTTAAGATAATCTTAAGATGATCTATAAATAAAGATACTACGTGTAGTACTCTATCTATGATAATCTTAAGATACTACACGTAGTACTCTATCTAAGATGATTTAAGATAATCTTAAGATGATCTATAAATAAAGATACTACACGTAGTACTCTATCTTAGATGATCTATAAATAAAGATACTACACGTAGTACTCTATCTAAGATGATTTAAGATAATCTTAAGATGATCTATAAATAAAGATACTACACGTAGTACTCTATCTAAGATGATTTAAGATAATCTTAAGATGATATATAAATAAAGATACTACACGTAGTACTCTATCTTAGATGATCTATAAATAAAGATACTACACGTAGTACTCTATCTAAGATGATTTAAGATAATCTTAAGATGATCTATAAATAAAGATACTACACGTAGTACTCTATCTAAGATGATTTAAGATAATCTTAAGATGATCTATAAATAAAGATACTACGTGTAGTACTCTATCTATGACGATTTAAGATAATCTTAAGATGATCTATAAATAAGATACTACGTGTAGTACTCTATCTATGATAATCTTAAGATGATCTATAAATAAAGATACTACGTGTAGTACTCTGTCTAAGATGATTTAAGATAATCTTAAGATGATCTATAAATAAAGACACTACGTGTAGTACTCTATCTATGATAATCTTAGGATACTACGTGTAGTACTCTGTCTAAGATGATTTAAGATAATCTTAAGATGATCTATAAATAAAGATACTACACGTAGTACTCTATCTTAGATTATCTATAAATAAAGATACTACACGTAGTACTCTATCTAAGATGATTTAAGATAATCTTAAGATGATATATAAATAAAGATACTACACGTAGTACTCTATCTAAGATGATTTAAGATAATCTTAAGATGATCTATAAATAAAGATACTACGTGTAGTACTCTATCTATGACGATTTAAGATAATCTTAAGATGATCTATAAATAAGATACTACGTGTAGTACTCTATCTATGATAATCTTAAGATGATCTATAAATAAAGATACTACGTGTAGTACTCTGTCTAAGATGATTTAAGATAATCTTAAGATTATCTATAAATAAAGACACTACGTGTAGTACTCTATCTATGATAATCTTAAGATACTACGTGTAGTACTCTGTCTAAGATGATTTAAGATAATCTTAAGATGATCTATAAATAAAGATACTACGTGTAGTACTCTATCTATGACGATTTGAGATAATCTTAAGATGATCTATAAGACACTACGCGTAGTACCATACACAGTCTATATATCAGAGCCAGGAGTGTGTTCCACATGAAAGACGACTCGTTTTTATTATAAAAAATGGGTCTAATTCCTGGAAAATCATGTATATTCTAGGAAATGGATCTGATTCCTGGAAAATCATGTAGATTCCTAAAAATGGATCTGGTCCCCAGAAAATCGTATAGATTATAACAAGGATAACACCTTTAAATTTCTCGAATGTTTTTTACTCCTTACATGTGCCCACTTAGAGTGAACGTGATATGTGTCATCACATATTTTGCATATCCAATTATGAGTTCTTACCCACTCTTTGGTTAATACTCTATTAGCCTCCGCAGCTTCTTCTTTAGTCTGGTAAATTCTGTGTCTCGTCATTATATAATACCGTATGTTTTATTATGTTGAGAAACGACAGGACCAACCCCCCGTTTTGGGGGGTTGGTCAAAGTGACCCTTCTATCGATCACAAACACACTATCAGTAGGGGGTCACATGTAGTGTCTTAGTATTTTACTACTCCTGGTTCTGATATATAGACAGTATGTGATTGTGTGTTTAAAGGGGGCTATACAATAGCCTCCCTTGTATCACACTAATTGTCGTCTTATATTTATCATCAATATTTACTATTTAAAGGGGGCGTCGAAACGACGGGGCCTAAAAAACACAACCATACGCAGTCTATATATCAGAGCTAGGAGTGTGTTCCGCATGAAATATGGTGAGAGCTGACACCTTGAAACAAGACGTTGGTTGGGAAATGTTTGTATCGAGCAGTTATTTTTTAAGAATAGCTGACCCCCTGTTTTAGGGGGTCAGCTTTTATCACTCAAAAACTGAGGTGCCATTTTGGGACCTGAGAAGTGTCAGAATAGACAAGTTTGACAAATAAACGAGAGTGGTCTATATAGACATACACATCGACGATATATAAGGTCAAACGAGAGGTGATTAAAGGGGGGCGCGAACCACGCACCCCTTTAAAACTTACAACCAAACACGATACTCACATCAGAACCAAGAGTTTACTCTCTAGTCGAAATTAGAGTCTGCTGAGAAGTTTAAAACACAGGTATTCGCAGAAGCCTCACCATCTATTAGAAAGACAGGTCAGTTACACACAATATACCCAGTTGTCGAGTGAGTACTGCAATAGAAGATTCAAGAGTGATACCACACTGTCTAATAATCTTGCGAATCATCTTATAGATTATATTAAATCATCCCATAGATAGAGTACTGCGCGCAGTATCATCTTGTAGATCATCTTATAAATCATCTTAAATCATCTCATAGATAGAGTACTGCGCGCAAGATCATCTTGTAGATTGTCTTAAATCATCTCATAGATAGAGTACTACGCGCAGTATCATCTTATAGATCATCTTACAGATCATCTTACAGATCATCTTAAATCGTCTCATAGATAGAGTACTACGTGTAGTATCTTATTTATGAATCATCTTATAGATTGTCTCACAGACCATCTCACAGTTATCTTACAGATATCTCACAGATTATCTCACAGATAGAGTGCTGCGCGTAGTGTCTTATAGATCATCTTAAGATTATCTCAAATCGTCATAGATAGAGTACTACACGTAGTATCTTTATTTATAGATCATCTTAAGATTATCTTAAATCATCTTAGACAGAGTACTACACGTAGTATCTTAAGATTATCATAGATAGAGTACTACACGTAGTGTCTTTATTTATAGATCATCTTAAGATTATCTTAAATCATCTTAGACAGAGTACTACACGTAGTATCTTTATTTATAGATCATCTTAAGATTATCATAGATAGAGTACTACACGTAGTATCTTATTTATAGATCATCTTAAGACTATCTTAAATCGTCATAGATAGAGTACTACACGTAGTATCTTTATTTATAGATCATCTTAAGATTATCTTAAATCATCTTAGATAGAGTACTACGTGTAGTATCTTTATTTATATATCATCTTAAGATTATCTTAAATCATCTTAGATAGAGTACTACGTGTAGTATCTTTATTTATAGATCATCTAAGATAGAGTACTACGTGTAGTATCTTTATTTATAGATCAGCTTAAGATTATCTTAAATCATCTTAGACAGAGTACTACACGTAGTATCTTAAGATTATCATAGATAGAGAACTACACGTAGTGTCTTTATTTATAGATCATCTTAAGATTATCTTAAATCATCTTAGACAGAGTACTACACGTAGTATCTTTATTTATAGATCATCTTAAGATTATCATAGATAGAGTACTACACGTAGTATCTTATTTATAGATCATCTTAAGATTATCTTAAATCGTCATAGATAGAGTACTACACGTAGTATCTTTATTTATAGATCATCTTAAGATTATCTTAAATCATCTTAGATAGAGTACTACGTGTAGTATCTTTATTTATAGATCATCTTAAGATTATCTTAAATCATCTTAGATAGAGTACTACGTGTAGTATCTTTATTTATAGATCATCTAAGATAGAGTACTACGTGTAGTATCTTTATTTATAGATCATCTTAAGATTATCTTAAATCATCTTAGATAGAGTACTACGTGTAGTATCTTTATTTATAGATCATCTTAAGATTATCTTAAATCATCTTAGATAGAGTACTACGTGTAGTATCTTTATTTATAGATCATCTTAAGATTATCTTAAATCATCTTAGATAGAGTACTACGTGTAGTATCTTTATTTATAGATCATCTAAGATAGAGTACTACGTGTAGTATCTTTATTTATAGATCATCTTAAGATTATCTTAAATCATCTTAGATAGAGTACTTCGTGTAGTATCTTAAGATTATCATAGATATAGAGTACTACACGTAGTATCTTTATTTATAGATCATCTTAAGATTATCTTAAATCATCTTAGACAGAGTACTACACGTAGTATCTTTATTTATAGATCATCTTAAGATTATCATAGATAGAGTACTACACGTAGTATCTTTATTTATAGATCATCTTAAGATTATCTTAAATCATCATAGATAGAGTACTACACGTAGTATCTTTATTTATAGATCATCTTAAGATTATCTTAAATCATCTTAGATAGAGTACTACGTGTAGTATCTTTATTTATAGATCATCTTAAGATTATCATAGATAGAGTACTACACGTAGTATCTTATTTATAGATCATCTTAAGATTATCTTAAATCGTCATAGATAGAGTACTACACGTAGTATCTTTATTTATAGATCATCTTAAGATTATCTTAAATCATCTTAGATAGAGTACTACGTGTAGTATCTTTATTTATATATTATCTTAAGATTATCTTAAATCATCTTAGATAGAGTACTACGTGTAGTATCTTTATTTATAGATCATCTAAGATAGAGTACTACGTGTAGTATCTTTATTTATAGATCATCTTAAGATTATCTTAAATCATCTTAGACAGAGTACTACACGTAGTATCTTAAGATTATCATAGATAGAGTACTACACGTAGTGTCTTTATTTATAGATCATCTTAAGATTATCTTAAATCATCTTAGACAGAGTACTACACGTAGTATCTTTATTTATAGATCATCTTAAGATTATCATAGATAGAGTACTACACGTAGTATCTTATTTATAGATCATCTTAAGATTATCTTAAATCATCATAGATAGAGTACTACACGTAGTATCTTTATTTATAGATCATCTTAAGATTATCTTAAATCATCTTAGATAGAGTACTACGTGTAGTATCTTTATTTATATATCATCTTAAGATTATCTTAAATCATCTTAGATAGAGTACTACGTGTAGTATCTTTATTTATAGATCATCTAAGATAGAGTACTACGTGTAGTATCTTTATTTATAGATCATCTTAAGATTATCTTAAATCATCTTAGACAGAGTACTACACGTAGTATCTTAAGATTATCATAGATAGAGTACTACACGTAGTGTCTTTATTTATAGATCATCTTAAGATTATCTTAAATCATCTTAGACAGAGTACTACACGTAGTATCTTTATTTATAGATCATCTTAAGGTTATCATAGATAGAGTACTACACGTAGTATCTTATTTATAGATCATCTTAAGATTATCTTAAATCGTCATAGATAGAGTACTACACGTAGTATCTTTATTTATAGATCATCTTAAGATTATCTTAAATCATCTTAGATAGAGTACTACGTGTAGTATCTTTATTTATAGATCATCTTAAGATTATCTTAAATCATCTTAGATAGAGTACTACGTGTAGTATCTTTATTTATAGATCATCTAAGATAGAGTACTACGTGTAGTATCTTTATTTATAGATCATCTTAAGATTATCTTAAATCATCTTAGATAGAGTACTACGTGTAGTATCTTTATTTATAGATCATCTTAAGATTATCTTAAATCATCTTAGATAGAGTACTACGTGTAGTATCTTTATTTATAGATCATCTAAGATAGAGTACTACGTGTAGTATCTTTATTTATAGATCATCTTAAGATTATCTTAAATCATCTTAGATAGAGTACTACGTGTAGTATCTTTATTTATAGATCATCTTAAGATTATCTTAAATCATCTTAGATAGAGTACTACGTGTAGTATCTTTATTTATAGATCATCTAAGATAGAGTACTACGTGTAGTATCTTTATTTATAGATCATCTTAAGATTATCTTAAATCATCTTAGATAGAGTACTTCGTGTAGTATCTTAAGATTATCATAGATAGAGTACTACACGTAGTATCTTTATTTATAGATCATCTTAAGATTATCTTAAATCATCTTAGACAGAGTACTACACGTAGTATCTTTATTTATAGATCATCTTAAGATAGAGTACTACACGTAGTATCTTTATTTATAGATCATCTTAAGATTATCTTAAATCATCATAGATAGAGTACTACGCGTAGTATCTTATTTATAGATCATCTTAAGATTATCTCAAATCGTCATAGATAGAGTACTACACGTAGTATCTTTATTTATAGATCATCTTAAGATTATCATAGATAGAGTACTACACGTAGTATCTTTATTTATAGATCATCTTAAGATTATCTTAAATCGTCATAGATAGAGTACTACGCGTAGTATCTTATTTATAGATCATCTTAAGATTATCTCAAATCGTCATAGATAGAGTACTACACGTAGTATCTTTATTTATAGATCATCTTAAGATTATCTTAAATAGTCGTGGATAGAGTACTACACGTAGTATCTTATTTATAGATCATCTTAAGATTATCATAGATAGAGTACTACACGTAGTATCTTATTTATAGATCATCTTAAGATTATCATAGATAGAGAATTACCTCGTTCTGACCAACACCCCGTTTTAGGGTGTTGGTCAGACTGTGCGTTTGTGCTAAGCAAATTATTGTTTTTTAAACCCCGTCGTTTCAACGGGGTTTAAAAATATACACCCAAGTACAGTCTATATATCAGAACCAGGAGTGTTAAACAATTATTTTTTAAGAATAGCTGACCCCCTAAAACAGGACCTCAGCTATTCTTAAAAATAACTACTACTTTGAAGACGACAATTAAGATGTTCTAATAGCGTGTGAATAATAGTAAAATATTAAGACACTACATGTGACCCCCTACTCGTGGTGTGTTTGTGATCGGTAGAAGGGTCACTTTGACCAAGGTCCCATTTTGGGACCTTGGTCAGATCACGCGTTCGTGCTACTAAGTGGTTACTTTCTTAATATAAATACTATTTAAACACAAAAACAAATATAATTTTGGGAAACGTGTAGATTCAAAAAAAATAAATCCAATTCCACAAAAGTGGTCTGGTACCACCATGTTATACGCTCCCAAACCACGCGAAACGTCACTGTTAGTAGTCTCGAAAGTGTAGACAATAGCAACATATCACATGGTTTGGAGTCCGTGAGGTGTGTTTCTACGCTCTCAAAACACTCGACACACCACTGTTAGTAGTCTCGAAAGTGTAGACAATAGCAACATATCACATGGTTTGGAGTCCGTGAGGTGTGTTTCTACGCTCTCAAAACACTCGACACACCACTGTTAGTAGTCTCGAGAGTGGAGACAATGGCGATATACCACACGGTTTGGAGCCCGTGAGGCGTGTTTCTAAACTCCCAAAACACGTGATACACCACTGTTAGTAGTCTCGAGAGTGGAGACAATGGCAATATATTGTACGGTTTGGAGCTCACGAGGCGTGTCTTTATTTTTTAGAATACTAAATATTTATATACCGATGTGGTACCTCTGTAAACGAAGATATCGCTCGTAACAACATCATGTCAGCGACATTGTTATAACTGCGCCGGTAGCCCCACTTTCTATACTACTAAGATCAAGGAGTAAAGAGTTTGTTGTTGTTTGACCTTGCTACTGCCAGCTAAATGCATCGTTTGATTTACTGCCATGCCTTATACACTGAGAAAAAGATTAACTGATTTAATGCTTGCTCAAACTGAACCTGTTTGCCGGACTGACCATATGAATTGTTATTACATGAGCACAGGCCGGCTCGCTTGCCAGACTGACCCTGTTGACTAGAACTGGATTAGGTCAGCAAACAGGATGGCTCATTTGGTGGGGCAGACTTCTCAGTAAGCCAGCTTGGATACTGAGCCAACTCACCTTCATATAATCAAAGCCATTGGCCAACACTATGTAATGGGTTTGTAATGATGGAAAATTTAACCACCCCTGCACTGACAGCTGTATCATTACATGTACCATTGTACCTACAACTATAGATTTGTGTATATTGAATTCAAATCACTGAATTTGCCTACAATATATGTCTTAGCTTTCAACAAGCCACAACCTCAAGTAGCCCGAGTTAACGCCTAGCGGGCGTCTTGTTAATTATACTGTGTTGACATTTATCCTGTGAAACTCTGTGATATTAATCATGAAATATTGTGTTTTTGTCCGATTTAAATCAATTCTATATCAAAATGATCACTTGAATCTGGCGAATAGAACGCTGTAGGTTTCGTCTACTTAAAATGTGAAGATCAGATGTTATATGAGAAAATGCGTATTAGCGATTAAAGCGAGACTCGTCTCTAAAATCAAAGGACATGGCTTCAAGATCTATTCGTGGTTTACCCGATGATTTAATGCTCTTATGTCCATTAAACCGATGTAATTTCGTAACAGATATGTTTCGTATACCTTGCCGTTGTTTTTTATATAAATTTTGACACACGAAGACCTTCAATCGAACAGATATTAGAAAAAATAACATTGCCGCGTCGGGTATTATATCACAACAGCATCAGCATGTTTTATAGTGCCTGTCACTTCATTTATCACTTCATCAATGTTCTTCATTCTTCCATTTACAGCAATTGAGCAACATATTTCAGTACAATTTAGTAGCACATTTAAACAGTTTGATCGATTCAATAAAACATGTAAACATAGATTTGATCGAGTACACATCAGCGTACGATAATAATGGAGACCGCGGAACAACCTGTTTCGAAATCGCTCATCTTTTACTTTTAGTGTAGGTCTACCGCTATCGGTGTCTGCGATTGTAAGTAGTGTGAGCATGTTTATTATTAATATACTTGCCAGCCACATTCCTTATCAATCTTATCACAAATTTGCTACAGTCTTGAAGTTGATCAATGGCAATGGCGACCAAAGAAGCATGGATGAATATAAGGTCAGCGCTCGTTTTCATCACTGAAACAGTCACTGAAACAGTCATGACGTCATGAGAATAAAGAACAACGAAATAAGATCACGTCAGTTTGATAGATGGGAATTAGTTGCATTTTGTTGACCAGAAAAATAAAAATAAAAATAATAAAAATAAAAAAAATACAGAAGTGCAGCCCATTCTAAGACTTGGTGCTACCCCACAGGGGGTAGCCCAAGTAATAAACTAAATGTGACTCTGGAAATAGCTAGGAATCCCGTGTGAGGGACTAAACGGCGGTCGATATTAGCACCCTCGCCCTCAGGCCTTCGGCCGGCGCTTCGTCTCAGTTCCCGAGTCCTGTATATTTTTTAAACCCAAGTATTGTTTTGCTCTTAAACATCAAAATTATGTCATTTATTATAGAACAGATCAAGAAAAATTACAGTCTGCTAAAAGGAAAAATTAGCACGGGAAAAACAAAGAAAGAAGCCCAAATGCAGGAAATGTGGTAATTTCATGAAGGGACATTCTGCATCTGAGTGTGCAAGAATATCAGCACATGGACAACTACAATAATAAATTGTTTTTTTTTACTTATGTAAAATGTTTTATTCCCTTTGGTTTGATGTCTTGAAGCCCTTCATTGCCATACTGGGATATTGTTTCCTTGTGTGGTTATATACACATGCAGGGAGAGGTCTTGAATTATCCCATCCAAGAAAACCACAGAGCCACCTTATTATCCAACGATAGGCCACTGCTCGACAATAACTAGAAATGTATTAAAAGGGATTTTTCAGATGTGTATTTGGCACATATAGATTTGTAAATAAAATGTAAATGCACTATAACTATAATAAATGTTTGGTTCTGGTTTCCTGACCAACTCACGACACACTGACGACCTACTTTTTTAAAAACGACCTACTTTTTTAATATATTTCTGGCAAGTTGGAAAAGCTAAGCAAAATATTGTAGATATGCCAGTTTTTTAAATTATTGCTTGTTTAAATTATTGTCTACTGCATTATCAAAATTATTTTATCACTTAGTAACTATTTAAGTATTTGTTTGCATAAAACAAATTAAATAACAATGCAACATACCTAACCTAATTTATTGTAGCATGAAACTGGAACCAAACATTTATTATTACGCCTAAATATTTGAGATTGTAAAATTAAAAACTACTCACTCGTTGTCATTCTGACTTTTTTGTTTATATCGAAAGAACACGCTTCAGAGTCGAAGAAAAGACAGACAGGTGCTCTGTCTAGACGAAAAGTAAGTATGATTGTTATTTGTCAAATGAAACATCTAAATCATCATACAATAAACTAATCATAATTTATTTTCTACTTTTGAGTAGGAAGTAGAACGTCTGATTGCAGAAGCAGAAGATACTGAGAAACCAAAAGAAATATGTTGCGAAATATCTGTGGCTGAACGACAAAGTAAACCAATTACAAATAATAACAACGTCGAGTCGGTTTCTGTCCAGACTGAGATCGAATGTTTTGTGAGAAATAAAAAGACGCAAACTCTTATAATTGTACCATCTAAAACTACAAAAACAAAAGGAACACAAACTTTAATCACCAGTGAGTATTTATCGAAAACATTATGTCCAACTAAGTTGGTTTCATCCGCGTGCCAAACCAATCCAATTTCAGACGACGTTGAAATCAACATTGATGAAATTGACACGATCTGTCAAAACGAAGAAGATACGCGCTCGTCGGTAACCGTGAATGAAGAAAACTCGCAGTTGATCAATTATCCGATTAAATTGACTCCTTCAGATGAAATTGATCATGAGGAAAGTGCTGGGGAGGAGTATTCCAATGCAACCGATGAGGAAAGTGAGCAAGAAAAAGAAATATGTTGTGACGAGGAAAAAATC
Organism: Chrysogorgia sp. JL179-B06; assembly: GCA_035772405.1. NCBI lineage: Eukaryota > Metazoa > Cnidaria > Anthozoa > Scleralcyonacea > Chrysogorgiidae > Chrysogorgia > Chrysogorgia sp. JL179-B06. Next base: position 284,761 of record JAYKKM010000016.1, read on the forward strand.
AATGACGAAAGGGTAATCTTATCAAGTGATAAACTCCCGAAAGATCAGTTAAAGTTTATAGTATGTGAAGAGTCGATTGCTAATACATTTCGTTTTTGCTTTAAATGTTACGCCTGCTGTACTGTGTTCGTGGAACGTCGAATTGGAAGTTATTGTAAAATAGGTGTCTTTTGCTCAGCAAATTCAGAACATAATTTCTCCTCGACGACAGGACCACTGTGTAATCGACTGCCCATTCTTAACGTGATGATTGCATCTAGTATTGTATGTACTGGCATGGATTGTAGCAAAACCTTACGATTTCTGGAATCTTTGAACATTATGTGCATCAAACGAAGAGAATTTTCAAATCTTCAAAACGCGTACATTATTCCAGCAGTTTTCAATGTTTGGAAAAGAAAGCAACTTGGTTTACTAGATGATATTAAAGATAAGTCAATCTGCATAGCCCAAATATATCGATAATAAAATCCCAAATATAAGAAAATCCCAAATATATCGACATGTAAAATACCCATGAGTATATCTTGCAGGGTCGTAGAGGTCATCATTCAACTCGTCCATTCTTAAACACTAAATTAATGTTCAATGTTTCAATCTTTCATAACGTGATATAAAAAATAATTGTTTCCCAACTCTATCTATTTTTTCCATAATTCGAGCACTAAACAAAATTATTTCATACAACGAACAATGTGTATTGTCTGAATCATGAAATTTACAACATTTTTCTTTAATATTATACATTTCAATTAATGTAGACTATTTTTCAATATTAAAATGTTCCAAATTGACACAAGAAATCTTAAGTTTTGCACATAAGCTTGTCTCCAGAGTTCCACCTTTATATCCAAAAACAGAGGCATGTAATCCATAAATTGATTTCAGTCGATCAACCATTTCTTTTTGATCCAAATGGTGTTCTCGTTTTTTATTCAAATAATACAATCCATGTAAATGTTTCTGATAAATAATAGTTTTTCGTTCTGAATAATCCAAATCTTTAAAGGCTGGTACTGATGAATCGTAGCATTGAAAAGAATCAAAATATCCATTTTCTAAACAAATAACAGAAACCTCACGATAAATCCATCGACGATTTAAAATAAAAGCTTCACAGTCAATCAAATGTGTAATTTTTTTCAAATAATGTGTCGGTGATTCTTTTAAAAAAGAATAATCTTTAATAGAATGATAGGGGCAATCCAGACGTGTTAACTCTTCGCATAAAGCCATAACTAAATTTTTGGTGTTTTTATTTGGATATTTATACTATTTTTTCTACTAATAAACCTACAGCATTTTATTCAAATTTTTTTGATTGGGTCTTCTTTGGTTAGATTTTAAGCTAGTGAAAGCTGATTGGTTAAATAATTGTACCCCCCTACAAACAAATATAAAAACCCTACCCAACGTTCTACGCCATAAAAGCAATCGTACCCTCATAGAGGAAGGTTATAGATAACCAAATCAAAAATAAAAAGAAGAAAGAAAGAAAATGGAATTGGTTATGAAAGATGTCAAGGCCTATTATAATGGCGGGAATTTTTGCGTCTTCCTCCTACAAGAAAGACCGAAGCCCGAGGAGGAGAGAACGATGGTGATGATGCGATCCAGAAAAAGAAAACTGGTCGAAGAGGTCGAGAGTTGGGGTGCTCTCATGCACCAAAGTTTAGAAGATGTGGTGGAAGAAAAGAAGAAAAAAACATTATAACAATAATAAAACTAATAGCCATTTTAATAAAAAGTCATTGTACAAAAATACTAATTCATTTTAATACTATTTTTTGTCTTTTCTACAAATTGTTGTTTGCGTATTTTTCGACAATGAAATGTTTTATTATCGGCTAATTTACGACATCTATCCTCACTCCAACATTTCCCTGTTAAAGCGCGTCAGCGACCATATTGAATAAACGTCGACGGGTCGTAAGATCGATCCGCGTAGTGATATATATCACCATTAAAAGTCGTTCTTTAGAACGACAACCAAAAGTCCAAGTCTTTCGCGCTGGACAATACATCTTCAAAATACTGATGTTTAACGTTTAACACCTATCTTTTATAGGAAAATGTATATAACAACACAAATTCACACAGACAAATAATAATTTTTATGGTATGATATTGACCATAGCAACGGGGTTCATATTTCACATACTGCACGCAAACTGAAATTGTATAATCAAAACCAAACAAATCAGACATACAAGTGAAGAGTTGAACTCTTGCTTTCTATAAGATCTACCCCGATTTTGAAATTGAACACATGCTTTTCTTTAAAGATCTCCCACGATTTAAAAAAATACATACACTCTACGGATTATAGTATCGCGGTTGTTAGTATGGGGTAGACGTGTCAACACAAAACATCTGTCTGCCGAAAATTGCTTTAACATTTATTTAAAATAATGATGACAGAGATTCATAGCAACTTTGATTTTTATATTATTACAAAGTCGTTTTTACCTTGCGTCTGTCTATACAGTTAACAACATGATTTTGGAAAAACAGCTAATAATTCTGTCGCGCGCTATTGACGTTAGCGAAGGGTTCATATTTCACACCGTCGCTCGCAAAATTTACTTTAATCAAAACCCGAAATTCTCAGACATATGGTGCAAGTTGAACGTTTTGCTTTTCATTAAATAAAATAAACGTTTACCCAGTTTTTTATTTAAAAATTTAAAATCACAGACTAGACGTGAATTAGTAGGGGGTAGAGGTCGTCAATGGTTAGAGGCCGTCACTGGCAAATAAGGTTATAATTTTTTCAACCAGGAATATTATGTTTCTGACGATATGATCTTGACGTCCATGTTTTGTATACTGGTATGTATTCCATATATAATCTGTGTTTACAGTACTCCATCCATTATGGAACATGTTAGACCTACAGTACACTTAGCAGGCCTAGTGGGTCACAACTTATTCTGTCAATGTAAAATACAGCTTATTATTATTATGTTCACATTGGGTATGTTGACACTACTATGTGTGTTAGCTAGATCATTGTCGACAAGCAGACTAGGTATGGCATTCTGAATATAGGTTATAATATATATGTGCACGGTGATATAATTTAGATATTATAGTACACAATGCCAATATTATATGCATTGTTACATGGCAAATATGGTATCTGCAATCTGCATTAGGTATTATTATAAGTATTAAGTATTATTAATTATTAGTATTAATAATAATAATACAATAATATATATACAGGATAGCCCCTTCAATGCTAACACTGGTATCAATATATGGGGTCTTGTTTTCTAACAAATTACAGTTGTTACAAATGTACAGTACAATGTTACAAAATTTTTAACTCAAAAGTAATTTAATCAAATATATTGTCAATTAAGGCAATAGATAATGGTGCTATAACATGTATGAACAGATTAATTGAAACATGGAAAATAGCTCTTTACTGGTAGATATGATGTTAAAATGCCATGGAATTTCCTAACTAGCATTACACAATGTAACTTGCTTCTAATACAAGAGGTACAAATGGATTTCTATTAACAATCAGTTTCCCTGACATGCATTATGCCTAGAGACCTGATTATGACCATCAATATTTAGTTATCCATATTGCTGCCAGCTCCACATCACAGTAGTCCAATGTGGGTAATTATCAACTTACTGTATATAATCTATCACCAACAATTGGAGTATTATCCCTAATAGGTACGTCTTAGTAAATCTAATTTGAATGGATCCCTATACATTTGCACTATATATGCATGCCATCCATAGACATTTGAACGAATTTGATTTTTTTAAAGGACACTGTATGATAGAGATGCAATTTCTTCCTTCAACAGCCTTTGGTGTCTATATACAAAATACTGCATTGATTATTTCGTGAGTCATCATATTGTGATAAAAGTAATTTCTTTCTTAGTGATTGATGGTAGAAACAGCAGTAGACCGCCCACTATTCTGTTGCTGCACTCAAAAATTTAAAAATGCCAAAATGCCCGGGTCTTGCAAGAGGCCCGGCCACATCGCCATGTCAATCACTTGTGATTGGTGTATTCTGCAGACCAATGAAATGTTGCAACCATTATGCGTATTGCGTACCTACCAGTAACACGAAGTACCCGTTCATCACAACACTTTCCCCAATTCCACTGCCTAAAAGCATTTATTATACATTCAAAATTCATTCTCGTTTCCTATTGGTCAATTCCAGTGAATTCTTAATCTCTGGCAGGTGCGACCTTATTTCTGTTGAATACTGTGAATTATTGCACGGAGGTGTCCAAAACAAAAATTATTTAACACTGATGACGTCACTAGGACCAAACGTGCAAAAATTACAAATTAAAAAACGCCTGTAGTAGATTTGTTTGTGGATTCGGCTTATGCATGATATTTAAGAGTTATCCAGACCTCGGTCAAAGTTATCTGCTTTGGCAGGTAACATTGACCTCGGTCTGGATAATTCTTGATATCATGATGCTCAACCTCATCCAATAATTGTATATTATGCTGTACTGTTACTACATACAATAACATTATAAAGGTATGAGGTGTCTAAAAATATATACTACAATTAAGGGATCAATATCAATATTCATCTCATGGAAATTTATGGGAGGTGTACACATGTCAGTCCTGGGGCCCGAGTTTTGCTCTCGTGTGAGACAAGTGCTGTAATTTCTTTCTTAGTGATTTATGGTAGAAACAGCAGTAAACTTCCCCACTATTCTGTTCAGTGCAGGTGCCAGGTACTGCACCCAAAAATTTAAAAAGTTTACGCTATTTAGTTTGATGTCCTATGGAAGAATTAAATTCAAACAACAGAAAGCTCTCAGAGATATTGTCCACTGCAAATTTATTCAGTTTTGCAAATAAATGGGCTAATACCTAATTCAAGTAAAAGAACTACAGTACTGTATTACAGTAGGAAATTAGCAACTACGCTATAAAAGTTTCAAACAGTATAAGCAGGCGAGGGGTGTTGCGTATAACGTATTTCTAGTAGAGTAGGAATTAGATTATTAGAAAGAAACTACCGAAAAACATTTAAGAACATAGAAAAAGCACGTAATGAGAGTATTTTTTAAAAAAAATAATTTTAAAAAAAATAATGTGAAGAAATAAACGGGTTGTATATTAAAATATGTGTCTGTGTGAAATTTGTTGAAAATTTGGATATCGTTCTAGAAGAACTAAATAGAAATGTATAATACAAACAATATTTTATAGAATAATGTACAAACATATATTGATTTAAATCAATAGCAACGTCATGGTAAATAGGACATATCATTGCTTAACAAATTTATTGATTTTCAACAAATCATATTTTTGATTAAAAATTAAAAAACAATTCAATTGAAAGATTAAATTCAACATTGGACAATTTTAACAATTACAAAAACTTCAAAAAAAATACTTTTATTAGAAAAAAAAATTCCTTTAATTACATTTCCTTATTTTTTTATTTTTACAATTTTATTAAAATGTTATTTACTATAATTTCACAACATCATGTAATTTAATATTAAAATCTCTAAAATTAAAAATATAATTATATGTTTGTAAATGGGTCATCAGATAAGCTTCTATATATTCTATATTGCGTTCTTCAAGTGATATGCTAAAATATGGTGTTAATAAATTTTAATCTAATAATTTCATTCCATATTTAAGTGCATCTACATCAGGATACTCAGGAAAAATATCTATAGTATCTATAGTTACAGGGAATTAATGAATTATTTGTGTTTTAGAAGTTAGTATATCAAAAATAATTTCACATCTCATCATTTACGGGGTTAGACAAAAAAAAGTGGATTTTTACTTACAATTTTTATAATTACAATACTGATTACTATGACTAAAACGATTAAAATTACGTATGACGCGATCAAGATCAATATCGGTTAAATTATTATTTTCAATTCTACCCTGAGGATTATGTTTTGGACAATAAAAAATAAAACATGCTGCTATACAAAATATATTATATCTATAAGATGTAGACTTACTGGCTAGACACGCTAATAAAAAAAGGTGCTACAGTTAATAAATAAAGTGCAAGATCAATTAAAATGGGGAACTCAGTGTCTCTACCTATTTTATAAAGCATCTGAAATATTAATATTGTTCCCGTCCCGAAGGGAATCGGTAAACGATTCTCTTCCTGTGAAGGTGAAACAATAGGGGACATAAAATGATAATTATCTTCATGAAAATATTGGGGTCTTGTTACATTAATATATAAACTATCTAAGTAGATATTATCTAAACTAAATAATGAAGATAATAAATAAGGGTTCTTTGATAATATTAACTCGTGAGGGTCTGAATATCTATGTAAAATATATTTTTCACGACTGTCAATATATGGAACAATGTGTTTTGATTTTCCTCCTTGAACGGTCCAACATTTATAAAGTTTCATATCTGTAACTTCTGGATCGTTTAACCGTAAAAAATAAAATCCGGTGTAAAATTTTGCAAACACATCCGTTTCAATCTGTAAACAACCAATAATTTCGCCACAATAGTAATTAAAAAGACCAAACATCCAATAGATAAATCCAATCTGTGGATTTCTAAAGCGTTGAAAATACGTGACAACTTTTAAAATACATAAAAAAGAAATGTTTTTTTCATCCACTTTTCTTTTTTTCAATTGTCTTTCCAAAATTGGTCGTTGTCTAGTTGTAAATTTAAAAGCTCTTTTTCTTTTAGGTTGATTTCCCATCTAAAAAATCAAATAAAAATACTAATCATTACAATAATATTCATAATTCTTCAGAAAAAAACTTGAAAAATACTCTCAAATAAGCACATAAAAAGCTTAATAAATACTAAAAACCATACAAATTCATACTCTCACCATTGAATATTTACACGGCTTCTATTGATATTCAGTCTTTAAATATTCTACTCTTTAAAATCCATGTCGATCGCTTCTTATATATATACATATCTCACCCTCCAATTGACTTCCAGTTTTATTTTTTGATTTTATAAAATTAAAAAGAAAAATTCTATTTTACTTCCAAAATAACCACACCCACCTCACTTCGGTTCTGGTGTTCACTCGGGACACATCTCTCTCTCTTGCTCTCTCTGTCATTTTATTATTTTTGTAAAATACTTTTTGCAAGTAACTTCACATTTATTTTTTTTAAATCATTTTTACTTTTTATATTTTTTAAAAATAAATACTTTTTTTTTGTTTGCTCCTGTGTGTGCACGCTTGAAGGTCGTACTCTCAAAAAAGTGCGAAGCGCTTGAACCCTCCAATGAGCTGTAGTATTTATTACTAACCAGCATTGATGCGCATTCAACCCGCAGTACTCTTGTAAATCGCGACTGGTTTAGACTTTATTATCTGGTCTTCCTCCTAAAAAAAGAGGTTGATGTCAGGTGGGACTAGTCCATCGAGACATTTAGCTCACCGCCAGATCGATCGATTGCTTGTTGTACGTCAGGGCTTTTTGGATGTTAGCATGTGGTGAAAGAGCTGGCTAAAGTAACACATAGTTTCACAGGAGTAATCTTATTTTATTTTGCTTTTTTTTATTTTTTTATTTTTTAAGACAAAAATATATACAAAAGCACACAACAATATATCGACAGTGCTCATACATTGCGTTATCGGATCTACCTCTATATTAAAGTGTATATTTTGTATATATATATATTTTAAATAAAAACATAACACCCCTCTACTAATAAAATTGGGAAGAATGGTTTATTCTTCCCAATTCCACACACTAGGACAATTCCCTCCCTGTAAAAAAACCAGAAACACCAAAAAATCTTGAACGTATCTACTTCCGGAAACGCCTTTTTTCGATCCAAAATCATTTTACAAAAAATAATACCCCATTTACTTCCGGAATAACTACACACCACCTCATTACAGCTCTGGTCGTCGTCGGGATAACAGCTCCGTCGCTCTCTCATTTTATTATTTTTTTAAAAATACTTTTTTCCACAAAATCATGCATCATTTTTTTTTATAAAATACAATTCAACATTTCTATTTTCAAAATATTTCAACCATCATCTCTTTCTTTTTTTTTTCCAAAATACTTTTTCCAAATCACAAATCATTTTTTTTTATAAAATACAATTCACACACCATCTCTATTTTTTTTCAAAATATTTCACATCAACACTATTTCTTTTTCCATAATAATTCTTTTTTAAAAAACTTTTTCAACAAGAAACCAAGAAAGAGTGGCGGACATGTTTCCTTCCCGACCAAAAGACAACTACCATCTTCATGTGTAAGGGATTGGCATTGGCCCTACAACCATATCAGATTGCAAAAGTATTATTTGAATTGACTTTCCCCTCCTGAAACTATTAGTTATTAACTAACTCACAGTTGGACACTTTTTGGGACACCTCCCTGGAAAAAACGCGATACCCTTTTCTCTGATTGGTCAATTCAAATATTTACTGCAATCTGATTGGTTAAGAGCTAGTGCCAATCCCTTACACATGAATAATAATAATATAATATATATGACTACTCCCGTGCGACAAAACAAAGACGGAAATGGTCTCTTATAAACATTACAAAAAATTGTCCGTTCATTTTCTCATATGGTACTCGTAGCACCACCCCTTTTCCGTAAGCGATGGCCACAAGAACATGCAATCTTCGTTCACCAGCAAGATCTTTACATCCTTTTGCAGTAATTTCCAATCCCTCGCTTTTCTTTCGCCAAACTCTCGATTTTGGGGTAGTACAGTACCGCTCAGAAGTAACCTAACAAAATCCGCGGTTAACCTAGGATGATCCGCGGATGATCCTCGGGTCATCTGCGGTTGAACCGCTGGTCATCCGCGGATCATCCTAGGTTGACCCGAGGATCGACCGAGGACCATCCGCGGATCAACCTAGGTTCGACCTCAACCGCTGCTGCGCGGTTCGTATGGCGTCATTTCACGAGTGTAGTGTCGGAAGAAGTCGGTTATTTCCAAAGTTTAGCGTCCTTCCTTCGCACGTTGTCTGTACTTCTTCGATTGGCGTTTGTCGTAGCTTGGCAAGTTCGTTTCCAAATACCGTTACCGTGTTTAAATTGATAATAGGAAAGCTATCTCGATACGTGTGGGAAAGAATCGTCTCACTGTCGTCCTCTGGGGTAAAAAAGTCGCTTATTTCCGAAGTTTAGCATCCTTTTCCTTTGCACGTTGTGTTAATCGTTATAAGCAGTTATGTGTGTTCGACAATCGACAGTTTCAAGCTTTAATATCTAGCAACAATGGGAAAGCTATCTCGATACGCGAGGGAACGAATAATTTCACTTTCTTCTTCTCGAACAGGAAGGAATTAAAACTTCAAGATCTGCTTTAAACTTGTTTCTTTCCCGATAAGAATGAGACAAGGAGCGGCGGACCGCGACATTGTTTTTAAGGGCAGTGTATCAAAAGTCATGCAGTCATACTCTATAGAAATACCAACCATTCGCGACAAACATATTTTTGTCTGAATATGTGAAGCTTGTGCCGCGGATAAATTATATTACTAGATGGTGATATAAACGCCTTGACTCCGTCTGTGGGTCCGTTCATGCGAAGCATTCCAAGGTCTGTTTGACAATCATTCTCAGGGAAACATGAAGAGAAATGTTTTGATTTTTGATAAAAATGTATTCATGAAATTTTCTATTCCGAGACTCGCTATTGCCACAGACGACAAAAAGGACACTTGCCTGCTTCGCTACTGGCACTGTTGACATGCTTCTGCCACTGTTGACATGCATTTGGCCTGCTTTGCCACTGGCACTGTTGACACGTGGCCTGGTTTGCCACGCTTGAAACAAAACTGAAGCACTTTGAGTGACCGCGCGCTTCGATTGCTCAATATCAATTTTCAGGTAAAGTGATAAAGTTGGGCATATGTCGACGCAGAATGCAAAAGTGGTTAATGAAATTTTTAATGGTTACCATCTTCTAGCAGTACTATAGCAGTTTAGCCTGACAAAATAAATCGGACGCTCGTTGATTTGTTTACTTGTCCGGTCACTCACGGGTCACTCCGGTGGTACTCTCTTTGAAAAGTTGTGTACTCCCTCATGATTTTATAGTATATATTGCATGGCGGTATTAGTTATTAGAGAATTACTTGCAGTTTTAAGTCTTTACAATGAGAGCGCCTGCCAGTCTCCAGGCATGCTCTTCTCACCGTGGCGAAAGCGCCACGTGCCGAATTAAACGGAAATTGACAATACACATGTCAAAAGCTCTGGCTTAACTTGAGGTTTTTTACGTTATCTTATAGTTCACATGAGAGCAATCAGTTACATACATGAGAAGCATGTCGGATAGCAATGCCAATGATATACAGTAGTTCATCAAACAATATTTTTTAACGTAGTACGGATTTGGAGTTTTAAAACTTGTCAATGGACCGTATTATATGCACGTGATAAGATCGACCGCAATATTATTAAGTTCGACCGCTTTTGTCGGATATATGCTTATTCAAACGTCGAATTTGTCACTTATCTAGGTTCGACACATGATAAGTTCGACACATGATAAGTTCGACGTTTGAAACGGGATGAGTATAATATAATATACCCGATGAGTTTAAGAAACATGCGACAGCAAAACATGCCGTTGGGTCAATAAACGGCTCGAAACACAACAGTTATAACATAATCGTAAATCGTATCAAGATGCCCGTTAAATTTTCTTCTCCTAAAATGCTTTCACGCAATAATAGTTATTTGGTAAGACTATTTCGGGAGATATTATTGTTAACGTTATTTGATAAATTCCAACATAACAGGCTTTCAGTTTGTGCATTTGTACCAACGTCGTCGTCGTTGTTAGGAGTTCAACCACGAAAATCGTTATACATTGTATGCAGAATACAGAGACTAATATAAGAATGACTTCAAAAACTGCTCCAATGATTACCAGTTAATAATTCCCTTTGTTTTGAACTTGATACGGCAAGTTATTTGACGTCCGCGTCATGTCTTTCTGCTGCCGGCTTTTGGTCGGATGAACTCGGAACCCGAAGCGTTTAGTCGACCGTTGCGGTTAGATGTGTAGACCGCAACCTAACCGCTACCTCACCGCTTCCTCACCGCTACCTCACCGCAACCTCACCGCAACCTCGCCGCAACCTCACCGCATCTCCACCGCTACCTCGCCGCAACCTCACCGCAACCGCAGTGTTAGGTTACTTCTGAGCGGTACTGTAGCACTGTTGAAGGGATTATGCTTGTGGACAAAAGAAACACCGTCAAAGTAAAATGAAACTTCGTTAGACCAAAATCTTAGATTTCTATACAAGCAAAGTCGTTGTTTTTTTAGCGTAACTTTGACGTCTTTGTCTGTCCTTTTCGGTGACTAGGCCTTTTTACGAGCTTGTAAGTAACCGTATCCTAACGCGTTTAAGTGTCGCGAAAATGTTCGTCGACTAGCCATCTGCAAACTTAATCCACTTTTCATCACCAAGGAACTGACTGTCACATTGATATTTTCATGTCTACACTTTTTCAAACAACGAACTAACATGCGTGTACTTCTTTGGCTAATTTTCCTCGGTCTGCCCATTTCTTCCCAGGTTTCGATTTCTTCGTGGGAGTCAGACCAGTGTTACATATCCTCTGAGCGGATGACTTTGAAATCTTGCACTTTTTTGCTATCTCTCTGTAAGACGCCTGAGTTTCTGATTTTAAATACAAAGCAAGCGCTTTCTGTTCTGCGCATATTTGCCCGTTGTACACCATTCTGATGCAAAGTTTAAAATTTTAACGTATTATAGGACTATAAAACCATTAGACCTTAAAAAACTCAGCACAACTTTTCATGCAGTGATTACTTTTGATGCGTTGATTTGTGACGTATTTTAAGTTATTGGCTTTGCAAAATTATTGTGACGTCAGCAGTGGCGAAGCTGGTCTCAAATGGGAGGTCATGCTAACTAATAATCCGAGTGCCTTTAGGCGCGAGGCTTTCTAGAGGGGACCGGGGGCATGCACCCCCAGAAAATTTTAAAATATACATTCCCGTAAATGGCATTTCCTGCATTCTGAGTGGTGATTTTTCAGCTCAGAAGTTTATAAAATTTCATATTTTGGACCGTTTCGCTTTGTTGCAAAGAAAAATCAGGCGTCGAACGCAGGCTAGCCCGCCCTCAGCCCTCCCAATGCATAACGCCTGACACGCAGACAAAATTTTAATGTAAACAGTAAACACGGCAATGCTATTTTTTCTAATATCTGTTCGATTGAAGATCTTCGTGTGTCAAAACTTTTATAAAAATCAAGGGCAAGGTATCCGAAACATATCTTTTACGAAATCATATCGCTTTAATGGAAATAAAAGCAATGAATCACCGCGTAAACGTCGAATAGATCTTGAAGAGATGTCCTTTGTTTTTAATTTAGTTTTGGGTACTTTACTCGCTTACGCATTTTCTCATATAACATCTGATATTCACATTTTAAGTAGACGAAACGTACAACGTTCCATTCGCCAGATTCAAGTGATCATTTCGATATAGAATTTATTTAAATCGGACAAAAACAACGTTTCATAATGATTAATATTACGGAGTTTCACGCATAAATGTCAACACAGCATAATACTATTTTCCTGTCCTTCGCCCTTCGGGGCTGTCCATTCCGTCTTCATGATTGATCTCTCATCCGTGCTTCTCTCATCTAGGCATCTTGGAGAGAATCTTTGCAATGGTTTGCCGGTTTACAATTCTCGGTAAACATTTTCAACTGCGATTCATTGCCAATAAAACGAAAGAAAAGACGAATGGCCAAGATCTGGCATTGGTCGCTGTCCAACAAGAAGATTTTTGTCGTTGATGTTTCGAACCGAAAAGGGTTTTCTAAGCAGTTCACAAACAAGGACTGTTTGGACCGAATCAGAGCTCGTTGATGCCATGATAAATCAAGGATCTTCTTAAACAGACGTGCTGTGCAGTCAGGCCATAGTTGATCAGGCGGAAAGCTAATATTTTGGGCTATCAGGTTATGGTCATGCTAATCCAAAATAGCAGCTTGTCTAAAATAGGCAAACTGAGCATGCGTCAAGTGCCGTCAACCAATAATATTTCGAGAATAAGCGTGATTGTTCATATGTCTGGTCATGCTATTCACAAAGAATGCTCTTGGGCCGGGGCCAGGTTGAACAAAAGAGCCTGGGAACGAAGACGGCGGATTTTAGACGCCCGATCAATCAGGGCCGGATAACGAGCGAGAATATCCGCGTAATATGCGTGAACTATTATTACTTGTTCTCTTCGAAATGCACACGACTTCAAAGTTCTAAGGAGAGATTTCAAATAAAGTAAATAAAAGCAAACAAACTATATATTTTCGGGAAATTTTTAGTCATGCTGAGCATGATTATAGCATGACCGCTAGCTTCGCCACTGTCACGTCAGCGCACGTGCGTTGCTTATTAGTACCCAGACATGTAAAAGGTACCTCTCAATCTTTGATGCAAAAATGACGACTATACATAAGTTCACTTTAAAGTTACACCCATTTTTCGTTTGGCTATGCCTTACAGACAATCCTGGCCAAAAGTCCTTGGGCCACCTCTACAATTTTGGGGATTAGGGACACGCCCTACTTCGCACGTGCACAAAAAGGTTAAATTACATATTGGAATTCCCGCCCCCCCCCCCCCCCCCTCCCCCGATCAATGTTGCATGTAGAAACATAGATGAGAAAAAATTTGGAAAATTTCAACATTGAACGGGGGGAGGGGGATCCGAGAGATAAAATCGACAAATTGTGTATAAATATATCGTAGTGTCCCAAGACTGTTGGCCAGGATCAGGCCTTAAAATATCGGTCGGTCACGGACGTTGTCCAACCCGTTCGTGAAATTGTCCGACGTAGGGAGGAAACTGCCGGACATTCTGTCCGACCCAAGTGAAATTGAGGTCAGTACGTATGGTGTCCGACCGAACTGTAATTTGTCCGACGTAAATGTACCCTTATTCCAGGACCGGAAGCTCTTGTATTAAACTTAAATAGAGAATCAGGGTGATGTATGAAAAGTGAACCGGAAAGTGTTGTTTTATATAATCAAGCGCGGGATTTTCACTGTGTGGGTACGGCAGTTCGTTGCCAAGTTACTCATAGGCTATTGCCAAGTTTCAAATTACATTTCCACAAACCCTCGAGGCAAACTAAATAATTTGTCAAGCAGAAACAGAATTCAGTCAATCAATATCATGGCACTGAAATAACAGAGAATGAGTTCTACTATTGAGGAACAGTTGTATACCTTTTGTAAGGATAGGCATACAAAGTATAGCTGTGTATTGTGTAATGTTATAGTTTGTAACGTTTGTTCCACGTCAGCTAATCCTGACTCCAAAGGTTACAATGAAGATGCTAAAAAAGTAAGTATTTGCAAGAACTGTACTAAACCTTTGCCGACATCTGAACCTTCTCGGAAAGTACAGAAAACTATATCTGCCATGTTTGGAAAATCAACTAAGACCTACTCATCAGGCTCTAGCTCCTTCTTCATCGTGTTCCTTTACGAGCAGAAATCCCAAATGGGAATGTAATTAGTGCGACAAGCTCTAAAGAACCTAGAACAGTTAGGACGTCTACCGTAGAGAAACGGAAGTCCGATCTATCGCAATACTCGGCAGTTATATTTATTATCCGAAAGCCAATGGAGTAGAAATAGAACAGCCCGCTAAGAAATTATGAAAATCCCCCGATAAAGCGAACACTGATGTAGTATATGTCCTGGCTGCTATATCACAATCAAATGGATCCGAGCTAAACTTAACTCAAAGTAATCGGACATTATCAGATATTTTGTCCGACCCAAACTCAAAGTCATCGGACATTTTGTCAGACGACGCTGCAAAATATATTTTAAGGCCTGGCCAGGATTGTAGGTCTGAGTCGTCTTGTGGACAATCTTTTTTAGTATCCGCGAGAGGTTGGTGAAATGAGAGATTGTTACGATCCGCCATGCCTGTATGATGAAATACATCATGGAACTGCTAACCCCAAAAAAACTTAGATGCTAACCCTAACCCCCGCCTAATGGTTTTCTAATACTAACCTTTATACTAATAAAAGGATTGTCGAGAAGACGACTCAGACCTAGTACCTCACGGTCACCTCAACTGCGAGTGTACCATCTAGCCACGACCTATATATACAGAACTAGTGACTACATTGCAAAAAATGAAATACTTGTTTTAAGAAAAAAAACTTGTTTTAAGACAATATATCTTAAAATAAGACATATTATCTTGTCCCATACATAAGATAATTTTTCTTAATAAGATTTTGCCAATAAGATTATTTTTCTTAAATTAAGAAAAAAAATCTTGTCAAATAAGAAAAAAAATCTTACCAAGATATTTTTACTTTTTGTCCCATACATAAGATATGTTATCTTAGTAAGATGTTATCTTAGTAAGAAAATATTTCTTAAATTAAGAAATAAAATCTTGTCAAATAAGAAAAAAAATCTTACCAAGATATTTTTACTTTTTGTCCAATCCATAAGATATTTTATCTTAGTAAGAAAATATTTCTTAAATTAAGAAATAAAATCTTGTCAAATAAGAAAAAAAATCTTACCAAGATATTTTTACTTTTTGTCCCATATACAAGATATTTTTTCTTGGTAATAAAATATTTCTTAAGTTAAGAAAAATAATCTTGTTAAATAAAACAAATCTTACCATGCACCCAAAATGGACAAACTCGGAACAATTTTCATGGTATAAAATAGAGTATTTATATTAAATGTGTATTCAATTTTCACAGGCCTTAAAATATCTTTTGCAGCGTCGTCTGACAAAATGTCAGATGACTTTGAGTTTGGGTCGGACAAAATATCTGATAATGTCCGATTACTTTGAGTTCAGTTTAGCTCGGATCCATTTGATTGTGATGTAGCAGCCCGGACATATACTACATCAGTGTTCGCTTTATCGGGGATTTTGATAATTTCTTTGCGCGCTGTTCTATTTCTACTCCATTGGCTTTCGGATAATAACTATAACTGCCGAGTATTGCGATAGATCGGACTTCCGTTTCTCTACGGTAGACGTCGTAACTGTTCTAGGTTCTTTAGAGCTTGTCGCACTAATTACATTCCCATTTGGGATTTCTGCTCGTAAAGGAACACGATGAAGAAGGAGCTAGAGCCTGATGAGTAGGTCTTAGTTGATTTTCCAAACATGGCAGATATAGTTTTCTGTACTTTCCGAGAAGGTTCAGATGTCGGCGAATGTTTAGTACAGTTCTTGCAAATACTTACTTTTTTAGCATCTTCATTGTAACCTTTGGAGTCAGGATTAGCTGGCGTGGAACAAACGTTACAAACTATAACATTACACAATACACAGCTATACTTTGTATGCCTATCCTTACAAAAGGTATACAACTGTTCCTCAATAGTAGAACTCATTCTCTGTTATTTCAGTGCCATGATATTGATTGACTGAATTCTGTTTCTGCTTGACAAATTATTTAGTTTGCCTCGAGGGTTTGTGGAAATGTAATTTGAAACCTGGCAATAGCCTATGAGTAACTTGGCAACGAACTGCCGTACCCACACAGTGAAAATCCCGCGCTTGATTATATAAAACAACACTTTCCGGTTCACTTTTCATACATCAGCCTGATTCTCTATTTAAGTTTAATACAAGAGCTTCTGGTCCTGGACTAAGGGTACATTTACGTTGGACAAATTACAGTTTCGGTCGGACACCATACGTACTGACCTCAATTTCACTTGGGTCGGACAGAATGTCCGGCAGTTTCCTCCCTACGTCGGACAATTTCACGAACGGGTCGGACAATGTCCGTGACCGACCGATATTTTAAGGCCTGTTTTCATGGTATAAATTAGAGTATTCAATTAGAGAAAATCCACAATAATTGACGATATTGAAAAAGATGGGGGTGGCTAAAAGAGATGACTCAAAAAGACCTTTCTGTTTTTGTCTGGTCTTTATTTTTTGTAAGGTTCGAATTAGCGCTTCGCAAATCGCGATTTTGTTGTGTTGTTTTTTCCGAGAATTGCGAAGCTAATTTTATGTTCAACGTGGATGCAACGCAAGTGATAAGACGTTAGGCTACGTTGTAAGACGTTACGCTACGTTGTAAGACGTTACGCTACGTTTGTAAGACGTTACGCTAAGTTGTAAGACGTTAGTTTAAGACTAAAGAAAAATGCGCAGCTGTTTTGGAGCGCTAATTCGGACCATCTAGGGTTAATGTTAGGATCAAGGTTAGGGTTTGAGATTAGTAGTTTTAGAAAATGTGAAGATCCTTTTGAGTCATCCCCTTTAGCATTCACCGAAAAAAATAGTGGCTGTACATTTAACTGTAATATTTTGCGACCTTAAATGCTAAACATTGTTCATTGCAAACATAAACAATGCCTTCCATTGATCCATTCTACAACATTAATATTTTTGAAACGTGCTCAGAAACATGTTTGTGTTAAGATATTCTGTTCGATATAATAAAACACCTGTTGGATTCATCTTCGCCCAATGTTACAAAATATTTAAGTCTCGATTTGAAATATTAGGTTCTACCTTTGGTCTCGCCCAATATTGAATTCTTGACTTAAATATTTTGTAATATTGGGCTCAGAGGAATCCAATAAGTAATATTTTCTGCACGCCATGAATTGTTGTTCAACATACAAATCACCATCTATTTCAGTAAGGTCAATTTTGAATTATATATGGTAGTAAGTTTACACTAAA
>JAYKKM010000016.1:307500-622500 GCA_035772405.1 Chrysogorgia sp. JL179-B06
ATTACTCACTTGACAACAATTAAGACACTTCTACTCGACTTGGAATCCGCACTAAACAAGGGCTACATTTGATTGATGTGTTAATGTGAAAATGACAAGTGAAACCATAAACCAATATGTAAATAGGTATGTTTGTTTAACTTATGCAGGCGCGTGATAATTCTTAATTCAAGCACAGTAAAGGCTGTTTTCCAGTAGTTTTACGTACGTTTACGTACGTATGCTCACAATATGCGTCAATGAACGAGTGTACGTGTTCTGACGTAGGTCGAAAAAACGCAGCACTGGAAATCAACCCTAACACTATGAACTACGTAAAGAAACAAGCTTAAATAAGCTTGCTCTCTCTTTTGCGCGCATTTAAAAGTTAAGAACAGTAACATAAATAAGCAGTATGGTTGTTTTCGATGATCCGATTGTTGTTGATGATAATCGATTGTGTGTATCGTAACCGATTAATCGATTAATCGGGCCCAGCTCTAGTTCAAATTCCCCAGCCCTGGAATTCAGCAACGTATCAAATACCCGGCAGTGTCCTGGGTATGGGCACGGTTGGATTTGACTGATACATTACATAACCTCATGCATGCTTACATCTGAAACATTAGCTGCAGAGCTGGATAAATATGGCTAATTATTTTATAAAATCACTTAATGCTAGAGATGAGCCGATTACGAAAATAGCCAATTACTGAAGCCGATTATTTGGTGTCCGATTAATCGAAATAATCGGCCGATTAATCGGTATATGCCGATTAGCGATATGTTTCCGGTTACCAGTCTCCGCGCAGTATCGCAATGTTTTATGGGATTGCTAGGGACGAACATTTTCGAAATATAACAGAAATGGCTCGTGGTGATCATTGTGCACGTTTTGGTTGTTTAAACGATCGGAAATACCCCGAAAAAGCAATAGCGCTGTGCACAAATGACGTCAAGATTCATGTTTCTCCATATTTGCTATTAATTCTTGCTTTCAAACAACAGAAAAATGTTCATACAGTATGGAATCCTTGCGAATCAATTTCGGTTAGCAACTATGCGCTACGCTATCACAGAAGAATTGCAAGAAAAACAAGAGAAGTCGTTGTAATACAATTGTTATGCTATTAGTTTATTAAACACAGCAAACACAATTCTAACACCCACATTACAAAATCATTAAACTGATCAATACTCAAAGTTGAATTTTGGCAAATTGTGATACAAAAATAACATATTGTCGCGGCTGCCTTTTGAAGTGATGTCGCTTGACCCAACGATCTTATTGAAGCAAGACCATAGATCTTGATGAGGTCCAGCGCTGCGACTCTTTTTCTGGGTGGAGATTTTCTCCGTCGTGACTACGTCAATCGAAGATCCTGTGAGGACACGGAGCTTGCAAACGATTTTTAACGTAACACGAAAAATACGATTTTTTAAACGATTTTTAATTTCACACGAAAAATCATCCAGTCTGACAAAAATTGACATGTATGTGGATTAAAAATCGTAACCATTATGATTGGGACAAGCTGGACTGTCGAATTTCAGTGTGAAATAAGACTATTGTGTGCATGCTTATGAATTTACGGACTCGCGGTATGTCGTTCGCGAACTTTAATGCACCGATTATTTTGCCGATTATTATGCAATAATCGGCCGATTACCGATTATTTTAAATTGGCCGATTAATCAACATTGCCGATTAGTTTCCGATTAATCGGCTCATCTCTACTTAATACAAACATTCACTTACTTCTGCTGTAAAACCAATGCAGAGTTGGGTAAATGACCATTAACTGTCTGACAACAGCAGCTGGAGCAGTGCTTGTTGTGGCATGTGAGCAAACTAAGGTCAATTAATCGCTTGACAAGGACCACGGTTGTTATTGAGCAATTCTTTCTTCATGTTCACATTTTACTATCAACACACAGGTAAATTATAACTGTCACCCTTGCTTTGGGCAATTGAGGCACACATGCAGATCTGAAAAAATCAATTATAAAATACTCATTACTTCAATTATTACTGTATTTCACTAGAAAACTATTGTTTCACTAGAAAACTATTGTTTCACTAGAAAACTATTATTTCGGAGGAAATTTAGAATACCCGTCCACTTTTGCATTAAACTGCATTTAAAGGCAGAAATACAAACAAGGTTGCTCTAAAATCTCTTTAAATATAATGTCGAAGGTTTATATTGTGTGTACTTGTTGATTGTTATCAAATTGAAATGGTTTTCGACATTATATTTAAAGAGATTTTAGAGCAACCTGGTTTGTATTTCTGCCTTTAAATGCAGTTTCAAAAGTGGACGGGTGTTAATTATACCATTATTTCTCTAGAAAACTATTATTTCAAACCTGTTGTGAAGAGTTGCAGCCGCCATCTTGAAAGCTCGCAACATGAATACGCAACTTATGGAAATTGTAATCATCAAAACTCAAAAGCACAAGTAACATACTAACATATACTCTCTCATATAAAAATACAACTTACAAACGAGAATCTTAACGGATTCTTACAAGACCATGCAAAAGCAAAGCAAATTTAAAGGTTTTATCATGACATATTTACCTCGTCTTCCTTGACATCAGCATGCAAGATTCAAACAGCTCATTACAAAATATCTTAAAGTGCCTATAACGTCTGTGGGGATTTAACATATTTGTAATCTATGGATTCTCCTGAGATAAATTGTAATATATCTTGTCAGCTGAAAATTTCATCTTCATAGACTTTTTTGCTGTTAAAGTTGACGGAAATGACGTCATAGCGGGCATCTGTGAAGAGGTTTTTATGTAGACAGATGCCCGCTATGACATCACTTCCGTCAACTTTAACAGCACAAAAGTCTATGAAGATGAAATTTTCAGCTGACAAGATATATTACAATTTATCTCAGGATAATCCATAGATTACAAACATGTTAAATCCCCCATAGACGTTATAGGCACTTTAACGATAAATGAAAACGCATGTTAATTACAATAAATCTATACAAATACAAAGCCAGGCGTATTACAGAATGCTATATCTACTGAACCCTAGCTTCTTTCGCAGACGAACGTCTTAATCTTCTGACAACGTCTGCGAACGCGAAGGAAGGCAGGAAGCAAAAGTTGAACCAGAAACTGCCAACAGAAAGTTGAATAACATTATCATTTATTGTTCCATATAAGTCTAACTAACGTAATTACCGTTGATATATAATCCATCTTCTGTTTCTTCGTAAATAAACTCGCCAAAACGTCGAATAATTCTTTAACAAACCAAAGAACTCCTCTGTCAAACCAACGTCAAGTCAAACACTCGCGCCTTTTGACTTTTGTTAATGCAAGTTGCAACCTCGTACCCAGGGTCTTAGAGGGGCGGTCGTGGGAGCGGAGGTAAGACTGGGTAAGAGGTTGCTCTAAAATGCGTACCACGTGACTGTCTTCACCAAAGTAGAACAAATGACAAATTATTTTTCTCGTTTTAATAATTAAAATAATAATTTCTTTTTTTGAGAAAAAAATGTAATATACTTCAATGACTATTTTAATCTGGAATTTTTTAAAAATTTTTTTCTTATTTTAAGAAAAGATCTTCTATTTAAGAAATAGAAAACATTTTCTGTGTTCACATACAGTTATATAAACACGAGTGGAAGTTTGGGAGAACGAGAAATCATAGTGGGGCGCGAGTGTTTCCACGCGATTTCGAGTTCTCCCAAACTTCCACCAGTGTTTATATAACGTATGGGAACACGGATAAAAAATGTTTTCTATTTCTTTTATAAAATAACCCGTAGAAAGCAAAGAAAATGTACAAATATCTTTTTTATCAACACGTAAATTCTCCTTACTGCGTATGATGGCGCCGTTATGTCTAATTGATGGCATACGATGGCTAATTGATGGCGTATGATAGCTAATTGATGGCGTATGATAGCTAATTGATGGCTAATTGATGGCGTATGATGGCTTATTGATGGCGTATCATGGCTAATTGATGGCGTATCACAATGGCGTAATCCATCCATGTTATATAGCCTGATATAAACACGGTAACTGACCAATCACAGCGTGCGTAAGACACGACTTATTTTATAAATAAGAATATTTCTTATTTCAAGAAATATTTTCTTGATTTAAGAAACAAGGCAAAAAACCTCCGGTTTTGACCTATATATATATATATATATATATTTAACAATTATACCATGAGCTCGAGTCGTATATGAGCTGATAACCAACGAGGCGCGAAGCACCGAGTCGGCTATCAGCCATATACGACGAGAGCGAATGGTATAATTGTTTTATAATATAGACATCCACCATATTATAATAAGCCAAAAATTTATTAACAATTCCACAATAATTAAATACTAACAAGACACCCGCTAGGCGTTAACTCGGGCTACTTGAGGTTGTGGCTTGTTGAAAGACATTATAGGCAAATTCAATATACACAAATCTATAGTTGTAGGTACAATGGTACATGTAATGATACAGCTGTCAGTGCAGGGGTGGTTACATTTTCCATCATTGCAAACCCATAACGTATTGTTGGCCAACGGCTTTGATTATATGAAGGTGAGTTGGCTCAGTATCCAAGCTGGCTTACTGAGAAGTCTGCCCCACCAAATGAGCCATCCTGTTTGCTCTAGTCAACAGGGTCAACCTGGCAAGCAAGCCCGGCCTGTGCTCATGTACCAACAATTCATCTGGCCAGTCCCGCAAACAGGTTCAGTTTGAGCAAGTATTAAATCAGTTATATTGTTCTCAGTACTTGTCACTGGAAACCCCTACGGCACCCAAGGAAACCCCGAAGGTGACTTGTAGGTGGGGTTTAGGATGTTATTTTCCCCTATACTGTAGGTGGGGCATTTTCTTAGATTTGTTTCTTGATAAGTCTAATCTCTCATACTTACCTGGGGTTTCCAGTGACAAGTGCATTTAAATCAAACCATTTAGCTGGCAGTAGCAAGACATCATAAGCAAAACAGCTTAAAGAAATATTATTCAAAATCTTTATTTCTTTGTGAAGTCAATATTTTGAGCTAGTAAACATATTCATAAATTTAGCACATTTATTATTGGGCCAGCTTGCTTCATGTAATATCAAAAATGTATCTGGCTGTACAGACCAAGTAACAGTTGGCAAATGGTGTGCTTGTTAGCAAGTCTGGCATGTGGGCTAGCCTGCCTCATGTACTGTAATATCAGGACTATTATTAGCCTGCCTCATGTACTGTAATATCAGGACTATTATTACTATCTCGATTAGAGAGTGAGCTTGCCTCCTGCATGTACAGCTTGCCTTCATATACAGCTATAGTAATCATGAAACTAGCCAAAAATCAGTATGAAAAGTTTGTATCTGTCTGTGCAGACCAAGTAACTGTTGTAACAATGGAAAGTACATGGCAACAGGCTGTCATTGGTAAACCAGCAAATAACAAACTCTTTACTCTTTGATCTTGATAGTTGGTATGGGTGTCAGAGAGTTGATCGATACAGACTTATTGATAACCAGCACATTTTGGAGGCCCATTTAAGCTTACACATATCAAGTGAAACAGGTTTATTCGAGAAGCAATTATAGAATTCAAAAGTGGACACTTTTGAAAGGTTGCTCTAAAATCTCTAAATAATTATAATGTCGGAAGATTTATATATTGTGTATGAAAACAATAAACTGTTGATTAGCATCGACTTTATTTTGTATATAGACATATAAACAATAAACAATGCAGGCAACAAAGCTTATAAAACATATTACAGTTACCTCAGAACAGTTAACATATTTTCAAAAACATATTACAGTTACCTCAGAACAGCTAACATATTTTCACACAGCATTCATATGTTGAGTTTTATAAACAATAAACAATGCAGGCAACAAAGCTTATAAAACATATTACAGTTACCTCAGAACAGTTAACATATTTTCACACAGCATTCATACGTTGAGTTTCATATTAAATTGTTAAACATAGGTTTAATCGAGTACACATCAGCTTTTAGTGTGTGGTTTATTCCGTTAATTATATCGAGATCGCAGACCGAGACCACCAAGGCACCAACCGTGTCGAAATCGCTCGTTATCTTTTAGTGTAGCCGTAGGTCTTCGGCGATCGACGTGTGCGATTGTAAGCATCGTGAGATCAAGATACTGCCAGCCACATCAAATATTTTCAGTGAAGAACACTCGAGGAAAGGTAACCAGATGAATATTAAAAATATGACAATGGCGTTACGTCATAGTCTGTGAAATTTGAAAAACACAGACTATGAACCAGCGGTTCTGTGACGTAGGTACTATAAGGAATTTAAATAGTAGACCATGATTGGTAGTTAATACGTGATATTCAATTGGTTAAGAACTACTTCCGTTTTCAAATGTTCGTCATGTTGTTTACCAAAAGACAGTTTCTCAGCCGCCTCGACGTTTCCTTGTAAACGAGACTATTAAAGAGTTTGCTAATACTTTCAAAGGATGACTGTTTATAGTCGGCATAATTTTGGTTCAAGGATGATCAAACAGTCAAGAGATGCGGGAATCGAATTGTTAATCATACGATATTTCCAGGTAGCCGTCGAGTGCCGGTTCTCGTTATGCTGTTTCGTTTTAGCTTTTCAGCTTGTCCTATTTGTCTATTAGAACTAAAGTTTGCTCTTCATATGATTTCTTAAACTTTTAGTGAATACTCGTTAGTTGCTATAAGCATAGACTTGCTCCAAGTCTGCCTCTTGATTGTTTCGGGTTTGTTTAAAGACGGGTTTGCTTCGAGAAATAAACCCGTCTTCTCGAAACAAACCCGTCTTTAAATAAACCCGAAACAATCAAGAGGCAGACTTGGTGCAAGTCTATACTATAGTCTATAAGGCATAAACACAATGTATTGCGAATAATCGGCATAAATTACAGAACACACAATTTGGCTCTGACGTAGCCTCCTTCGCAGGCATCACCGCGCTCCCCCGGCCGGGAGGCCATAGACGCGGGGGGACTGGGGCGTGAAAGGCGAAAAAAATGTTTTTCTCACCCCAATCCCCCGAGAGTTGCCTGCGGAGGAGGCTAGCTCTGACGCTTAGCGCCGCCTTTTTGCGCCCGCGAGCGTCTGTACGCAGGCTACATAAATATTAGAGAGCTTAAAGTGCATATGAAATGAAAAAATCGATAGTCCATAATGTGTTCCCTTCGAAAGTAGGTTTTGAATAATGACAAAATCTGTTTAATTTTTTCTTTATCATTCACCGTTGTCTAGTTAAGTTATAAGCATTTGAAATTTTAGCGTGATGACGTCACAAGGTGGACATGCTGTACTAGAGAAATATTAAAGTCTTGATATTTCATGAACTATGACTTGGACAAAGACAAAACATGGCAGCAATGTTGTCCTTCAAGTGCTCGACTCGTCATTGATGTTTGTATAGTTACCATGGAAACATACTTGGTTCCAGACCCTTTTATCCTTATTTCATAAAATGTAATTTTCATGTTTTCTGGATACCGGTTGTTGGCTTTACTCTGGTTATGTACTTGGCATGACGTCATTAATATGAGAAATGACAGTGTTTGCCTAAACAATGCCTCGTACTAAAACTAGAGCAAGTTTTTATTTACTCCTTTCAGGGACCTGGAACCTAGTTTATTACCATGGTGACCACGAAAAGTAGTTTATCACATAACTTATTGTGGTAGTTGAAATTCTACTAGTTTTCGTAGTTCTCGTGAAAACACTTAACAAAATATCAAGACTTTAATATTTCTCTAATACAGCATGTTCACGCTAAAATTTCAAATGCTTATAATTAGCCAACGGTGAATGATAAAGAAAAAAATTAAACAGATTTCATTATTATTCAAAACCTACTGTTCATAATCCAAATCCGACGTCGTCGGATCTTAAAGTCCCTATTAGCCTCCTTCGCAGACGTTCTTTGTGAGCCCGCGGTACCCCCGCCCCCCACTACAATTCGATTCCCGCATCTCTTCGACTGTTTGATCATCCTTGAACCAAAATTATACCGACTATAAACAGTCATCCTTTGAAAGTATTAGCAAACTCTTTAATAGTCTCGTTTACAAGGAAACGTCGAGGCGGCTGAGAAACTGTCTTTTACAAGTCCGCGTTTTACAAGTCCGCGTTTTACAAGTCCGCGTTTTACAAGTCCGCGTTTTACAAGTCCGCGTTTTACAAGTCCGCGTTTTACAAGTCCGCGTTTTACAAGTCCGCGTTTTACAAGTCCGCGTTTTACAAGTCCGCGTTTTACAAGTCCGCGTTTTACAAGTCCGCGTTTTACAAGTCCGCGTTTTACAAGTCCGCGTTTTACAAGTCCGCGTTTTACAAGTCCGCGTTTTACAAGTCCGCGTTTTACAAGTCCAGTCCGCGTTTTACAAGTCCAGTCCAGTCCACGAGTCCAGTCCACGTTTTACAATATGCCTTTATATAACTGTATGTAAACACGGAAAATGTTTTCTATTTCTTAAATAGAAGATCTTTTCTTAAAATAAGAAAAAAATTCTTAAAAAATTCCATATTAAAATAGTCATTGAAGTATATTACATTTTTTTCTCAAAAAAAGAAATTATTATTTTAATTATTAAAACGAGAAAAATAATTTGTCATTTGTTCTACTTTGGTGAAGACAGTCATGTGGTACGCATTTTAGAGCAACCTCTTACCCAGTCTTACCTCCGCTCCCCCGACCGCCCCTCTAAGACCCTGGGTACGAGGTTGCAACTTGCATTAACAAAAGGCGCGAGTTTTGACTTGACGTTGGTTTGACAGAGGAGTTCTTTGGTTTGTTAAAGAATTATTCGACGTTTTGGCGAGTTTATTTACGAAGAAACAGAAGATGGATTCTATATCAACGGTAATTACGTTAGTTAGACTTATATGGAACAATAAATGATAATGTTATTCAACTTTCTGTTGGCAGTTTCTGGTTCAACTTCCTTCGCGTTCGCAGACGTCAGAAGATTAAGACGTTCGTCTGCGAAAGAAGCTAGGGTTCAGTAGATATAGCATTCTGTAATACGTCTGGCTTTGTATTTGTATATATTTATTGTAATGAACATGCGTTTTCATTTATCGTTAAGATATTTTGTAATGAGCTGTTTGAATCTTTCATGCTGATGTCAAGGAAGACGAGGTAAATATGTCACGATAAAACCTTTAAATTTGCTTTGCTTTTGCATGGTCATCGCTGATTTCCCTCTACTTAACGTTGTAAGAATCCGTTAAGATTCTCGTTTGTAAGTTGTATTTTTATATGAGAGAGTATATGTTAGTATGTTACTTGTGCTTTTGATGATTATAGTTTCCATAAGTTGCGTATTCATGTTGCGAGCTTTCAAGATGGCGGCTGCAACTCTTCACACGTGCGGCTAAATCGAGAGTTGGCACCCTGGCCGCCATATTGAAATCTTACCGTATATAAAGGTCGAAAGCGTACATGGTTATCCTGCATGTTATGCTATGCACTATATACAATTATACGCATCTTTGCTCTCTGTTTCTGTGTTTTATTCATACTTTTAATGAGGTTTACACTGCATGTCCAGCGCGTGTTGCAATATATTATTATTATTGCATTATAGCCCGTCCCCACAATTTTCTATATTTATATATACAGGACATCATCCTACTCCAAAACCAAAAACCAACAGATAATTAATATCAGAAATAACCGTGACAATTAAATATTTATTAACTTGTAAATAATAATTTATTTAGTAAACTATTTTGTCAATATTCGCCTGAAAATGAGTTATTTAAGTTGCATTTGTCAAAGAACAAAATTCTTTCGAGTCTTTCCACGATAAATACAATAAAAATGATTAAAGATTGAAAAAATTCGTATATTTCAAACAATCATTCTCGTTCCCAGACTCTCCAGTCCATATAATAAGTCCATAAGTCCACCATTAATTCAATATGGCGGCCAGGGGCCAACTCTCGATTTAGCCGCACGTACTCTTCACAACAGGTTTGAAATAATAGTTTTCTAGAGAAATAATGGTATAATTAACACCCGTCCACTTTTGAAACTGCATTTAAAGGCAGAAATACAAACCAGGTTGCTCTAAAATCTCTTTAAATATAATGTCGAAAACCATTTCAATTTGATAACAATCAACAAGTACACACAATATAAACCTTCGACATTATATTTAAAGAGATTTTAGAGCAACCTGGTTTGTATTTCTGCCTTTAAATGCAGTTTAATGCAAAAGTGGACGGGTATTCTAAATTTCCTCCGAAATAATAGTTTTCTAGTGAAACAATAGTTTTCTAGTGAAACAATAGTTTTCTAGTGAAATACAGTAATAATTGAAGTAATGAGTATTTTATAATTGATTTTTTCAGATCTGCATGTGTGCCTCAATTGCCCAAAGCAAGGGTGACAGTTATAATTTACCTGTGTGTTGATAGTAAAATGTGAACATGAAGAAAGAATTGCTCAATAACAACCGTGGTCCTTGTCAAGCGATTAATTGACCTTAGTTTGCTCACATGCCACAACAAGCACTGCTCCAGCTGCTGTTGTCAGACAGTTAATGGTCATTTACCCAACTCTGCATTGGTTTTACAGCAGAAGTAAGTGAATGTTTGTATTAACTTTAAGTGATTTTATAAAATAATTAGCCATATTTATCCAGCTCTGCAGCTAATGTTTCAGATGTAAGCATGCATGAGGTTATGTAATGTATCAGTCAAATAAAACCGTGCCCATACCCCGGACACTGCCGGGTATTTGATACGTTGATGAATTCCAGGGGTGGGGAATTTGAACGCAAAGCTTTGCTCAGCGGTTGGGCATTAGATAATACAGTAATCTGAGCCTCATTCCCTTCGGGCAACACCAAAAGGCAGTGCGTGGGGGGGGGGGGGGGTTGGGATTTGGGGCAGATGCATTTGAATTTCCACTCCATTGCATTGCTACAGCATACAAAATGTGTTGTTGTTCGAGTGTGATTCGATCATGCAGGAGTTTAAGCCTTAGGAAGAGAGAAAATAATCAAAATATTTCTTATTTTATTTATATATATATATATATATATATATATATATATATATATATATATATATATATATATATATATATATATATATATATATATATAATATATATATATATATAATATATATATATATATATATATAATATATATATATATATATATATATATATATATATATATATAGCAAAGTGAAAAGGTGGTAAACTGCCAAGAATTTAGTGACGAGATACTGACGTTTCGAGCGGAGCCCTTCATCAGAGTAAGACGAGATGAAATGAAATAAATAGGGCTTATATATATGCCAAAAGGGTGTCACAAGTAAAAGTAGCCAATCAAATGCACGGGAGATAAACAAACTAATAATTAATGAGATGGGAAACGTAAGATCATTTGCTATTTTTTAACAGTCGATCAGCAAGCAGACTGAGGGGGCGGGAGAAATGACAGGTCCAATATTCAAGGGGATTAGGCGATATATTAGCATAAGAAACAAAAAATTTGAAAAGGAATGAAAATGCATACGCGAATAATAAAAAATTAATAATAATAAAGGTTCCAAGCAAACTAAAATAACCAAAAACTTGTAGGAAATTAAATAAAAGAAAAACGTTCGTTAAGACCAAGAGGATGTGTGGTGCCAAGTTTAAAAATGAGACGCTTCTCTTGACGCTTGCGGTTATCGTTGCCACCGGAGATGGGAAGGATGGCACAGACTTTCATGTCTGAAACCAAATGGTTGGAGCTGTTGAAATGGCGGGCTACAGGTTTGTCACCATCATTGATCCTCACGGAACGAAGATGTTCAGCAAACCTGTCTGAAAGACGTCGCCCAGTTTCACCGATGTAGATTTTAGGGCATTTATCGCATGAAAATGCAATAAATTATGTTGGTGGACGTGCATGAAAAAGCATGACGGATTGTGTGGTCGAATTTGGGGGCAGTAATAACTGTAGTGGGATTGAGAAAAGCGCATGTGTTACAGCGGGAACGGCCGCAAGAAAATGTTCCCGCTGGTGCCGAGGTATTTTGTTTAAGGGCACTATGTACTAAGGAGTCACGAATGTTTTTATTACGGCGAAAAGATACCAAAGGGTTGTCGGTGAAAATGGCTGACGTCTCAGGATCATTTTGTAAAATGTGAAAATTCCGATTAATAATATTTTTAACTTTAAAATTGAAAGGATGAAATGTTAGAACTAAAGGAATTTTATTGTTTGAAACTCGTTCCAAAGATGGTTCAAGGGCGTCTAAACGGGGGACGAGAAAAGCTTTCTGAACGGCGAGGTCTAAAAGGTTGGTAGGGTAACCACGTTGGACAAAAAAAGATCTCATTTCCATTGATTTGACTTGAAATCTTGGTCGTCGCTACATAAGCGGCGAAGACGCAAGAATTGAGAGTAAGGGATGGATTGCTTTAGTGTGGTTGGGATGAGAGGATGAAAATAGAAGATAACTATGGGAGTCAGTAGGCTTGTACGAGACCGACGTTTTCAGCGAATCACCATTAATCGAAATTAAAATATCAAGGAACGACACAGAGGTCTCGCTGATTTCCCACGTGAACTTCAGAGCAGGATGAAAATCATCAACAAAGTTGATGAACTGCTCTAAAAGGACACGTGAACACGACGCTGTTCCTAAACAGTCATCGATAAATCTTCCGAAAAAATCAGGCAAGGGACCCGTGTATTGTTCAAAGATCTGTTTTTCAACATAACCAACAAATAAATTAGCATAGCTTGGACCCATTTTGGTGCCCATCGCAACACCACTTATTTGTTGATAATGTTCACCATCAAACGAAAAATTGTTAAGGGTAAGCACTAGTTCTGCTAAGCGGAGTAACGTGGTTGTGGAGGGTTCTAAATTAGTGCGCTGATCAAAGAAAAACTTCAGAGCTTCAAGGCCATCACAATGGGGAATGACGGTGTATAAGGACTTGACGTCCATCGTGAAAATAAATTTATCGGAACTACTGAAACGTAACTGGTCGAAAATTTGCAAGGCATGTTTAGTATCTTTGATATAAGAAGGCAACTTCTTAACCAAAGGATACATAACGTTGTCTAGAAAACTGGAAACGAGCTCGGTGGGGCAACTACAAGCGGAAACAATCGGCCTGCCAGGATTGTTAGGTTTATGGATTTTAGGTAGGAAATATATGACAGGCGTTCTGGGGGTTGTTAATATAAGGTTAGATGCAGAGGCAGGCAATTCACCGGCTTGGATGAAATTCTTGATGGTAGTTTTGACGGATTTTTGGTGAGATTGAGTGGGATCGGAATTCAACTTAGTATAAAAGATGGTGTCGCTGAGTTGACGAAGAGCCTCTTGTCGATACAAGTCCGCTCTCCAGACAACTACAGCGCCACCTTTGTCCGCAGGTTTTATGACAACGTCATTTCGGCATCGTAATGAATTCAAAGCTAGAAGCTCTTCTTTGTTAAGGTTATGAACTTGTTTTCTGCGCGGAGGTTGCAATTTATCAATGTCATGGCGGCATTGTCTTACGAAAAGATCAAGGGAAGAAAAATCACCTTCGGATGGAGACCAAGACGACTTCTTGGGGTTGAGTTCTTCGAAAATATCCTTATTGCTATTGAAAGTGGGCTTATCATGAAAAAAGGCTTTGAGGCGCATGCGGCGGAAGAAAGATTCGGTATCCTCTTTAACTGAAAATAGATCGATGGGCCCGGAGTTGGGAACAAACTTGAGACCTTTCGCAAGAAAAGATCTCTCGGGGTCAGATAATGGCAAATCAGAGGGAATAGTGAAAACTAGACGAGTGACTTCGTTAGAGGAACTAGTGCTTTGGGAGGGATTCGGGGAAGGACCCAGTAATTTGGCCAATTTGGACGCCTTAACGTCTTTAAGAAAAACATAGAGTCTGGAATTTAGCATGCGAATTTGTTGAACGATAGCGGTAAACAAAATAGGTGGGCAGACCTGGGAGAGAGAGGACTTACATCCCGAGATGTAGTCATCAGTATGTTGTAAATTACTGGACATAGATTTAATAGTGATACGCATCAAACGACGGGAATGACTCGAACAAGCCGCTGATATGTGATGGGAATAACGACGATCGATAACGGGGAGAAAAAACCCGTTTTTCCAGTCACATTACTTTTATTAGTCGTTGTTTATATCGGGGGGTCATTCCCTACGGTTTTAGATCCTCTTTTGATTTATTGTCTTTTAATCTCCCCGCTATCGATCGTCGTTATTCCCATCACATATCAGCGGCTTGTTCGAGTCATTCCCGTCGTTTGATGCGTATCACTATTAAATCTATGTCCAGTAATTTACAACATACTGATGACTACATCTCGGGATGTAAGTCCTCTCTCTCCCAGGTCTGCCCACCTATTTTGTTTACCGCTATCGTTCAACAAATTCGCATGCTAAATTCCAGACTCTATGTTTTTCTTAAAGACGTTAAGGCGTCCAAATTGGCCAAATTACTGGGTCCTTCCCCGAATCCCTCCCAAAGCACTAGTTCCTCTAACGAAGTCACTCGTCTAGTTTTCACTATTCCCTCTGATTTGCCATTATCTGACCCCGAGAGATCTTTTCTTGGCGAAAGGTCTCAAGTTTGTTCCCAACTCCGGGCCCATCGATCTATTTTCAGTTAAAGAGGATACCGAATCTTTCTTCCGCCGCATGCGCCTCAAAGCCTTTTTTCATGATAAGCCCACTTTCAATAGCAATAAGGATATTTTCGAAGAACTCAACCCCAAGAAGTCGTCTTGGTCTCCATCCGAAGGTGATTTTTCTTCCCTTGATCTTTTCGTAAGACAATGCCGCCATGACATTGATAAATTGCAACCTCCGCGCAGAAAACAAGTTCATAACCTTAACAAAGAAGAGCTTCTAGCTTTGAATTCATTACGATGCCGAAATGACGTTGTCATAAAACCTGCGGACAAAGGTGGCGCTGTAGTTGTCTGGAGAGCGGACTTGTATCGACAAGAGGCTCTTCGTCAACTCAGCGACACCATCTTTTATACTAAGTTGAATTCCGATCCCACTCAATCTCACCAAAAATCCGTCAAAACTACCATCAAGAATTTCATCCAAGCCGGTGAATTGCCTGCCTCTGCATCTAACCTTATATTAACAACCCCCAGAACGCCTGTCATATATTTCCTACCTAAAATCCATAAACCTAACAATCCTGGCAGGCCGATTGTTTCCGCTTGTAGTTGCCCCACCGAGCTCGTTTCCAGTTTTCTAGACAACGTTATGTATCCTTTGGTTAAGAAGTTGCCTTCTTATATCAAAGATACTAAACATGCCTTGCAAATTTTCGACCAGTTACGTTTCAGTAGTTCCGATAAATTTATTTTCACGATGGACGTCAAGTCCTTATACACCGTCATTCCCCATTGTGATGGCCTTGAAGCTCTGAAGTTTTTCTTTGATCAGCGCACTAATTTAGAACCCTCCACAACCACGTTACTCCGCTTAGCAGAACTAGTGCTTACCCTTAACAATTTTTCGTTTGATGGTGAACATTATCAACAAATAAGTGGTGTTGCGATGGGCACCAAAATGGGTCCAAGCTATGCTAATTTATTTGTTGGTTATGTTGAAAAACAGATCTTTGAACAATACACGGGTCCCTTGCCTGATTTTTTCGGAAGATTTATCGATGACAGTTTAGGAACAGCGTCGTGTTCATGTGTCCTTTTAGAGCAGTTCATCAACTTTGTTGATGATTTTCATCCTGCTCTGAAGTTCACGTGGGAAATCAGCGAGACCTCTGTGTCGTTCCTTGATATTTTAATTTCGATTAATGGTGATTCGCTGAAAACGTCGGTCTCGTACAAGCCTACTGACTCCCATAGTTATCTTCTATTTTCATCCTCTCATCCCAACCACACTAAGCAATCCATCCCTTACTCTCAATTCTTGCGTCTTCGCCGCTTATGTAGCGACGACCAAGATTTTCAAGTCAAATCAATGGAAATGAGATCTTTTTTTTGTCCAACGTGGTTACCCTACCAACCTTTTAGACCTCGCCGTTCAGAAAGCTTTTCTCGTCCCCCGTTTAGACGCCCTTGAACCATCTTTGGAACGAGTTTCAAACAATAAAATTCCTTTAGTTCTAACATTTCATCCTTTCAATTTTAAAGTTAAAAATATTATTAATCGGAATTTTCACATTTTACAAAATGATCCTGAGACGTCAGCCATTTTCACCGACAACCCTTTGGTATCTTTTCGCCGTAATAAAAACATTCGTGACTCCTTAGTACATAGTGCCCTTAAACAAAATACCTCGGCACCAGCGGGAACATTTTCTTGCGGCCGTTCCCGCTGTAACACATGCGCTTTTCTCAATCCCACTACAGTTATTACTGCCCCCAAATTCGACCACACAATCCGTCATGCTTTTTCATGCACGTCCACCAACATAATTTATTGCATTTCATGCGATAAATGCCCTAAAATCTACATCGGTGAAACTGGGCGACGTCTTTCAGACAGGTTTGCTGAACATCTTCGTTCCGTGAGGATCAATGATGGTGACAAACCTGTAGCCCGCCATTTCAACAGCTCCAACCATTTGGTTTCAGACATGAAAGTCTGTGCCATCCTTCCCATCTCCGGTGGCAACGATAACCGCAAGCGTCAAGAGAAGCGTCTCATTTTTAAACTTGGCACCACACATCCTCTTGGTCTTAACGAACGTTTTTCTTTTATTTAATTTCCTACAAGTTTTTGGTTATTTTAGTTTGCTTGGAACCTTTATTATTATTAATTTTTTATTATTCGCGTATGCATTTTCATTCCTTTTCAAATTTTTTGTTTCTTATGCTAATATTATCGCCTAATCCCCTTGAATATTGGACCTGTCATTTCTCCCGCCCCCTCAGTCTGCTTGCTGATCGACTGTTAAAAATAGCAAATGATCTTACGTTTCCCATCTCATCAATTATTAGTTTGTTTTATCTCCCGTGCATTTGATTGGCTACTTTCTACTTGTGACACCCTTTTGGCATATATATAAGCCCTATTTATTTCATTTCATCTCGTCTTACTCTGATGAAGGGCTCCGCTCGAAACGTCAGTATCTCGTCACTAAATTCTTGGCAGTTTACCACCTTTTCACTTTTGCTATATATTCAAAACACTGTCTACGCAGCACTCTACTTTTATATATATATATATATATATATATATATATATATATATACATATACATATATATATATATATATATATATATATATATATATATATATATATATATATATATATATATATATATATATATATATATATATATATATATATATATATATATATATATATATATATATATATATATATATATATATATATATATATATATATATATATATATATATATATATATATATATATATATATATATATATATATATATATATATAGCTCAGTGGTCAGAGCACTGCACTAGCATTGCACTAGCATAGTTGCATTTTTCGCAACTGGTCTCGGTTTGGTCTTAAAAATGTATGTATTCCAACACTCGAAATTTTCCTTCACCATAAATCCTTTCAACATGTAGTTTTGATCGAGTGAAATGCCAAATATTACCAATAATATACCCAGAATCTTATCCCGGCATTACCACCATATATACAGAACTCGTGACTATAGGCTCTCGGCAACGACTTCCGTAGCTCAGTGGTCAGAGCACTGCACTAATATCGCAGGGTTGCGGGTTCAATTCCAGCCGGAAGGCCTTGAAGTTGCATTTTTCGCAACTGGTCCCGGTTTGGTCTTAAAATGTATGTATTCCAACACTCGAAATTTTCCTTCACCATAAATCCTTTCAACATGTAGTTTGATCGAGTGAAATGCCAAATATTACCTATAATATACCCAGAATCTTATCCCGGCATTACCACCATATATACAGAACTCGTGACTAGGCTCTCGGCAACGGCTTCCGTAGCTCAGTGGTCAGAGCACTGCACTAGCATCGCAGGGTCGCGGGTCCAATTCCTACCGTTAGGCCGCTAAGTTGCATTTTTCGCAACTGGTCCCGGTTTGGTCTTAAAATGTATGTATTCCAACACTCGAAATTTTCCTTCACCATAAATCCTTTCAACATATATATATATTATATATATATATATATATATATATATATATATATATATATATATATATATATATATATATATATATATATATATATATTAGATTTTCGCTTACCTCAAAACTGGTCTGCTACAACTTGTTTCATCTGTAAAAGAATCTTCAGGCAGTGACAATATCGAAAGGGATGACCGCTTATTTATAGGCTTTCTGCCGGAAAGTGGGGGCGTATGTGGGGGACAAAGCATGAGGTCATGGCTTTGTTTGCGTTGATTACGCGAAATTTATTACGATGACGACACTGTGAAATTATTTCCGCTCTTTTGTTGAGTAAACTATTCTTATTTTTTTCTTTTAAAATACAAAATTTTTCTTCTAAACATAAATTGCATCGTTTTGATCCTCACTGTGTACGAAATAGAATGTTTTAGAATTTGCCAATTAATACTGAAATCTTTATTGTTTTCTTTCAATGTCCAAATATATTTCGAAAGTTCGGTGTCATTTTCATGCTTTTTTATGTTGAAAAGATTTAGTGTGGTTGGCCAATCGCTCTTTGAATGTGGTTGCAATCATACCAATGTAGTGTTTTATTTATTATTATTATTATTATTATTATTATTTCGTTTGTGATGTTTACTGTCACTGTTGCTTTGTATACTATGTCTCTAGTCATGCATTGTTCTTGAAGCGGGCAAATGGTGTTCTCTGTACAACTGCAATTAGTAGCGTCCCTATCCTGCGGTTTGATGTTCCTAGCTATGCGTGCATTGTGCTTAGTGATTATTGACTTAACATTGTTCATGCAGCTGTAACTTACTTTAACTGTATTTCTGTTAAAAATCTTATGGAGCTTGTGGTGCGGAGGGAAATGTTTGTCAATTAGGCTAAGGAAATTACGTCCTATGTTAGTGCTGACACTCTTGCTAAATGGTGGGTTGAACCAAATGATATTGCGTTGCCTATTCCTACGTGGTCGTTGCGGTGTATCATGAGTGTAGCTAAGTTCATGATTAAAGTTGCTGTGCCTAAGCGCGTTCTGATATAAGGGTGCAGATTCCTGAAAAGTTTGCTCATCTGACGAAAGGAGTTTAATGCGTTTGTTAATTGATGCATGTAGTTGCCTTGTTATGCTTGGTGGATGGTTAGAGTGCATATTTATGTATAGCGGATCGTCATTGGGCTTCCTATAGGGCCTATAGTTTCCATTGTTAAGGTCGAAAGTTACATCTAAAAAGTTTACCCACATATGCCCCCACTTTCCGGCAGAAAGCCTATAAATAAGCGGTCATCCCTTTCGATATTGTCACTGCCTGAAGATTCTTTTACAGATGAAACAAGTTTGTAGCAGACCAGTTTTGAGGTAAGCGAAAATCTATTATTTGCTCTAACTATATGTTGTTGAGCACTCTTTGCATTTCGTAGACCAAAACCTACACGTATATATATATATTATATATATATATATATATATATATATATATATATATATATATATATATATATATATATATATATATATATATATATATATATATATATATATATATATATATATATATATATATATATATATATATATATATATATATATATATATATATATATATATATATATATATATATATATTTAATAAATATTTAATTTCTATATTTCCCTTTTCCCTTATATATATATATATATATATATATATATATACAGCCTACAGTAGACAAATTTAGCAGAGTGACATACAGTACCTAGGAGGTAAATACCAGGGCTCAAAATAACAGCCGGTCAATGACCGACCAAATTTTTAATGTGTCCGTTCAAATTTGTATAATGCCGATCATTTTGACCGGTCATATTACTTGCAATTAATTTTATTACTTCCATTTGAACATTGTTGTACTGTTGTATACTCGTTTCATAATGTCTGATATATATTGAAGTGAACTATGCATGCTTTTCCTTTTTATGACAAACATTCATATCAGTACTAGCTTATATGTATAGTGTAGAATATACTTTACATGTTTTTTGTTGTGGGTTGTGTTTTTGTTGTTTGTTTTTGGGGGGAGGGGTATCGTGAAGTTTGGCCGGTCAAAAATCGCCTTTGATCTGTCACAATTGAAATAGTCACCATGACCGGCATAACATGAAACGTTATTTTGAGCCCCGAAATACTGTGGTATTTTACATAATAATTTGATATTTGAAAACACTGAAAATTGCTGTTGTTGCTTTCATATTTCCCCTGGGGCTATTTGCCACAGATTTTTGGCCCCACTGCAGGGCATTTGCACCTGCATTTCATCATTCGCCACTGTGGGGAATTAGCATCATTTTTTTTTAATGTCAAATGCTGGGGGGATGGGCATGCTTGGATTTGACTGATACATAAACATGGGGATATACAGTATGTGATATCGCATTTGCATTTTCAGACAATTTTCTTAGCATTGTTCTATTAAAAGTAATAGAAAATGGCCTGGGCACTCTATATAACTTGCTGCAAACACAGTCAAGTGAATTTGTGAGAATTTGAAAGTACGGCATACTTTGATTCAGTTTATGGGCTTTTCATCTCCAGGCCTTTTGTCCCTTGCATTGTTTCCATATATACAAAAATCTACCAATGGTGTAGTTTATAGTCTGTACATAAAGGAAAAGTGTTAAAAACAATGATCAAAATGGCAGGCTCTTGAGTCATTAATTGTGTCCTGTCTGGCCCAGGCTGGTTTGTTAGAACACAATTGGTGGATGCTTTTTTAACAATGAATGATGACTCACAAAAATTATAACAAAACAAACAACTGTTGTTCAATCAATACATTTATTGCTTGCAACTGCAGTCGTGTACACTGCTTATTGAACAACTGTCTCTGAAGTTTATTTGCATGCTGTGCTTGCATGTTATTGAAGGTGCATAAGCAATTGCAACATTTCTAAAGAGCCCAAACAACCTTCACATTGCTGTAAATCCACCCAACAGATGTTGACCTTTTGTGTCATCCAAGCAACTCACCACAGCACCAAACAATTTTGTGTTCCTTTCTCGAAACCTTTTACTTAATGGATTTTGACTGCCCTCAAACAATTGTTTTGCAGATAACATGTTTCACCCAAACAGCCAAGATCGAGGAAATTCCCAAAGCACTGAAGGAGTTAGATGAGTACAATGAACATGCATAGATTTTGCTGTTTTAAGCTTTGGGATTTTTAATATTTTTGGCCAAGTTGTCACCATAATGCCAGGCCAATTAAAATGTTTAGTGTAAACTTACTACCATATATAATTCAAAATTGACCTTACTGAAATAGATGGTGATTTGTATGTTGAACAACAATTCATGGCGTGCAGAAAATATTACTTATTGGATTCCTCTGAGCCCAATATTACAAAATATTTAAGTCAAGAATTCAATATTGGGCGAGACCAAAGGTAGAACCTAATATTTCAAATCGAGACTTAAATATTTTGTAACATTGGGCGAAGATGAATCCAACAGGTGTTTTATTATATCGAACAGAATATCTTAACACAAACATGTTTCTGAGCACGTTTCAAAAATATTAATGTTGTAGAATGGATCAATGGAAGGCATTGTTTATGTTTGCAATGAACAATGTTTAGCATTTAAGGTCGCAAAATATTACAGTTAAATGTACAGCCACTATTTTTTTCGGTGAATGCTAAAGGGGATGACTCAAAAGGATCTTCACATT
Organism: Chrysogorgia sp. JL179-B06; assembly: GCA_035772405.1. Taxonomy (NCBI): domain Eukaryota; kingdom Metazoa; phylum Cnidaria; class Anthozoa; order Scleralcyonacea; family Chrysogorgiidae; genus Chrysogorgia; species Chrysogorgia sp. JL179-B06. Next base: position 329,311 of record JAYKKM010000016.1, read on the forward strand.
TTCTAAAACTACTAATCTCAAACCCTAACCTTGATCCTAACATTAACCCTAGATGGTCCGAATTAGCGCTCCAAAACAGCTGCGCATTTTTCTTTAGTCTTAAACTAACGTCTTACAACTTAGCGTAACGTCTTACAACGTAGCGTAACGTCTTACAACGTAGCGTAACGTCTTACAACGTAGCCTAACGTCTTATCACTTGCGTTGCATCCACGTTGAACATAAAATTAGCTTCGCAATTCTCGGAAAAAAACAACACAACAAAATCGCGATTTGCGAAGCGCTAATTCGAACCTTACAAAAAATAAAGACCAGACAAAAACAGAAAGGTCTTTTTGAGTCATCTCTTTTAGCCACCCCCATCTTTTTCAATATCGTCAATTATTGTGGATTTTCTCTAATTGAATACTCTAATTTATACCATGAAAACAGGCCTTAAAATATCGGTCGGTCACGGACATTGTCCGACCCGTTCGTGAAATTGTCCGACGTAGGGAGGAAACTGCCGGACATTCTGTCCGACCCAAGTGAAATTGATGTCAGTACGTATGGTGTCCGACCGAACTGTAATTTGTCCAACGTAAATGTACCCTTAGTCCAGGACCAGAAGCTCTTGTATTAAACTTAAATAGAGAATCAGGCTGATGTATGAAAAGTGAACCGGAAAGTGTTGTTTTATATAATCAAGCGCGGGATTTTCACTGTGTGGGTACGGCAGTTCGTTGCCAAGTTACTCATAGGCTATTGCCAGGTTTCAAATTACATTTCCACAAACCCTCGAGGCAAACTAAATAATTTGTCAAGCAGAAACAGAATTCAGTCAATCAATATCATGGCACTGAAATAACAGAGAATGAGTTCTACTATTGAGGAACAGTTGTATACCTTTTGTAAGGATAGGCATACAAAGTATAGCTGTGTATTGTGTAATGTTATAGTTTGTAACGTTTGTTCCACGCCAGCTAATCCTGACTCCAAAGGTTACAATGAAGATGCTAAAAAAGTAAGTATTTGCAAGAACTGTACTAAACCTTCGCCGACATCTGAACCTTCTCGGAAAGTACAGAAAACTATATCTGCCATGTTTGGAAAATCAACTAAGACCTACTCATCAGGCTCTAGCTCCTTCTTCATCGTGTTCCTTTACGAGCAGAAATCCCAAATGGGAATGTAATTAGTGCGACAAGCTCTAAAGAACCTAGAACAGTTACGACGTCTACCGTAGAGAAACGGAAGTCCGATCTATCGCAATACTCGGCAGTTATAGTTATTATCCGAAAGCCAATGGAGTAGAAATAGAACAGCGCGCAAAGAAATTATCAAAATCCCCCGATAAAGCGAACACTGATGTAGTATATGTCCGGGCTGCTACATCACAATCAAATGGATCCGAGCTAAACTGAACTCAAAGTAATCGGACATTATCAGATATTTTGTCCGACCCAAACTCAAAGTCATCTGACATTTTGTCAGACGACGCTGCAAAAGATATTTTAAGGCCTGTGAAAATTGAATACACATTTAATATAAATACTCTATTTTATACCATGAAAATTGTTCCGAGTTTGTCCATTTTGGGTGCATGGTAAGATTTGTTTTATTTAACAAGATTATTTTTCTTAACTTAAGAAATATTTTATTACCAAGAAAAAATATCTTCTATATGGGACAAAAAGTAAAAATATCTTGGTAAGATTTTTTTTCTTATTTGACAAGATTTTATTTCTTAATTTAAGAAATATTTTCTTACTAAGATAAAATATCTTATGGATTGGACAAAAAGTAAAAATATCTTGGTAAGATTTTTTTTCTTATTTGACAAGATTTTATTTCTTAATTTAAGAAATATTTTCTTACTAAGATAACATCTTACTAAGATAACATATCTTATGTATGGGACAAAAAGTAAAAATATCTGCAAACTTAATCCACTTTTCATCACCAAGGAACTGACTGTCACATTGATATTTTCATGTCTACACTTTTTCAAACAACGAACTAACATGCGTGTACTTCTTTGGCTAATTTTCCTCGGTCTGCCCATTTCTTCCCAGGTTTCGATTTCTTCGTGGGAGTCAGACCAGTGTTACATATCCTCTGAGCGGATGACTTTGAAATCTTGCACTTTTTTGCTATCTCTCTGTAAGACGCCTGAGTTTCTGATTTTAAATACAAAGCAAGCGCTTTCTGTTCTGCGCATATTTGCCCGTTGTACACCATTCTGATGCAAAGTTTAAAATTTTAACGTATTATAGGACTATAAAACCATTAGACCTTAAAAAACTCAGCACAACTTTTCATGCAGTGATTACTTTTGATGCGTTGATTTGTGACGTATTTTAAGTTATTGGCTTTGCAAAATTATTGTGACGTCAGCAGTGGCGAAGCTGGTCTCAAATGGGAGGTCATGCTAACTAATAATCCGAGTGCCTTTAGGCGCGAGGCTTTCTAGAGGGGACCGGGGGCATGCACCCCCAGAAAATTTTAAAATATACATTCCCGTAAATGGCATTTCCTGCATTCTGAGTGGTGATTTTTCAGCTCAGAAGTTTATAAAATTTCATATTTTGGACCGTTTCGCTTTGTTGCAAAGAAAAATCAGGCGTCGAACGCAGGCTAGCCCGCCCTCAGCCCTCCCAATGCATAACGCCTGACACGCAGACAAAATTTTAATGTAAACAGTAAACACGGCAATGCTATTTTTTCTAATATCTGTTCGATTGAAGATCTTCGTGTGTCAAAACTTTTATAAAAATCAAGGGCAAGGTATCCGAAACATATCTTTTACGAAATCATATCGCTTTAATGGAAATAAAAGCAATGAATCACCGCGTAAACGTCGAATAGATCTTGAAGAGATGTCCTTTGTTTTTAATTTAGTTTTGGGTACTTTACTCGCTTACGCATTTTCTCATATAACATCTGATATTCACATTTTAAGTAGACGAAACGTACAACGTTCCATTCGCCAGATTCAAGTGATCATTTCGATATAGAATTTATTTAAATCGGACAAAAACAACGTTTCATAATGATTAATATTACGGAGTTTCACGCATAAATGTCAACACAGCATAATACTATTTTCCTGTCCTTCGCCCTTCGGGGCTGTCCATTCCGTCTTCATGATTGATCTCTCATCCGTGCTTCTCTCATCTAGGCATCTTGGAGAGAATCTTTGCAATGGTTTGCCGGTTTACAATTCTCGGTAAACATTTTCAACTGCGATTCATTGCCAATAAAACGAAAGAAAGACGAATGGCCAAGATCTGGCATTGGTCGCTGTCCAACAAGAAGATTTTTGTCGTTGATGTTTCGAACCGAAAAGGGTTTTCTAAGCAGTTCACAAACAAGGACTGTTTGGACCGAATCAGAGCTCGTTGATGCCATGATAAATCAAGGATCTTCTTAAACAGACGTGCTGTGCAGTCAGGCCATAGTTGATCAGGCGGAAAGCTAATATTTTGGGCTATCAGGTTATGGTCATGCTAATCCAAAATAGCAGCTTGTCTAAAATAGGCAAACTGAGCATGCGTCAAGTGCCGTCAACCAATAATATTTCGAGAATAAGCGTGATTGTTCATATGTCTGGTCATGCTATTCACAAAGAATGCTCTTGGGCCGGGGCCAGGTTGAACAAAAGAGCCTGGGAACGAAGACGGCGGATTTTAGACGCCCGATCAATCAGGGCCGGATAACGAGCGAGAATATCCGCGTAATATGCGTGAACTATTATTACTTGTTCTCTTCGAAATGCACACGACTTCAAAGTTCTAAGGAGAGATTTCAAATAAAGTAAATAAAAGCAAACAAACTATATATTTTCGGGAAATTTTTAGTCATGCTGAGCATGATTATAGCATGACCGCTAGCTTCGCCACTGTCACGTCAGCGCACGTGCGTTGCTTATTAGTACCCAGACATGTAAAAGGTACCTCTCAATCTTTGATGCAAAAATGACGACTATACATAAGTTCACTTTAAAGTTACACCCATTTTTCGTTTGGCTATGCCTTACAGACAATCCTGGCCAAAAGTCCTTGGGCCACCTCTACAATTTTGGGGATTAGGGACACGCCCTACTTCGCACGTGCACAAAAAGGTTAAATTACATATTGGAATTCCCCCCCCCCCCCCCCCCCCCCCTCCCCCGATCAATGTTGCATGTAGAAACATAGATGAGAAAAAATTTGGAAAATTTCAACATTGAACGGGGGGAGGGGGATCCGAGAGATAAAATCGACAAATTGTGTATAAATATATCGTAGTGTCCCAAGACTGTTGGCCAGGATCAGGCCTTAAAATATCGGTCGGTCACGGACGTTGTCCAACCCGTTCGTGAAATTGTCCGACGTAGGGAGGAAACTGCCGGACATTCTGTCCGACCCAAGTGAAATTGAGGTCAGTACGTATGGTGTCCGACCGAACTGTAATTTGTCCGACGTAAATGTACCCTTATTCCAGGACCGGAAGCTCTTGTATTAAACTTAAATAGAGAATCAGGGTGATGTATGAAAAGTGAACCGGAAAGGGTTGTTTTATATAATCAAGCGCGGGATTTTCACTGTGTGGGTACGGCAGTTCGTTGCCAAGTTACTCATAGGCTATTGCCAAGTTTCAAATTACATTTCCACAAACCCTCGAGGCAAACTAAATAATTTGTCAAGCAGAAACAGAATTCAGTCAATCAATATCATGGCACTGAAATAACAGAGAATGAGTTCTACTATTGAGGAACAGTTGTATACCTTTTGTAAGGATAGGCATACAAAGTATAGCTGTGTATTGTGTAATGTTATAGTTTGTAACGTTTGTTCCACGTCAGCTAATCCTGACTCCAAAGGTTACAATGAAGATGCTAAAAAAGTAAGTATTTGCAAGAACTGTACTAAACCTTTGCCGACATCTGAACCTTCTCGGAAAGTACAGAAAACTATATCTGCCATGTTTGGAAAATCAACTAAGACCTACTCATCAGGCTCTAGCTCCTTCTTCATCGTGTTCCTTTACGAGCAGAAATCCCAAATGGGAATGTAATTAGTGCGACAAGCTCTAAAGAACCTAGAACAGTTAGGACGTCTACCGTAGAGAAACGGAAGTCCGATCTATCGCAATACTCGGCAGTTATATTTATTATCCGAAAGCCAATGGAGTAGAAATAGAACAGCCCGCTAAGAAATTATGAAAATCCCCCGATAAAGCGAACACTGATGTAGTATATGTCCTGGCTGCTATATCACAATCAAATGGATCCGAGCTAAACTTAACTCAAAGTAATCGGACATTATCAGATATTTTGTCCGACCCAAACTCAAAGTCATCGGACATTTTGTCAGACGACGCTGCAAAATATATTTTAAGGCCTGGCCAGGATTGTAGGTCTGAGTCGTCTTGTGGATAATCTTTTTTAGTATCCGCGAGAGGTTGGTGAAATGAGAGATTGTTACGATCCGCCATGCCTGTATGATGAAATACATCATGGAACTGCTAACCCCAAAAAAACTTAGATGCTAACCCTAACCCCCGCCTAATGGTTTTCTAATACTAACCTTTATACTAATAAAAGGATTGTCGAGAAGACGACTCAGACCTAGTACCTCACGGTCACCTCAACTGCGAGAGTACCATCTAGCCACGACCTATATATACAGAACTAGTGACTACATTGCAAAAAATGAAATACTTGTTTTAAGAAAAAAAACTTGTTTTAAGACAATATATCTTAAAATAAGACATATTATCTTGTCCCATACATAAGATAATTTTTCTTAATAAGATTTTGCCAATAAGATTATTTTTCTTAAATTAAGAAAAAAAATCTTGTCAAATAAGAAAAAAAATCTTACCAAGATATTTTTACTTTTTGTCCCATACATAAGATATGTTATCTTAGTAAGATGTTATCTTAGTAAGAAAATATTTCTTAAATTAAGAAATAAAATCTTGTCAAATAAGAAAAAAAATCTTACCAAGATATTTTTACTTTTTGTCCAATCCATAAGATATTTTATCTTAGTAAGAAAATATTTCTTAAATTAAGAAATAAAATCTTGTCAAATAAGAAAAAAAATCTTACCAAGATATTTTTACTTTTTGTCCCATATACAAGATATTTTTTCTTGGTAATAAAATATTTCTTAAGTTAAGAAAAATAATCTTGTTAAATAAAACAAATCTTACCATGCACCCAAAATGGACAAACTCGGAACAATTTTCATGGTATAAAATAGAGTATTTATATTAAATGTGTATTCAATTTTCACAGGCCTTAAAATATCTTTTGCAGCGTCGTCTGACAAAATGTCAGATGACTTTGAGTTTGGGTCGGACAAAATATCTGATAATGTCCGATTACTTTGAGTTCAGTTTAGCTCGGATCCATTTGATTGTGATGTAGCAGCCCGGACATATACTACATCAGTGTTCGCTTTATCGGGGGATTTTGATAATTTCTTTGCGCGCTGTTCTATTTCTACTCCATTGGCTTTCGGATAATAACTATAACTGCCGAGTATTGCGATAGATCGGACTTCCGTTTCTCTACGGTAGACGTCGTAACTGTTCTAGGTTCTTTAGAGCTTGTCGCACTAATTACATTCCCATTTGGGATTTCTGCTCGTAAAGGAACACGATGAAGAAGGAGCTAGAGCCTGATGAGTAGGTCTTAGTTGATTTTCCAAACATGGCAGATATAGTTTTCTGTACTTTCCGAGAAGGTTCAGATGTCGGCGAAGGTTTAGTACAGTTCTCGCAAATACTTACTTTTTTAGCATCTTCATTGTAACCTTTGGAGTCAGGATTAGCTGGCGTGGAACAAACGTTACAAACTATAACATTACACAATACACAGCTATACTTTGTATGCCTATCCTTACAAAAGGTATACAACTGTTCCTCAATAGTAGAACTCATTCTCTGTTATTTCAGTGCCATGATATTGATTGACTGAATTCTGTTTCTGCTTGACAAATTATTTAGTTTGCCTCGAGGGTTTGTGGAAATGTAATTTGAAACCTGGCAATAGCCTATGAGTAACTTGGCAACGAACTGCCGTACCCACACAGTGAAAATCCCGCGCTTGATTATATAAAACAACACTTTCCGGTTCACTTTTCATACATCAGCCTGATTCTCTATTTAAGTTTAATACAAGAGCTTCTGGTCCTGGACTAAGGGTACATTTACGTTGGACAAATTACAGTTCGGTCGGACACCATACGTACTGACCTCAATTTCACTTGGGTCGGACAGAATGTCCGGCAGTTTCCTCCCTACGTCGGACAATTTCACGAACGGGTCGGACAATGTCCGTGACCGACCGATATTTTAAGGCCTGTTTTCATGGTATAAATTAGAGTATTCAATTAGAGAAAATCCACAATAATTGACGATATTGAAAAAGATGGGGGTGGCTAAAAGAGATGACTCAAAAAGACCTTTCTGTTTTTGTCTGGTCTTTATTTTTTGTAAGGTTCGAATTAGCGCTTCGCAAATCGCGATTTTGTTGTGTTGTTTTTTCCGAGAATTGCGAAGCTAATTTTATGTTCAACGTGGATGCAACGCAAGTGATAAGACGTTAGGCTACGTTGTAAGACGTTACGCTACGTTGTAAGACGTTACGCTACGTTGTAAGACGTTACGCTAAGTTGTAAGACGTTAGTTTAAGACTAAAGAAAAATGCGCAGCTGTTTTGGAGCGCTAATTCGGACCATCTAGGGTTAATGTTAGGATCAAGGTTAGGGTTTGAGATTAGTAGTTTTAGAAAATGTGAAGATCCTTTTGAGTCATCCCCTTTAGCATTCACCGAAAAAATAGTGGCTGTACATTTAACTGTAATATTTTGCGACCTTAAATGCTAAACATTGTTCATTGCAAACATAAACAATGCCTTCCATTGATCCATTCTACAACATTAATATTTTTGAAACGTGCTCAGAAACATGTTTGTGTTAAGATATTCTGTTCGATATAATAAAACACCTGTTGGATTCATCTTCGCCCAATGTTACAAAATATTTAAGTCTCGATTTGAAATATTAGGTTCTACCTTTGGTCTCGCCCAATATTGAATTCTTGACTTAAATATTTTGTAATATTGGGCTCAGAGGAATCCAATAAGTAATATTTTCTGCACGCCATGAATTGTTGTTCAACATACAAATCACCATCTATTTCAGTAAGGTCAATTTTGAATTATATATGGTAGTAAGTTTACACTAAACATTTTAATTGGCCTGGCATTATGGTGACAACTTGGCCAAAAATATTAAAAATCCCAAAGCTTAAAACAGCAAAATCTATGCATGTTCATTGTACTCATCTAACTCCTTCAGTGCTTTGGGAATTTCCTCGATCTTGGCTGTTTGGGTGAAACATGTTATCTGCAAAACAATTGTTTGAGGGCAGTCAAAATCCATTAAGTAAAAGGTTTTCGAGAAAGGAACACAAAATTGTTTGGTGCTGTGGTGAGTTGCTTGGATGACACAAAAGGTCAAACATCTGTTGGGTGGATTTACAGCAATGTGAAGGTTGTTTGGGCTCTTTAGAAATGTTGCAATTGCTTATGCACCTTCAATAACATGCAAGCACAGCATGCAAATAAACTTCAGAGACAGTTGTTCAATAAGCAGTGTACACGACTGCAGTTGCAAGCAATAAATGTATTGATTGAACAACAGTTGTTTGTTTTGTTATAATTTTTGTGAGTCATCATTCATTGTTAAAAAGCATCCACCAATTGTGTTCTAACAAACCAGCCTGGGCCAGACAGGACACAATTAATGACTCAAGAGCCTGCCATTTTGATCATTGTTTTAACACTTTTCCTTTATGTACAGACTATAAACTACACCATTGGTAGATTTTTGTATATATGGAAACAATGCAAGGGACAAAAGGCCTGGAGATGAAAAGCCCATAAACTGAATCAAAGTATGCCGTACTTTCAAATTCTCACAAATTCACTTGACTGTGTTTGCAGCAAGTTATATAGAGTGCCCAGGCCATTTTCTATTACTTTTAATAGAACAATGCTAAGAAAATTGTCTGAAAATGCAAATGCGATATCACATACTGTATATCCCCATGTTTATGTATCAGTCAAATCCAAGCATGCCCATCCCCCCAGCATTTGACATTAAAAAAAAATGATGCTAATTCCCCACAGTGGCGAATGATGAAATGCAGGTGCAAATGCCCTGCAGTGGGGCCAAAAATCTGTGGCAAATAGCCCCAGGGGAAATATGAAAGCAACAACAGCAATTTTCAGTGTTTTCAAATATCAAATTATTATGTAAATACCACAGTATTTCGGGGCTCAAAATAACGTTTCATGTTATGCCGGTCATGGTGACTATTTCAATTGTGACAGATCAAAGGCGATTTTTGACCGGCCAAACTTCACGATACCCCTCCCCCCAAAAACAAACAACAAAAACACAACCCACAACAAAAAACATGTAAAGTATATTCTACACTATACATATAAGCTAGTACTGATATGAATGTTTGTCATAAAAAGGAAAAGCATGCATAGTTCACTTCAATATATATCAGACATTATGAAACGAGTATACAACAGTACAACAATGTTCAAATGGAAGTAATAAAATTAATTGCAAGTAATATGACCGGTCAAAATGATCGGCATTATACAAATTTGAACGGACACATTAAAAAATTTGGCCGGTCATTGACCGGCTGTTATTTTTGAGCCCTGGTATTTACCTCCTAGGTACTGTATGTCACTCTGCTAAATTTGTCTACTGTAGGCTGTATATATATATATATATATATATATATATAAGGGAAAAGGGAAATATAGAAATTAAATATTTATTAAATATATATATATATATATATATATATATATATATATATATATATATATATATATATATAATATATATTATATATATAATATATAATATATATATATATATATATATATAATATATATATATATATATATATATATATATATATATATATATATATATATATATAATATATATATATACGTGTAGGTTTTGGTCTACGAAATGCAAAGAGTGCTCAACAACATATAGTTAGAGCAAATAATAGATTTTCGCTTACCTCAAAACTGGTCTGCTACAACTTGTTTCATCTGTAAAAGAATCTTCAGGCAGTGACAATATCGAAAGGGATGACCGCTTATTTATAGGCTTTCTGCCGGAAAGTGGGGGCATATGTGGGTAAACTTTTTAGATGTAACTTTCGACCTTAACAATGGAAACTATAGGCCCTATAGGAAGCCCAATGACGATCCGCTATACATAAATATGCACTCTAACCATCCACCAAGCATAACAAGGCAACTACATGCATCAATTAACAAACGCATTAAACTCCTTTCGTCAGATGAGCAAACTTTTCAGGAATCTGCACCCTTATATCAGAACGCGCTTAGGCACAGCAACTTTAATCATGAACTTAGCTACACTCATGATACACCGCAACGACCACGTAGGAATAGGCAACGCAATATCATTTGGTTCAACCCACCATTTAGCAAGAGTGTCAGCACTAACATAGGACGTAATTTCCTTAGCCTAATTGACAAACATTTCCCTCCGCACCACAAGCTCCATAAGATTTTTAACAGAAATACAGTTAAAGTAAGTTACAGCTGCATGAACAATGTTAAGTCAATAATCACTAAGCACAATGCACGCATAGCTAGGAACATCAAACCGCAGGATAGGGACGCTACTAATTGCAGTTGTAGAGAGAACACCATTTGCCCGCTTCAAGAACAATGCATGACTAGAGACATAGTATACAAAGCAACAGTGACAGTAAACATCACAAACGAAATAATAATAATAATAATAATAATAATAAATAAAACACTACATTGGTATGATTGCAACCACATTCAAAGAGCGATTGGCCAACCACACTAAATCTTTTCAACATAAAAAGCATGAAAATGACACCGAACTTTCGAAATATATTTGGACATTGAAAGAAAACAATAAAGATTTCAGTATTAATTGGCAAATTCTAAAACATTCTATTTCGTACACAGGAGGATCAAAAACGATGCAATTTATGTTTAGAAGAAAAATTTTGTATTTTAAAAGAAAAAAATAAGAATAGTTTACTCAACAAAAGAGCGGAAATAATTTCACAGTGTCGTCATGTAATAAATGTCGCGTAATCAACGCAAACAAAGCCATGACCTCATGCTTTGTCCCCCACATACGCCCCCACTTTCCGGCAGAAAGCCTATAAATAAGCGGTCATCCCTTTCGATATTGTCACTGCCTGAAGATTCTTTTTACAGATGAAACAAGTTGTAGCAGACCAGTTTTGAGGTAAGCGAAAATCTAATATATATATATATATATATATATATATATATATATATATATATATATATATATATATATATATATATATATATATAATATATATATATGTTGAAAGGATTTATGGTGAAGGAAAATTTCGAGTGTTGGAATACATACATTTTAAGACCAAACCGGGACCAGTTGCGAAAAATGCAACTTAGCGGCCTAACGGTAGGAATTGGACCCGCGACCTGCGATGCTAGTGCAGTGCTCTGACCACTGAGCTACGGAAGCCGTTGCCGAGAGCCTAGTCACGAGTTCTGTATATATGGTGGTAATGCCGGGATAAGATTCTGGGTATATTATAGGTAATATTTGGCATTTCACTCGATCAAACTACATGTTGAAAGGATTTATGGTGAAGGAAAATTTCGAGTGTTGGAATACATACATTTTAAGACCAAACCGGGACCAGTTGCGAAAAATGCAACTTCAAGGCCTTCCGGCTGGAATTGAACCCGCAACCCTGCGATGTTAGTGCAGTGCTCTGACCACTGAGCTACGGAAGCCGTTGCCGAGAGCCTATAGTCACGAGTTCTGTATATATGGTGGTAATGCCGGGATAAGATTCTGGGTATATTATAGGTAATATTTGGCATTTCACTCGATCAAACTACATGTTGAAAGGATTTATGGTGAAGGAAAATTTCGAGTGTTGGAATACATACATTTTAAGACCAAACCGAGACCAGTTGCGAAAAATGTAACTATGCTAGTGCAATGCTAGTGCAGTGCTCTGACCACTGAGCTATATATATATATATATATATATATATATATATATATATATTATATATATATATATATATATATATATATATATATATATATATATATATATATATATATATATATATATATATATATATATATATATATATATATATATATATATATATATATATATATATATATATATATATATATATATATATATATATATATATATATATATATATATATATATATATATATATGTATATGTATATATATATATATATATATATATATATATATATATAAAAGTAGAGTGCTGCGTAGACAGTGTTTTGAATATATAGCAAAGTGAAAAGGTGGTAAACTGCCAAGAATTTAGTGACGAGATACTGACGTTTCGAGCGGAGCCCTTCATCAGAGTAAGACGAGATGAAATGAAATAAATAGGGCTTATATCAGGCGCGGATTTAGAAGTTAGTCGCATAAATTAGATTTAGAATTTGCAATTCAAAATACCTGTGAATAACAATCCTATTGGATAGGTTTTTATTCTGAATTATTCTTAAGAAAAGCATAACCAATAGGGTTGTTCATGAAGTGTCTAATTTATGCGACTAACTTCTAAATCCGCGCCTGTATATATATGCCAAAAGGGTGTCACAAGTAGAAAGTAGCCAATCAAATGCACGGGAGATAAACAAACTAATAATTGATGAGATGGGAAACGTAAGATCATTTGCTATTTTTAACAGTCGATCAGCAAGCAGACTGAGGGGGCGGGAGAAATGACAGGTCCAATATTCAAGGGGATTAGGCGATAATATTAGCATAAGAAACAAAAAATTTGAAAAGGAATGAAAATGCATACGCGAATAATAAAAAATTAATAATAATAAAGGTTCCAAGCAAACTAAAATAACCAAAAACTTGTAGGAAATTAAATAAAAGAAAAACGTTCGTTAAGACCAAGAGGATGTGTGGTGCCAAGTTTAAAAATGAGACGCTTCTCTTGACGCTTGCGGTTATCGTTGCCACCGGAGATGGGAAGGATGGCACAGACTTTCATGTCTGAAACCAAATGGTTGGAGCTGTTGAAATGGCGGGCTACAGGTTTGTCACCATCATTGATCCTCACGGAACGAAGATGTTCAGCAAACCTGTCTGAAAGACGTCGCCCAGTTTCACCGATGTAGATTTTAGGGCATTTATCGCATGAAATGCAATAAATTATGTTGGTGGACGTGCATGAAAAAGCATGACGGATTGTGTGGTCGAATTTGGGGGCAGTAATAAATGTAGTGGGATTGAGAAAAGCGCATGTGTTACAGCGGGAACGGCCGCAAGAAAATGTTCCCGCTGGTGCCGAGGTATTTTGTTTAAGGGCACTATGTACTAAGGAGTCACGAATGTTTTTATTACGGCGAAAAGATACCAAAGGGTTGTCGGTGAAAATGGCTGACGTCTCAGGATCATTTTGTAAAATGTGAAAATTCCGATTAATAATATTTTTAACTTTAAAATTGAAAGGATGAAATGTTAGAACTAAAGGAATTTTATTGTTTGAAACTCGTTCCAAAGATGGTTCAAGGGCGTCTAAACGGGGGACGAGAAAAGCTTTCTGAACGGCGAGGTCTAAAAGGTTGGTAGGGTAACCACGTTGGACAAAAAAAGATCTCATTTCCATTGATTTGACTTGAAAATCTTGGTCGTCGCTACATAAGCGGCGAAGACGCAAGAATTGAGAGTAAGGGATGGATTGCTTAGTGTGGTTGGGATGAGAGGATGAAAATAGAAGATAACTATGGGAGTCAGTAGGCTTGTACGAGACCGACGTTTTCAGCGAATCACCATTAATCGAAATTAAAATATCAAGGAACGACACAGAGGTCTCGCTGATTTCCCACGTGAACTTCAGAGCAGGATGAAAATCATCAACAAAGTTGATGAACTGCTCTAAAAGGACACGTGAACACGACGCTGTTCCTAAACAGTCATCGATAAATCTTCCGAAAAAATCAGGCAAGGGACCCGTGTATTGTTCAAAGATCTGTTTTTCAACATAACCAACAAATAAATTAGCATAGCTTGGACCCATTTTGGTGCCCATCGCAACACCACTTATTTGTTGATAATGTTCACCATCAAACGAAAAATTGTTAAGGGTAAGCACTAGTTCTGCTAAGCGGAGTAACGTGGTTGTGGAGGGTTCTAAATTAGTGCGCTGATCAAAGAAAAACTTCAGAGCTTCAAGGCCATCACAATGGGGAATGACGGTGTATAAGGACTTGACGTCCATCGTGAAAATAAATTTATCGGAACTACTGAAACGTAACTGGTCGAAAATTTGCAAGGCATGTTTAGTATCTTTGATATAAGAAGGCAACTTCTTAACCAAAGGATACATAACGTTGTCTAGAAAACTGGAAACGAGCTCGGTGGGGCAACTACAAGCGGAAACAATCGGCCTGCCAGGATTGTTAGGTTTATGGATTTTAGGTAGGAAATATATGACAGGCGTTCTGGGGGTTGTTAATATAAGGTTAGATGCAGAGGCAGGCAATTCACCGGCTTGGATGAAATTCTTGATGGTAGTTTTGACGGATTTTTGGTGAGATTGAGTGGGATCGGAATTCAACTTAGTATAAAAGATGGTGTCGCTGAGTTGACGAAGAGCCTCTTGTCGATACAAGTCCGCTCTCCAGACAACTACAGCGCCACCTTTGTCCGCAGGTTTTATGACAACGTCATTTCGGCATCGTAATGAATTCAAAGCTAGAAGCTCTTCTTTGTTAAGGTTATGAACTTGTTTTCTGCGCGGAGGTTGCAATTTATCAATGTCATGGCGGCATTGTCTTACGAAAAGATCAAGGGAAGAAAAATCACCTTCGGATGGAGACCAAGACGACTTCTTGGGGTTGAGTTCTTCGAAAATATCCTTATTGCTATTGAAAGTGGGCTTATCATGAAAAAAGGCTTTGAGGCGCATGCGGCGGAAGAAAGATTCGGTATCCTCTTTAACTGAAAATAGATCGATGGGCCCGGAGTTGGGAACAAACTTGAGACCTTTCGCAAGAAAATATCTCTCGGGGTCAGATAATGGCAAATCAGAGGGAATAGTGAAAACTAGACGAGTGACTTCGTTAGAGGAACTAGTGCTTTGGGAGGGATTCGGGGAAGGACCCAGTAATTTGGCCAATTTGGACGCCTTAACGTCTTTAAGAAAAACATAGAGTCTGGAATTTAGCATGCGAATTTGTTGAACGATAGCGGTAAACAAAATAGGTGGGCAGACCTGGGAGAGAGAGGACTTACATCCCGAGATGTAGTCATCAGTATGTTGTAAATTACTGGACATAGATTTAATAGTGATACGCATCAAACGACGGGAATGACTCGAACAAGCCGCTGATATGTGATGGGAATAACGACGATCGATAGCGGGGAGATTAAAAGACAATAAATCAAAAGAGGATCTAAAACCGTAGGGAATGACCCCCCGATATAAACAACGACTAATAAAAGTAATGTGACTGGAAAAACGGGTTTTTTCTCCCGCTATCGATCGTCGTTATTCCCATCACATATCAGCGGCTTGTTCGAGTCATTCCCGTCGTTTGATGCGTATCACTATTAAATCTATGTCCAGTAATTTACAACATACTGATGACTACATCTCGGGATGTAAGTCCTCTCTCTCCCAGGTCTGCCCACCTATTTTGTTTACCGCTATCGTTCAACAAATTCGCATGCTAAATTCCAGACTCTATGTTTTTCTTAAAGACGTTAAGGCGTCCAAATTGGCCAAATTACTGGGTCCTTCCCCGAATCCCTCCCAAAGCACTAGTTCCTCTAACGAAGTCACTCGTCTAGTTTTCACTATTCCCCTCTGATTTGCCATTATCTGACCCCGAGAGATCTTTTCTTGCGAAAGGTCTCAAGTTTGTTCCCAACTCCGGGCCCATCGATCTATTTTCAGTTAAAGAGGATACCGAATCTTTCTTCCGCCGCATGCGCCTCAAAGCCTTTTTTCATGATAAGCCCACTTTCAATAGCAATAAGGATATTTTCGAAGAACTCAACCCCAAGAAGTCGTCTTGGTCTCCATCCGAAGGTGATTTTTCTTCCCTTGATCTTTTCGTAAGACAATGCCGCCATGACATTGATAAATTGCAACCTCCGCGCAGAAAACAAGTTCATAACCTTAACAAAGAAGAGCTTCTAGCTTTGAATTCATTACGATGCCGAAATGACGTTGTCATAAAACCTGCGGACAAAGGTGGCGCTGTAGTTGTCTGGAGAGCGGACTTGTATCGACAAGAGGCTCTTCGTCAACTCAGCGACACCATCTTTTATACTAAGTTGAATTCCGATCCCACTCAATCTCACCAAAAATCCGTCAAAACTACCATCAAGAATTTCATCCAAGCCGGTGAATTGCCTGCCTCTGCATCTAACCTTATATTAACAACCCCCAGAACGCCTGTCATATATTTCCTACCTAAAATCCATAAACCTAACAATCCTGGCAGGCCGATTGTTTCCGCTTGTAGTTGCCCCACCGAGCTCGTTTCCAGTTTTCTAGACAACGTTATGTATCCTTTGGTTAAGAAGTTGCCTTCTTATATCAAAGATACTAAACATGCCTTGCAAATTTTCGACCAGTTTACGTTTCAGTAGTTCCGATAAATTTATTTTCACGATGGACGTCAAGTCCTTATACACCGTCATTCCCCATTGTGATGGCCTTGAAGCTCTGAAGTTTTTCTTTGATCAGCGCACTAATTTAGAACCCTCCACAACCACGTTACTCCGCTTAGCAGAACTAGTGCTTACCCTTAACAATTTTTCGTTTGATGGTGAACATTATCAACAAATAAGTGGTGTTGCGATGGGCACCAAAATGGGTCCAAGCTATGCTAATTTATTTGTTGGTTATGTTGAAAAACAGATCTTTGAACAATACACGGGTCCCTTGCCTGATTTTTTCGGAAGATTTATCGATGACTGTTTAGGAACAGCGTCGTGTTCACGTGTCCTTTTAGAGCAGTTCATCAACTTTGTTGATGATTTTCATCCTGCTCTGAAGTTCACGTGGGAAATCAGCGAGACCTCTGTGTCGTTCCTTGATATTTTAATTTCGATTAATGGTGATTCGCTGAAAACGTCGGTCTCGTACAAGCCTACTGACTCCCATAGTTATCTTCTATTTTCATCCTCTCATCCCAACCACACTAAGCAATCCATCCCTTACTCTCAATTCTTGCGTCTTCGCCGCTTATGTAGCGACGACCAAGATTTTCAAGTCAAATCAATGGAAATGAGATCTTTTTTTGTCCAACGTGGTTACCCTACCAACCTTTTAGACCTCGCCGTTCAGAAAGCTTTTCTCGTCCCCCGTTTAGACGCCCTTGAACCATCTTTGGAACGAGTTTCAAACAATAAAATTCCTTTAGTTCTAACATTTCATCCTTTCAATTTTAAAGTTAAAAATATTATTAATCGGAATTTTCACATTTTACAAAATGATCCTGAGACGTCAGCCATTTTCACCGACAACCCTTTGGTATCTTTTCGCCGTAATAAAAACATTCGTGACTCCTTAGTACATAGTGCCCTTAAACAAAATACCTCGGCACCAGCGGGAACATTTTCTTGCGGCCGTTCCCGCTGTAACACATGCGCTTTTCTCAATCCCACTACAGTTATTACTGCCCCCAAATTCGACCACACAATCCGTCATGCTTTTTCATGCACGTCCACCAACATAATTTATTGCATTTCATGCGATAAATGCCCTAAAATCTACATCGGTGAAACTGGGCGACGTCTTTCAGACAGGTTTGCTGAACATCTTCGTTCCGTGAGGATCAATGATGGTGACAAACCTGTAGCCCGCCATTTCAACAGCTCCAACCATTTGGTTTCAGACATGAAAGTCTGTGCCATCCTTCCCATCTCCGGTGGCAACGATAACCGCAAGCGTCAAGAGAAGCGTCTCATTTTTAAACTTGGCACCACACATCCTCTTGGTCTTAACGAACGTTTTTCTTTTATTTAATTTCCTACAAGTTTTTTGGTTATTTTAGTTTGCTTGGAACCTTTATTATTATTAATTTTTTATTATTCGCGTATGCATTTTCATTCCTTTTCAAATTTTTTGTTTCTTATGCTAATATTATCGCCTAATCCCCTTGAATATTGGACCTGTCATTTCTCCCGCCCCCTCAGTCTGCTTGCTGATCGACTGTTAAAAATAGCAAATGATCTTACGTTTCCCATCTCATTAATTATTAGTTTGTTTATCTCCCGTGCATTTGATTGGCTACTTTCTACTTGTGACACCCTTTTGGCATATATATAAGCCCTATTTATTTCATTTCATCTCGTCTTACTCTGATGAAGGGCTCCGCTCGAAAACGTCAGTATCTCGTCACTAAATTCTTGGCAGTTTACCACCTTTTCACTTTGCTATATATTCAAAACACTGTCTACGCAGCACTCTACTTTTATATATTTATATATATATATATATATATATATATATATATATATATATATATATATATATATATATACATATATATATATATATATATATATATATAATATATATATATATATATATATATATATATATATATATATATATATAGAACGCTCTCATGGATTGGGTGGAGAGTCTCAGTGAGACGTTTACTGTTCGCATTACGCATCGCCCACTGTTCGCAGTTTGAGCGCTTTGGTGACTCCACAATGCAATCCTACAATGTGTAGCCGTACATAGTGGGTCCCAAGTCCACAGTTTACCATTAAGCCATATGGTGATAGCCGGTAGGGCACATTTGTATATTTTGTATACTTTCGTATATTACGCTCACCGCTCATGTGGTTTGAGCGCTCTCATGGATTGGGTGGAGAGTCTCAGTGAGACGTTTACTGTTCGCATTACGCATCGCCCACTGTTCGCAGTTTGAGCGCTTTGGTGACTCCACAATGCAATCCTACAATGTGTAGCCGTACATAGTGGGTCCCAAGTCCACAGTTACCATTAAGCCATATGGTGATAGCCGGTAGGGCACATTTGTATATTTTGTATACTTTCGTATATTACGCTCACCGCTCATGTGGTTTGAGCGCTCTCATGGATTGGGTGGAGAGTCTCAGTGAGACGTTTACTGTTCGCATTACGCATCGCCCACTGTTCGCAGTTTTGAGCGGCTTTGGTGACTCCACAATGCAATCCTACAATGTGTAGCCGTACATAGTTGGTCCCCAAGTCCACAGTTACCATTAAGCCATATGGTGATAGCCGTAGGGCACATTTGTATATTTTGTATACTTTCGTATATTACGCTCACCGCTCATGTGGTTTGAGCGCTCTCATGGATTGGGTGGAGAGTCTCAGTGAGACGTTTACTGTTCGCATTACGCATCGCCCACTGTTCGCAGTTTGAGCGCTTTGGTGACTCCACAATGCAATCCTACAATGTGTAGCCGTACATAGTGGGTCCCAAGTCCACAGTTACCATTAAGCCATATGGTGATAGCCGGTAGGGCACATTTGTATATTTTGTATACTTTCGTATATATATATATATATATATATATATATATATATATATATATATATATATATATATATATATATATATATATATAGCTCAGTGGTCAGAGCACTGCACTAGCATTGCACTAGCATAGTTGCATTTTTCGCAACTGGTCTCGGTTTGGTCTTAAAATGTATGTATTCCAACACTCGAAATTTTCCTTCACCATAAATCCTTTCAACATGTAGTTTGATCGAGTGAAATGCCAAATATTACCTATAATATACCCAGAATCTTATCCCGGCATTACCACCATATATACAGAACTCGTGACTATAGGCTCTCGGCAACGGCTTCCGTAGCTCAGTGGTCAGAGCACTGCACTAACATCGCAGGGTTGCGGGTTCAATTCCAGCCGGAAGGCCTTGAAGTTGCATTTTTCGCAACTGGTCCCGGTTTGGTCTTAAAATGTATGTATTCCAACACTCGAAATTTTCCTTCACCATAAATCCTTTCAACATGTAGTTTGATCGAGTGAAATGCCAAATATTACCTATAATATACCCAGAATCTTATCCCGGCATTACCACCATATATACAGAACTCGTGACTAGGCTCTCGGCAACGGCTTCCGTAGCTCAGTGGTCAGAGCACTGCACTAGCATCGCAGGGTTGCGGGTCCAATTCCTACCGTTAGGCCGCTAAGTTGCATTTTTCGCAACTGGTCCCGGTTTGGTCTTAAAATGTATGTATTCCAACACTCGAAATTTTCCTTCACCATAAATCCTTTCAACATATATATATATTATATATATATATATATATATATATATATATATTATATATATATATATATATATATATATATATATATATATTAGATTTTCGCTTACCTCAAAACTGGTCTGCTACAACTTGTTTCATCTGTAAAAGAATCTTCAGGCAGTGACAATATCGAAAGGGATGACCGCTTATTTATAGGCTTTCTGCCGGAAAGTGGGGCGTATGTGGGGGACAAAGCATGAGGTCATGGCTTTGTTTGCGTTGATTACGCGAAATTTATTACGATGACGACACTGTGAAATTATTTCCGCTCTTTTGTTGAGTAAACTATTCTTATTTTTTTCTTTTAAAATACAAAATTTTTCTTCTAAACATAAATTGCATCGTTTTGATCCTCCTGTGTACGAAATAGAATGTTTTAGAATTTGCCAATTAATACTGAAATCTTTATTGTTTTCTTTCAATGTCCAAATATATTTCGAAAGTTCGGTGTCATTTTCATGCTTTTTATGTTGAAAAGATTTAGTGTGGTTGGCCAATCGCTCTTTGAATGTGGTTGCAATCATACCAATGTAGTGTTTTATTTATTATTATTATTATTATTATTATTATTTCGTTTGTGATGTTTACTGTCACTGTTGCTTTGTATACTATGTCTCTAGTCATGCATTGTTCTTGAAGCGGGCAAATGGTGTTCTCTCTACAACTGCAATTAGTAGCGTCCCTATCCTGCGGTTTGATGTTCCTAGCTATGCGTGCATTGTGCTTAGTGATTATTGACTTAACATTGTTCATGCAGCTGTAACTTACTTTAACTGTATTTCTGTTAAAAATCTTATGGAGCTTGTGGTGCGGAGGGAAATGTTTGTCAATTAGGCTAAGGAAATTACGTCCTATGTTAGTGCTGACACTCTTGCTAAATGGTGGGTTGAACCAAATGATATTGCGTTGCCTATTCCTACGTGGTCGTTGCGGTGTATCATGAGTGTAGCTAAGTTCATGATTAAAGTTGCTGTGCCTAAGCGCGTTCTATTTGCACAACTTATATATATATAATATATATATATATATATATATATATATATATATATATATATATATATATATATATATATATATATATATATATATATATATATAATATATATATATATATATTTAATAAATATTTAATTTCTATATTTCCCTTTTCCCTTATATATATATATATATATATATATATATATATATACAGCCTACAGTAGACAAATTTAGCAGAGTGACATACAGTACCTAGGAGGTAAATACCAGGGCTCAAAATAACAGCCGGTCAATGACCGGCCAAATTTTTAATGTGTCCGTTCAAATTTGTATAATGCCGATCATTTTGACCGGTCATATTACTTGCAATTAATTTTATTACTTCCATTTGAACATTGTTGTACTGTTGTATACTCGTTTCATAATGTCTGATATATATTGAAGTGAACTATGCATGCTTTTCCTTTTTATGACAAACATTCATATCAGTACTAGCTTATATGTATAGTGTAGAATATACTTTACATGTTTTTTGTTGTGGGTTGTGTTTTTGTTGGTTTTTTTTGGGGGGAGGGGTGTCGTGAAGTTTGGCCGGTCAAAAATCGCCTTTGATCTGTCACAATTGAAATAGTCACCATGACCGGCATAACATGAAACGTTATTTTGAGCCCCGAAATACTGTGGTATTTACATAATAATTTGATATTTGAAAACACTGAAAATTGCTGTTGTTGCTTTCATATTTCCCCTGGGGCTATTTGCCACAGATTTTTGGCCCCACTGCAGGGCATTTGCACCTGCATTTCATCATTCGCCACTGTGGGGAATTAGCATCATTTTTTTTTAATGTCAAATGCTGGGGGGATGGGCATGCTTGGATTTGACTGATACATAAACATGGGGATATACAGTATGTGATATCGCATTTGCATTTTCAGACAATTTTCTTAGCATTGTTCTATTAAAAGTAATAGAAAATGGCCTGGGCACTCTATATAACTTGCTGCAAACACAGTCAAGTGAATTTGTGAGAATTTGAAAGTACGGCATACTTTGATTCAGTTTATGGGCTTTTCATCTCCAGGCCTTTTGTCCCTTGCATTGTTTCCATATATACAAAAATCTACCAATGGTGTAGTTTATAGTCTGTACATAAAGGAAAAGTGTTAAAACAATGATCAAAATGGCAGGCTCTTGAGTCATTAATTGTGTCCTGTCTGGCCCAGGCTGGTTTGTTAGAACACAATTGGTGGATGCTTTTTAACAATGAATGATGACTCACAAAAATTATAACAAAACAAACAACTGTTGTTCAATCAATACATTTATTGCTTGCAACTGCAGTCGTGTACACTGCTTATTGAACAACTGTCTCTGAAGTTTATTTGCATGCTGTGCTTGCATGTTATTGAAGGTGCATAAGCAATTGCAACATTTCTAAAGAGCCCAAACAACCTTCACATTGCTGTAAATCCACCCAACAGATGTTGACCTTTTGTGTCATCCAAGCAACTCACCACAGCACCAAACAATTTTGTGTTCCTTTCTCGAAACCTTTTACTTAATGGATTTTGACTGCCCTCAAACAATTGTTTTGCAGATAACATGTTTCACCCAAACAGCCAAGATCGAGGAAATTCCCAAAGCACTGAAGGAGTTAGATGAGTACAATGAACATGCATAGATTTTGCTGTTTTAAGCTTTGGGATTTTTAATATTTTTGGCCAAGTTGTCACCATAATGCCAGGCCAATTAAAATGTTTAGTGTAAACTTACTACCATATATAATTCAAAATTGACCTTACTGAAATAGATGGTGATTTGTATGTTGAACAACAATTCATGGCGTGCAGAAAATATTACTTATTGGATTCCTCTGAGCCCAATATTACAAAATATTTAAGTCAAGAATTCAATATTGGGCGAGACCAAAGGTAGAACCTAATATTTCAAATCGAGACTTAAATATTTTGTAACATTGGGCGAAGATGAATCCAACAGGTGTTTTATTATATCGAACAGAATATCTTAACACAAACATGTTTCTGAGCACGTTTCAAAAATATTAATGTTGTAGAATGGATCAATGGAAGGCATTGTTTATGTTTGCAATGAACAATGTTTAGCATTTAAGGTCGCAAAATATTACAGTTAAATGTACAGCCACTATTTTTTTCGGTGAATGCTAAAGGGGATGACTCAAAAGGATCTTCACATTTTCTAAAACTACTAATCTCAAACCCTAACCTTGATCCTAACATTAACCCTAGATGGTCCGAATTAGCGCTCCAAAACAGCTGCGCATTTTTCTTTAGTCTTAAACTAACGTCTTACAACTTAGCGTAACGTCTTACAACGTAGCGTAACGTCTTACAACGTAGCGTAACGTCTTACAACGTAGCCTAACGTCTTATCACTTGCGTTGCATCCACGTTGAACATAAAATTAGCTTCGCAATTCTCGGAAAAAACAACACAACAAAATCGCGATTTGCGAAGCGCTAATTCGAACCTTACAAAAAATAAAGACCAGACAAAAACAGAAAGGTCTTTTTGAGTCATCTCTTTTAGCCACCCCCATCTTTTTCAATATCGTCAATTATTGTGGATTTTCTCTAATTGAATACTCTAATTTATACCATGAAAACAGGCCTTAAAATATCGGTCGGTCACGGACATTGTCCGACCCGTTCGTGAAATTGTCCGACGTAGGGAGGAAACTGCCGGACATTCTGTCCGACCCAAGTGAAATTGAGGTCAGTACGTATGGTGTCCGACCGAACTGTAATTTGTCCAACGTAAATGTACCCTTAGTCCAGGACCAGAAGCTCTTGTATTAAACTTAAATAGAGAATCAGGCTGATGTATGAAAAGTGAACCGGAAAGTGTTGTTTTATATAATCAAGCGCGGGATTTTCACTGTGTGGGTACGGCAGTTCGTTGCCAAGTTACTCATAGGCTATTGCCAGGTTTCAAATTACATTTCCACAAACCCTCGAGGCAAACTAAATAATTTGTCAAGCAGAAACAGAATTCAGTCAATCAATATCATGGCACTGAAATAACAGAGAATGAGTTCTACTATTGAGGAACAGTTGTATACCTTTTGTAAGGATAGGCATACAAAGTATAGCTGTGTATTGTGTAATGTTATAGTTTGTAACGTTTGTTCCACGCCAGCTAATCCTGACTCCAAAGGTTACAATGAAGATGCTAAAAAAGTAAGTATTTGCAAGAACTGTACTAAACATTCGCCGACATCTGAACCTTCTCGGAAAGTACAGAAAACTATATCTGCCATGTTTGGAAAATCAACTAAGACCTACTCATCAGGCTCTAGCTCCTTCTTCATCGTGTTCCTTTACGAGCAGAAATCCCAAATGGGAATGTAATTAGTGCGACAAGCTCTAAAGAACCTAGAACAGTTACGACGTCTACCGTAGAGAAACGGAAGTCCGATCTATCGCAATACTCGGCAGTTATAGTTATTATCCGAAAGCCAATGGAGTAGAAATAGAACAGCGCGCAAAGAAATTATCAAAATCCCCCGATAAAGCGAACACTGATGTAGTATATGTCCGGGCTGCTACATCACAATCAAATGGATCCGAGCTAAACTGAACTCAAAGTAATCGGACATTATCAGATATTTTGTCCGACCCAAACTCAAAGTCATCTGACATTTTGTCAGACGACGCTGCAAAAGATATTTTAAGGCCTGTGAAAATTGAATACACATTTAATATAAATACTCTATTTTATACCATGAAAATTGTTCCGAGTTTGTCCATTTTGGGTGCATGGTAAGATTTGTTTTATTTAACAAGATTATTTTTCTTAACTTAAGAAATATTTTATTACCAAGAAAAAATATCTTGTATATGGGACAAAAAGTAAAAATATCTTGGTAAGATTTTTTTTCTTATTTGACAAGATTTTATTTCTTAATTTAAGAAATATTTTCTTACTAAGATAAAATATCTTATGGATTGGACAAAAAGTAAAAATATCTTGGTAAGATTTTTTTTCTTATTTGACAAGATTTTATTTCTTAATTTAAGAAATATTTTCTTACTAAGATAACATCTTACTAAGATAACATATCTTATGTATGGGACAAAAAGTAAAAATATCTTGGTAAGATTTTTTTTCTTATTTGACAAGATTTTTTTCTTAATTTAAGAAAAATAATCTTATTGGCAAAATCTTATTAAGAAAAATTATCTTATGTATGGGACAAGATAATATGTCTTATTTTAAGATATATTGTCTTAAAACAAGTTTTTTTTCTTAAAACAAGTATTTCATTTTTTGCAATGTAGTCACTAGTTCTGTATATATAGGTCGTGGCTAGATGGTACACTCGCAGTTGAGGTGACCGTGAGGTACTAGGTCTGAGTCGTCTTCCTCGACAATCCTTTTATTAGTATAAAGGTTAGTATTAGAAAACCATTAGGCGGGGGTTAGGGTTAGCATCTAAGTTTTTTTGGGGTTAGCAGTTCCATGATGTATTTCATCATACAGGCATGGCGGATCGTAACAATCTCTCATTTCACCAACCTCTCGCGGATACTAAAAAAGATTGTCCACAAGACGACTCAGACCTACAATCCTGGCCAGGCCTTAAAATATATTTTGCAGCGTCGTCTGACAAAATGTCCGATGACTTTGAGTTTGGGTCGGACAAAATATCTGATAATGTCCGATTACTTTGAGTTAAGTTTAGCTCGGATCCATTTGATTGTGATATAGCAGCCAGGACATATACTACATCAGTGTTCGCTTTATCGGGGGATTTTCATAATTTCTTAGCGGGCTGTTCTATTTCTACTCCATTGGCTTTCGGATAATAAATATAACTGCCGAGTATTGCGATAGATCGGACTTCCGTTTCTCTACGGTAGACGTCCTAACTGTTCTAGGTTCTTTAGAGCTTGTCGCACTAATTACATTCCCATTTGGGATTTCTGCTCGTAAAGGAACACGATGAAGAAGGAGCTAGAGCCTGATGAGTAGGTCTTAGTTGATTTTCCAAACATGGCAGATATAGTTTTCTGTACTTTCCGAGAAGGTTCAGATGTCGGCAAAGGTTTAGTACAGTTCTTGCAAATACTTACTTTTTTAGCATCTTCATTGTAACCTTTGGAGTCAGGATTAGCTGACGTGGAACAAACGTTACAAACTATAACATTACACAATACACAGCTATACTTTGTATGCCTATCCTTACAAAAGGTATACAACTGTTCCTCAATAGTAGAACTCATTCTCTGTTATTTCAGTGCCATGATATTGATTGACTGAATTCTGTTTCTGCTTGACAAATTATTTAGTTTGCCTCGAGGGTTTGTGGAAATGTAATTTGAAACTTGGCAATAGCCTATGAGTAACTTGGCAACGAACTGCCGTACCCACACAGTGAAAATCCCGCGCTTGATTATATAAAACAACACTTTCCGGTTCACTTTTCATACATCACCCTGATTCTCTATTTAAGTTTAATACAAGAGCTTCCGGTCCTGGAATAAGGGTACATTTACGTCGGACAAATTACAGTTCGGTCGGACACCATACGTACTGACCTCAATTTCACTTGGGTCGGACAGAATGTCCGGCAGTTTCCTCCCTACGTCGGACAATTTCACGAACGGGTTGGACAACGTCCGTGACCGACCGATATTTTAAGGCCTGATCCTGGCCAACAGTCTTGGGACACTACGATATATTTATACACAATTTGTCGATTTTATCTCTCGGATCCCCCTCCCCCCGTTCAATGTTGAAATTTTCCAAATTTTTTCTCATCTATGTTTCTACATGCAACATTGATCGGGGGAGGGGGGGGCGGGAATTCCAATATGTAATTTAACCTTTTTGTGCACGTGCGAAGTAGGGCGTGTCCCTAATCCCCAAAATTGTAGAGGTGGCCCAAGGACTTTTGGCCAGGATTGTCTGTAAGGCATAGCCAAACGAAAAATGGGTGTAACTTTAAAGTGAACTTATGTATAGTCGTCATTTTTGCATCAAAGATTGAGAGGTACCTTTTACATGTCTGGGTACTAATAAGCAACGCACGTGCGCTGACGTGACAGTGGCGAAGCTAGCGGTCATGCTATAATCATGCTCAGCATGACTAAAAATTTCCCGAAAATATATAGTTTGTTTGCTTTTATTTACTTTATTTGAAATCTCTCCTTAGAACTTTGAAGTCGTGTGCATTTCGAAGAGAACAAGTAATAATAGTTCACGCATATTACGCGGATATTCTCGCTCGTTATCCGGCCCTGATTGATCGGGCGTCTAAAATCCGCCGTCTTCGTTCCCAGGCTCTTTTGTTCAACCTGGCCCCGGCCCAAGAGCATTCTTTGTGAATAGCATGACCAGACATATGAACAATCACGCTTATTCTCGAAATATTATTGGTTGACGGCACTTGACGCATGCTCAGTTTGCCTATTTTAGACAAGCTGCTATTTTGGATTAGCATGACCATAACCTGATAGCCCAAAATATTAGCTTTCCGCCTGATCAACTATGGCCTGACTGCACAGCACGTCTGTTTAAGAAGATCCTTGATTTATCATGGCATCAACGAGCTCTGATTCGGTCCAAACAGTCCTTGTTTGTGAACTGCTTAGAAAACCCTTTTCGGTTCGAAACATCAACGACAAAAATCTTCTTGTTGGACAGCGACCAATGCCAGATCTTGGCCATTCGTCTTTCTTTCGTTTTATTGGCAATGAATCGCAGTTGAAAATGTTTACCGAGAATTGTAAACCGGCAAACCATTGCAAAGATTCTCTCCAAGATGCCTAGATGAGAGAAGCACGGATGAGAGATCAATCATGAAGACGGAATGGACAGCCCCGAAGGGCGAAGGACAGGAAAATAGTATTATGCTGTGTTGACATTTATGCGTGAAACTCCGTAATATTAATCATTATGAAACGTTTGTTTTTGTCCGATTTAAATAAATTCTATATCGAAATGATCACTTGAATCTGGCGAATGGAACGTTGTACGTTTCGTCTACTTAAAATGTGAATATCAGATGTTATATGAGAAAATGCGTAAGCGAGTAAAGTACCCAAAACTAAATTAAAAACAAAGGACATCTCTTCAAGATCTATTCGACGTTTACCCGGTGATTCATTGCTTTTATTTCCATTAAAGCGATATGATTTCGTAAAAGATATGTTTCGGATACCTTGCCCTTGATTTTTATAAAAGTTTTGACACACGAAGATCTTCAATCGAACAGATATTAGAAAAAATAGCATTGCCGTGTTTACTGTTTACATTAAAATTTTGTCTGCGTGTCAGGCGTTATGCATTGGGAGGGCTGAGGGCGGGCTAGCCTGCGTTCGACGCCTGATTTTTCTTTGCAACAAAGCGAAACGGTCCAAAATATGAAATTTTATAAACTTCTGAGCTGAAAAATCACCACTCAGAATGCAGGAAATGCCATTTACGGGAATGTATATTTTAAAATTTTCTGGGGGTGCATGCCCCCGGTCCCCTCTAGAAAGCCTCGCGCCTAAAGGCACTCGGATTATTAGTTAGCATGACCTCCCATTTGAGACCAGCTTCGCCACTGCTGACGTCACAATAATTTTGCAAAGCCAATAACTTAAAATACGTCACAAATCAACGCATCAAAAGTAATCACTGCATGAAAAGTTGTGCTGAGTTTTTTAAGGTCTAATGGTTTTATAGTCCTATAATACGTTAAAATTTTAAACTTTGCATCAGAATGGTGTACAACGGCAAATATGCGCAGAACAGAAAGCGCTTGCTTTGTATTTAAAATCAGAAACTCAGGCGTCTTACAGAGAGATAGCAAAAAAGTGCAAGATTTCAAAGTCATCCGCTCAGAGGATATGTAACACTGGTCTGACTCCCACGAAGAAATCGAAACCTGGGAAGAAATGGGCAGACCGAGGAAAATTAGCCAAAGAAGTACACGCATGTTAGTTCGTTGTTTGAAAAAGTGTAGACATGAAAATATCAATGTGACAGTCAGTTCCTTGGTGATGAAAAGTGGATTAAGTTTGCAGATGGCTAGTCGACGAACATTTTCGCGACACTTAAACGCGTTAAGATACGGTTACTTACAAGCTCGTAAAAAAGGTTTAGTCACCGCAAAGGACAGACAAAGACGTCAAAGTTACGCTAAAAAAAACAACGACTTTGCTTGTATAGAAATCTAAGATTTTGGTCTAACGAAGTTTCATTTTACTTTGACGGTGTTTCTTTAATTTGTCCACAAGCATAATCCCTTCAACAGTGCTACTACCCCAAAATCGAGAGTTTGGCGAAAGAAAAGCGAGGGATTGGAAATTACTGCAAAAGGATGTAAAGATCTTGCTGGTGAACGAAGATTGCATGTTCTTGTGGCCATCGCTTACGGAAAAGGGGTGGTGCTACGAGTACCATTTGAGAAAATGAACGGACAATTTTTAAAAAATGAGTAAAAATGATTTTAAAAAATAATGTAAAGTTACTTGCAAAAAGTATTTTATAAAAAAGTATTTTATAATGACAGAGAGAGCAAGAGAGAGAGATGTGTCCCGAGTGAACACCAGAACCGAAGTGAGGTGGGTGTGGTTATTTTGGAAGTAAAATATAATTTTTGTTTTTAATTTTATAAAATCAAAAAATAAAACCGGAAGTCAATTGGAGGGTGAGATATGTATATATATAAGAAGCGATCGACAAGGATTTTAAAGAGTAGAATGTTTAAAGACTGAATATCAATAGAAGCAGTGTAAATATTCAATGGTGAGAGTATGAATTTGTATGATTTTTAGTATTTATTAAGCTTTTTATGTGCTTATTTGAGAGTATTTTTCAGGTTTTTTCTGAAGAATTATGAATATTATTGTAATGATTAGTATTTTTATTTGATTTTTTAGATGGAAAATCAACCTAAAAGAAAAAGAGCTTTTAAATTTACAACTAGACAACGACCAATTTTGGAAAGACAATTGAAAAAAAGAAAAGTGGAAGAAAAAACATTTCTTTTTTATGTATTTTAAAAGTTGTCACGTATTTTCAACACTTTAGAAATCCACAGATTGGATTTATCTATTGGATGTTTGGTCTTTTTAATTACTATTGTGGCGAAATTATTGGTTGTTTACAGATTGAAACGGATGTGTTTGCAAAATTTTACATTGGATTTTATTTTTTACGGTTAAACGATCCAGAAGTTACAGATATAAACTTTATAAATGTTGGACCGTTCAAGGAGGAAAATCAAAATACATTGTTCCATATATTGACAGTCCTGAAAAATATATTTTACATAGATATTCAGACCCTCACAAGTTAATATTATCAAAGAACCCTTATTTATTATCTTCATTATTTAGTTTAGATAATATCTACTTAGATAGTTTATATATTATTGTAACAAGACCCCAATATTTTCATGAAGATAATTATCATTTTATGTCCCCTATTGTTTCACCTTCACAGGAAGAGAATCGTTTACCGATTCCCTTCGAGACGGGAAGAAAATTAATATTTCAGACGCTTTATAAAATAGGTAGAGACGCTGAGTTCCCCATTTTAATTGATCTTGCACTTTATTTATTAACTCTAGCACCTTTTTTTTATTAGCGTGTCTGCCCGTAAGTCTACATCTTATAGATATAATATATTTTGCATAGCAGCATGTTTTATTTTTTATTGTCCAAAACATAATCCTCAGGGTAGAATTGTAAATAATAATTTAACCGATATTGATCTTGATTGTGTCATTTGTTTTAGTCATAGTAATCAGTATTGTAATTATAAAAATTGTAAGCAAAAATCCACTTTTTTTTTGTCTAACCCCGTAAATGATGAGATGTGAAATTTGTTTTGATATACTAACTTCTAAAACACAAATAATTAATTCCCTGTAACTATAGATACTATAGATATTTTTCCTGAGTATCCTGATGTAGATGCACTTAAATATGGAATGAAATTATTAGATTATAATTTATTAACACCATAGTTTAGCATATCACTTGAAGAACGCAATATAGAATATATAGAAGCTTATCTGATGACCCATTTACAAACATATAATTATATTTTTAATTTTAGAGATTTTAATATTAAATTACATGATGTTGTGAAATTATAGTAAATAACATTTTAATAAAATTGTAAAAATAAAAAAATAAGGAAATGTAATTAAAGGAATTTTTTTTTCTAATAAAAGTATTTTTTTTGAAGTTTTAAAATCTGTAACTGTTAATCTTGTCCAATGTTGAATTAGTTCAATTTCTTTTTGCCCAACATGTTTTCCATCAAAAAAAATATGAATTAATGAATAAAAAGCAATGATATGTCCTATTTCATGACATTCCATTTGTTTATAAATCAATACCATTTGTTGTGGCTATTGATTTGTAAAATAATGTTTTTCAACATATTCTCTTGATTTGTAATACATTCTTCTATTAACGGTTTCAATCTTTTGTATTAAATATTGTTTCTTGCAAGTTCTTCTAGAACGATATCCATATTTTCGAAAAAAGTAAAAAACAAATTTCACACAGACACATATTTATATACAACCCGTTTATTTCTTCACATTATTTTTTTTTAAATTTTTTTAAAAAATACTCTCTACGTGCTTTTTCTATTTTCTTAAATGTTTTTCGGTAGTTTCTTTCTAATAATCTAATTCCTACTCTATTACTTTTATATATATTACATTTTCTAATTGTTCTTTCTTTTTCTCTAAATATAAATTTTAGTTGTCTATATGAATCTAAATCTCTAACTATAATATCACTATCTTCATCACTATTAATATTTATATAATATACTGTTTCAACACCTGTTAATTTGTGTTTTTTTATATATATTAATTGTTTTTTATATTGCTTGATCATGTCTTGTTCTTCCTCATCTTCAACACCTATTAGCTGTTGCGTAGGAGGAGGGGGCGGAGATGATGTCGATGGGTGGGCGGGAAGAGACGATATAATTTGCTGCATAAATATATTGTCAGGAATTAAATTTTCAAAGTTAAACGTATTTGATAAATCAAATAATGTTGACGGTTCTTGTATTGGTACTTGTAATACGCTTTTTTCTTCTTGTAATGAGAGATCGTTTCCTTCGGGAATATTTGGCGATGGTACTTGTAAGAAATCGACGGCTTCGACGGGAAACGAGTCGGGAATATCCTTTTGGATAGGTAGATCAGGCAACAGTGTTTCTTCTACTTGCGTGTGCGGGGTATATGTTAATGGTGACGGAGAAGACTCGATGATAGCACAAACATCGTGGATTAATACACCCACCTCTTCATTTTCAGACTCTGACTCCGACGATATATCTGAGATGTAAAGTCCCAACTTCTTCTGATATATCTCATCACGTAATTTCCCCATCTGCGTAAAACTTTTCCCCTTGCCATATCTTGGATGTTCTATCTTTTCTTCTTTGTATGGGATATGTTGCGGTCTGCCTTGTCTGATCCTAGCCATCATTTGTTTTTGTAAAATGATTGGAAAACGGGTTTCTTATATATTATTTTATAAAATTGTAAAGTGATTTCATTGGTTCATTTTAAACGTGTTTCATTGGTTTAAAAGTTTAAGGTCTTTCAAGGTTTTGAGAGAGCGACATATTATATGTTTAGAAAGGGTATCCTAATTCGTTCAAGGTCAGGGTCGTCAATTAATGGAATGTGAAATATTTTGTTATTAGTTTTATGACGTTTTGTGACGTAGAAGTTTTATCACGTGTATTAAATTCGCCGTTCGAAAATTGTCAACGCTGCGAAGTTTGAACGATCTGTTCTGCCTTCTGAGTGAGGAAGTATGCTCTTGTCAAGGTAAGACGACTAAGACAGTCATGTATACTTAATTTTCTTGTTATTAAAACGCTCACCAAACGGAAATATGGCTAAGTGACTGCGAGGTATCTGCGATTTATTGCCATCACAGCATCACTTGTGGCATGATATGAAATTGTTTTGTTTGTGAATACAGTTTTCCTTGTATTTTAGTTGTATATTGGTGCGAGTTCATTGTATCTCATTCATGCAGAAGAATGCACATCCGTGCATGCCTCACACATGCAGCTGTGAGATATAAATTAAGCGACAGAATATATTTAACTGCATTTTTTAACTGCATTTGATTAAAGTAAATTTTGCGAGCGACTGTGTGAGAAATATGAACCCTTCGCTAACGTCAAAAGCACGCGACAGAATTTGCTTTGAAAAAGCTGTTTTTGCAAAATCATGTTGTTAACTGTATAGACAGACGTTTGGTAAAAACGACTTTGTAATAATATAAAAATCAAAGTTGCTATGAATCTCTGTCTTCATTTAAAATAAATGTTAAAGCAATTTTCGGCAGACAGATGTTTTGTGTTGACACGTCTACCCCATACTAACAACCGCGATACTATAATCCGTAGAGTGTATGTATTTTTTAAAATCGTGGGAGATCTTTAAAGAAAAGCATGTGTTCAATTTCAAAATCGGGGTAGATCTTATAGAAAGCAAGAGTTCAACTCTTCACTTGTATGTCTGATTTATTTGGTTTTGATTATACAATTTCAGTTTGCGTGCAGTATGTGAAATATGAACCCCGTTGCTATGGTCAATATCATACCAAAAAATTATTATTTGTCTGTGTGAATTTGTGTTGTTATATACCTTTTCCTATAAAAGATAGGTGTTAAACATTAAACATCAGTATTTTGAAGATGTATTGTCCAGCGCGAAAGACTTGGACTTTTGGTTCTCGTTCTAAAGAACGACTTTTAATGGTGATATATATCACTACGCGGATCGATCTTACGACCCCTCGACGTTTATTCAATATGGTCGCTGACGCGCTTTAACAGGAAATGTTGGAGTGAGGATAGATGTCGTAAATTAGCCGATAATAAAACATTTCATTGTCGAAAAATACGCAAACAACAATTTGTAGAAAAGACAAAAATAGTATTAAAATGAATTAGTATTAGTATTGATTTTTGTACAATGACTTTTTATTAAAATGGCTATTAGTTCTATTATTGTTATAATGTTTTTTTCTTCTTTTCTTCCACCACATCTTCTAAACTTTGGTGCATGAGAGCACCCCAACTCTCGACCTCTTCGACCAGTTTTCTTTTTCTGGGTCATCACCATCGTTCTCGGGCTTCGGTCTTTCTTGTAGGAGGAAGATACAAAAATTCCCGCCATTATAATAGGCCTTGACATCTTTCATAACCAATTCCATTTTCTTTCTTCTTTTTATTTTTGATTTGGTTATCTATAACCTTCCTCTATAAGGGTATGATTGCTTTTATGGCGTAGAACGTTGGGTAGGGTTTTTATATTTGTTTATAGGGGGGTACAATGATTTAACCAATCAGCTTTCACTAGCTTAAAATCTAACCAAAGAAGACCCAATCAAAAAAATTTGAATAAAATGCTGTAGGTTTATTAGTAGAAAAAATAGTATAAATATCCAAATAAAAACACCAAAAATTAGTTATGGCTTTATGCGAAGAGTTAACACGTCTGGATTGCCCCTATCATTCTATTAAAGATTATTCTTTTTTAAAAGAATCACCGACACATTATATGAAAAAAATTACACATTTGATTGACTGTGAAGCTTTTATTTTAAATCGTCGATGGATTTATCGTGAGGTTTCTGTTATTTGTTTAGAAAATGGATATTTTGATTATTTTCAATGCTACGATTCATCAGTACCAGCCTTTAAAGATTTGGATTATTCAGAACGAAAAACTATTATTTATCAGAAACATTTACATGGATTGTATTATTTGAATAAAAAACGAGAACACCATTTGGATCAAAAAGAAATGGTTGATCGACTGAAATCAATTTATGGATTACATGCATCTGTTTTTGATATAAAGGTGGAACTCTGGAGACAAGCTTATGTGCAAAACTTAAGATTTCTTGTGTCAATTTGGAACATTTTAATATTGAAAAATATTCTACATTAATTGAAATGTATAATATTAAAGAAAAATGTTGTAAATTTCATGATTCAGACAATGCACATTGTTCGTTGTATGAAATAATTTTTTTTAGTGCTCGAATTATGGAAAAAATAGATAGAGTTGGGAAACAATTCTTTTTTATATCACGTTATGAAAGATTGAAACATTGAACATTAATTTAGTGTTTAAGAATGGACGAGTTGAATGATGACCTCTACGACCCTGCAAGATATACTGATGGGTATTTTACATGTCGATATATTTGGGATTTTCTTGATAGTTTTAGTTCTAATGAAGATGGACTTGAAGTGTACAATATATGTTTGAAGATTACAGATGTATTTGATTCTATTACTTACAAGATTAAACTATATTTTTATCTGAAAGAAGAAGAACAAGAAGCTGGAAAGTGTTGTTTTGCAATTCAACTGTTTCAAGATAAAGAAAATAACTTGTTCCTGATTGTATATTAAAACATTTTCAATGTTTATTTTCAATGTATATGAACCATAATTTACTAAATTACTGTTTTCCTTGTTCTAAAGAAACAATTAACATTTGGTTAAATGACAATTTTCCTGAAAAATTTCATTGATATGATAGCGTTTCTTGTTATTTTATTTTTTGTATATTTAATGATTATCTATATTGGAGACAAAGACCAATTAATAGTGTAGAAAACGCATGTTCAATACGTAGTTTTTATTTGACAATGAGAAATTATCATGTTCTTCCTAATACTGAAAAATTCACTCTTAAACGTGTTGAATTGGTTGATAAATAAATGTAAAATAAAAATGGAATAATAAATATTTTTGCTGACAAATAAAAGATGAAGAATGTTTTTATTTTTTATTTGTAATATTAATTCTTATTTTCTCTAAAAATCCACCATATCTACGTGGTTACTAATCCTCCTTTTTGAGATTTATTTTTTAGTGTTTTTAAGATTCCAACACCTTTATTAATTTCGTTAATGATATTTTTACCTAATGAGTTAGTTATTTTTATACCACCACGTTTTTTTTATATTACTCTTAAAACCACCACCTCTTTGGTTTTTTTTCCTTTAAATCCTTTACCTAATAATTTTACATATCTTCTACATTTTTTACAACCCATCATGATTATCGTTTTTTTCTTTTCCAATAGTTCGAACCATAATCAGCAAAAATTTCTTCATTGGGTTTTATACGTTTTGAACTTTCTAAAAAGTTTTTTTTTTTTTTTTTATATAAGTAAAATAGGAATTATTTTTATATTTTGACCCTCTTTTTCCATTATTTGCAAAACGAGCTGCAGAATAAGTACTTAAATCGGCATCCAAACAATTGTTAGCATTCTCACATATACTATAGTTGGCATTCACATCTATACCGTATTAACGATTTAATCTTGTTTGATTTGTTTTTCGACCCGTGTATTGGATTTTTTTTTTTTGGATTAAATTGATTTTTCCACGCGAACAATCCCTTTCCAGCATTTGGAATAGTTGATTTATTTACACGTAAGTTATCTTCTTTAGCTAAATGCATCCAACATTTCGGGTATGGGATGTACGTTTACGACATCTTATTCTTTTTATAGTATTACTTTTACATTGAAGAACGTCCCGTATACTTTGTGATTTATTAATAACCCGTGAGTTATTACGGTGTTTTCTTGTTGGTAATTTTGTTCTAACCATAATTAAATATTGTTTTAATTCCAAGATAGACCATATTATTTTGTTTAACTCTTTCCTGTCCGACACAGTCAAAAGGGTAATAGAAGACCCTGATGTCGTCAATCGAAAAACACGGCACACGGTAACGCAAAATTAAAAATTGAAATTCGACAAGCGCCAGGCACATGAGATCCACTCACACGCCAAGTTTGATTTGATTTCATAAACAACTCTGCAATTGGTGGCGTTTTGAATTTTCATGATGCTACACGGGCGCCCAAGATGACGTTTTCTAGCAAAATGGAGGGTTTTTCAACCTAATTTATGATAATTAATGCTAATTTATATTAACATAATGTGTCTTGTTCGGGAAATTCAAAAGCACAAGTAAAAGCCGGTTTATCGGACTTTCAGAAAATGTATAGGTTTCGCAACAGTTATGGATATTTCCAGAGATATCGATAGGACAAAGAGGTAGTTCAATTTTAGATGTTTTTCAGCCGGACAGGAAAGAGTTTATAAATTTTATAATACATTCAATTTTATATATAATAGATGATGATAATTGATATATATATATTTTTAAATCTTCTAATCTTTCTTGTATTACTAAATAATTAATATAAATGATTTCCTCATTATCTTCTGTAAAATTTTATAGACATTCACGAAATATTTCTGGTGAAAATAAAACACACGCATCATTATCTAAAACTTCATAGGCTATATAAGGTTCGTTATTTTTATTTTTTAAATAAATTTCTATATGTATAGTTTCACTCATTTTTTTTAGAAAAATATGGGTAATTGGATCGGTGTTGGAGATAAACCGTTGGTGACCTTTAACTGTATTAGTGTAAAAGAGGCAGATCATATTAATATAATGGTTCTTGTTAATGGAGAGGAAAAAATAAATAAAAAATCCTCATGTATTTCTTGTTTTAGAAGAAAAAAATAAAAAAAACCATGGACAATCAACAGAAGAAATTTAAATATACTTAAAAAGAGATAGAACGTCCAGTAAGTTTGTTTGAAAGTGAAACAAAAAACCTCAAACAAATGACGATAACATTATTAGTGTCGAGAGAATAAATGAAAAAGAAAATGAAAAGTTTAAAATGATTGAACAAACTTTTTCAATATCTATTGCTCGTAAAGCGGGTGTTAATTTTATAGCTTTTATACAATCGTTGACGTTACTTTTTACTTATTTGATTAATTATGCACGGACAGGTGTTAAAAATAATGATGACTATGTGCGATTTATTTTTAGTCATGCAACTAGGGTTTTTTTTCTACAGCGGTAATGAAATTAAGCGATATTAATGTAAATATTTTTTAAATATTTTTGAAAAACATATGCTAAGTAATCAAGAAATGATAGCGAACGGTTGGAAATGTACGGTAGTTATTCAAACTTTTCCATCAGGATTATCAGCTAAGAATTTATCAAGTAACAAAAAAAAATCCTTTACTTAGGACAAAAAAAATGTACAATACATTAAATAAAGCAAATGAAAATGATAGTGGTGGGGGTAAAGTAAATAAATCTATAACAAAATATGATCGTAAATTTCGCACTGGAGTTTTTTATATTATCAGTACTAAGTTAACGCAAACAATTAAAAATTGTTGTTTTGCGTTATCTATTTTAGTAGGTCTATCGTTTTTGTATAAAGATCATAGGTATGAGACGATGACTAAACATCCTAGTAAAAGTATTGACGAATTATTTAATATTGATGAAATACGTGATGTGTATAAAAAATCGGGTATACCCGAGGGTGAAGAAGTTAAAGTTAAACAATTTTCGATTGTGTACGAAAAATTTCTTAATGCTCAAGGTGTTGACTTGGTAGTGTATTCAGATCGCGATTTAGACAATATCATTTATGATTCACGTACAGATTCTGAAGGAAATCTTATTAAATTAACTAATAATATAGTATGTTTATGGTTAAATAATAAACATGATGTTGTTTTAAATATGAAGGAATTTTCTAAAATACAACCCAATAAATTTTGTATTAAATGTATGAGTTATTTTTCACATGGTGAATTCATTGATTCACACGTGTGTCGAACTAATTTAACCTGTCAAAAATGTTATAAAAATAATTTATGCCCTAAAGATCAAAGATTCAATGTTCTAATTGTAATATATTGTTTTATAATCAAACATGTTATTTTAATCATTTAACCTATAAAATTTTTAAACCTCCAAAAAATTATTCACGTTTAACTGCTTGTCAATATATGTTTTTTTGTGAAACATGTTATAAAATATGTTCTAGATTTTCTTTTATTCAACGTGATAAAAGTGTAAAACATGATTGTTCTAAAAGATTTTGTTTTCATTGTAATAGTTATCAGAAAAAGACGCATTATTGTTTTATGAAAACACAATCTATTCCAAAAAATAAAGAACAACCACCAACATTATTTTTTTTCGATTTTGAAACAAAAGTAGATGAAAATAAAATGTCAGTTCCTTTTTATGGTATAGTACAAAAAGTATGCATGCACTGTCAAGATATCCCGTTTAAAAAACAACAAATGCCATTAATAAAACAATCGTGTTTTATTGATGAAAATATTGAAGCTGTTAGTTGTTGTGGGTATAGACAATTTCTTTTTGATAATAATAATAGTGGTGTTGTTGAAGATTTATGTAGTTTTATATTGGAACAAGAGGGTTCTGTTTGGATCGCCCATAATGGGGGGAGATTTGATACAATTTTTATTTTTAAATATTTATTAGAAAAATTAAAAATTATTCCAAAAACTATTATGAATGGTACTAAAATAATGAGTTTAGAAATATGCGAGAAGAATATTCGATTTTTAGATAGTTATTTATTTTTAACTATGTCCTTATCTGCTATTCCTAAATGTATGGGTCTTCTGGAAGATGAAAAAGGGTTTCATCCCTATATATTTACTGATTTAAAGTATACTATTATACTGTCGACAGAGCCATTACTGATAACTGGAGATTTTAATATTTATGTTGATAATCCTGATGATGTGTATGCTGCTGAGTTTCTAGACATTTTGGAATCAATGGGACTTATGCAGCATGTGGATGTACCTACCCATGAACATGGTCACACCCTTGATCTGTTCATTACTCGTCAGTTTGATTCCATTATATTGCGTCCACGTACAATTGGTCGTTTCTTTTCAGACCATGCTGTTGTTTCTTTTCAGACCATGCTGTTGTTTCTTTTCAGACCATGCTGTTGTTTCTTGTTCTCTGAATTCAGTTAAACCACGTGCGTCTGTCAAGTCTATTACTTATAGGAAACTCAAGTCTATCGATTTGGATGTATTAAGAAACGATCTTACCAAGTCATCCCTTTGTACTGATGATATCACGGATTTGGATGAGCTTGTTTGTTGTTACAACTTAACATTGTCTTCCTTGATAGATCAGCATGCTCCCGTACAATACAGAAAAGTTGTTGACAGGCCACGCATCCCTTGGTTTAATAATGAAATCAAAACAGCAATTAGAGATAGAAGAAGAGCCGAGCGAAAATGGAGAGCAACTAAAAGTGCAATTCATTTGGCTGCTTTTAAACAGAAAAAGAACTATGCCACACTTTTAATGAACTGGGCACGCTGTACATACTATTGTGATTTTATTCATGACAATAGTAAGGACGAGGGAAGACTGTTTAAAGCAGCAAAGACCTTACTGACTGAGTCAAAAACATTATCTATACCAGAAGGATCGGATGCTGAAGTTGTAGCCAATGATATAGGAAAGTACTTTGTGCAGAAGATTCAGA
Source organism: Chrysogorgia sp. JL179-B06 (assembly GCA_035772405.1). Classification (NCBI taxonomy): domain Eukaryota; kingdom Metazoa; phylum Cnidaria; class Anthozoa; order Scleralcyonacea; family Chrysogorgiidae; genus Chrysogorgia; species Chrysogorgia sp. JL179-B06. The sequence goes on from JAYKKM010000016.1 coordinate 370,196, forward strand.
ATACTCGTGTTAATTTAACCAATAAACCAGTAGTTTTTGATGAGTTAATAACGGATAGTCGTCCTGAAGCTTCTTTTTCAGACTTTGAAGTACTCTATTGATGATGTTCGGAACATCGTGACTCGATCTGCGAAGAAGTCGTGCCGACTAGATCCAATGCCAACTTCAATAACTGTGCAGTGTATGGACGAGCTTCTGCCTGTCATCACGTCCATGCTTAATGTTTCTCTCCAGTCGGGATATTTTGCAAAGCAATAGAAGGAGGCTTTAATTTTCCCTTTATTTAAAAAATGTGGACTTGATTTGAACTTTAAGAACCTTCGTCCTGTTAGTAACTTAACATTTATTTCTAAGCTAACGGAAAGTGCAGCTGCTTATCAGATGCAGTCTCATATGAATGTGAATGGTCTGTATTCCGAATTCCAATCATCTGATAGGAAACAACATAGCACAGAAACGGCCCTGATGAAGGTTCATAATGATATTATTTTGAATATGAATAAACAGCATGTGACACTACTCGTTTTATTGGACCTTAGTGCAGCGTTTGACACTGTCAACCATGATATTCTTATTTCGCGTCTACAGTCTAAACTTGGCATAAATGAAACAGTGCTATCGTGGTTTGAGTCTTACTTATCTGGAAGATCACAACGTGTGTGTGTCAATGGAGCCATTTCAGATACGTTTCACCTTCATTGCGGTGTTCCGCAAGGATTGTGTCTTGGTCCATTAGTAGTCATATATATATTATTATTATTATTCATGTGTAAGGGATTGGCACTAGCTCTTAACCAATCAGATTGCAGTAAGTATTTGAATTGACCAATCAGCGAAGAGTTTACATGTTGTGTTTCAGGAGGGTGTCCCAAAATACAGCCAGCTGTGCAGGTTATCCTAATAGGTTATCCGTAATCAGGGGGTCAATTCAAATAATACTTATATTGCAATTTGATCAGTTTGAGAGCGAAGTGCCAATCCCTTACACATGAAGAGGATGATGTTGTTGGTTGTCCTTTTCGTCGGGAAGGAAACATGGCCGCCGCGCACAGTGAAGTCAAAAAAATAAAAAAATGTATATTTTGGAAAAAATAAATAAAAAGATATATGTGAATTAGTAGTAGTAGTATTTTTAAAAGAAAAAAGAAAAAACATGAATTGTGAATTTGAAATAAAAAAAAGTATTTTAAAATAAAAAAATAAAAATATAAAAATGGTTGAAATATTTTTAAAAATAGAACGTTGAATTGTATTTTATAAAAAAAAAAGGAATTGTAAAAAAGTATTTTTAAAAAAAAAATAAGAAATGAGCGCGCGCGACGGAGATGTTACCTCAACGACGACCAGAGCTAGAATGAGGTGTAAGGTGATATACCGGAAGTAAATAGGGTATTATTTTTTTGTAAAAGGTTTTGGGAAAAGACCTTTCCGGAAGTAGATATGTTTATACAGTTAGTATATATAGAGCGTTGAATTATGAGTTGAATAAGTGCTGTCGCAGAAGCTAGATGGGGTAGAGAGCAGTGATTGAACAGGAACAGAAAATTTAGTCGCAGAATTTTCGTGTTTCGTTTAATTGATGATCAGACAAATACTGGTCATCAATTAAATGAAACACTAAAAATCTGTTACTAAATATTCTGTTCCTGTTCCATCACAGCTCTTTAACCCATCTAGCAAAAGACGTCAGTACTTGCTTTGCATTAGTCACCTTGAATGACCTTCACCTTTGTCTGATAGTGAAACGTTTTTTGCGATTAAGATTTTTGGGGTGGTTGTTTTTTTTAAAAAATGATATATATTTTTATTTTTATAGGGTGGGAATTTGTCCTAGTGTGTGGTAGACTTGCTCCAAGTCTCTCTCTCTTTGTCGTCCCACGATATGCACGGTCTGCGGTATCCCCGGAAAGCGGAAGTGCGACAAGAGGGGAGCGCGCGAGAGAGAGAGACTTGTTGAACTCGGACACCGGAAATTCATTCCACATAGTAATTCCTGTTGAAACAAGCAGGGGGGGGGAGAGTTAACTTGGATATGCATTGCGAGTTGCGACAAGATGGAAAGAAAAAAAGATACTGATTCTGCGATATCTTACTCGCTTAAGATACTTGGTCTTGATGGGGAAATAAAGTTGAAAGACTACCAATCGAGATGTTTAGAAGATCTTCTGTGCACATCGCGCGATATCTTCTTAACTCAACCAACAGGTTCTGGTAAAAATCTGGTTTAGCTATTTCCGTTTGCCTTGGAATATTTGCAAGCACAACAAGTTGGGGTCAATCCTACTGGGAAACAAACCAAGAACATTGTTCTTATTGTTTCACCCTTGATATCACTGATGAAAGACCAGATCGCAAAACTTGTCGACGGGTTCGGACCATCGGCATTTAACCTTTCCGATGCCAAGGATGTCCCGACGAGGGAGAAGCTGAAAAATGGCGAGTTTACGTTTGTGTTTGGTAGTCCAGAAGCTTTTTTGGCGAAAGAAAATCGAGAGGTTTTAAAGTCGCAGATTTACAAAGAAAGGGTCATTGGAGTTTTTGTTGACGAAAGCCACTGCGTAGCCAAATGGTTAGTAACTTTCTACGTATTTAGATTTTTTTTGTCATCATGGCCATGGGGCGACCAATTTAAAATATAAGTGTATCCCCTGTATTAAGTTCAAAGACAAAATAATATTTGCTTCATAACGACGCTAAAAAGCCTCCGCTCATTTATATGTTTATAAGATTTTAATTTAACATTTAAATTAGCGATCATTATTAATGAGGTCTATGTTTTTGTCAGTCGTGTTCAATTTCCATCCATGTACATTACATTTTACAAGCCTACAACTCTGTAATGGGCCTTGGGCCATTCCATTTAATATCTGCACCAATAGACAAGAGACATCAGTTACAGTAAATGTACATCGTTTCTATCTGGAACAAAATTGCACAATTGTTTGCCAGCAAACTGCGCGGCTGGGATCTGCTGGATTACGGGCTTTCCATCTGCAAGATTCTTCAAATGGAACCCTGTTCTCGACAGCGATAATGTTAAAAAGATCGTACTGTTTAGTTTCTCTTCCCTTTCCAATATAACGAGGCGAGGTTCTGACATTGACATTATCACCAACAAATCTAATACCAAGATTGTTCTTATCGAAGGAATCCTGGTCTTCGGACGCAGGCATGGTTCTCGTCAATTGTTTCAATTTCCGTGTCAATTTCCTTGTAAATTTCATACTGTACAATTTCTTTGTCATTGCTAATAGCGATATTTACGATGCATGAAAAGTACTTGTAAAGGATCGTTTACATAGATGTGTTACTTCTTGCCTTATATCTTTTTCTATCTCGCACAATAAATGTTCTTTCAGACTTTCTATATTTAAAAAAGCACTACACACTTTCGCGTTATCTTCGCGTAAAATTGCATCTGCAATTTTGGAATAATCGTCATGTAATCCTTTGACGTTTTCATCACAATCAACAATACATGCCTAAAACGAAAACAAGAAGACTTTTTAGGAATTGCAACATGGACGAAAATGTGGAAAAATTAAGGTATGGCTAAATAGAACCATATATTCTTCAAAAATATATATACCGATTGGTTTCGCTTAGCCATAATTATTATATACAGTTTTCTTCAGAATAGCTCGAATATTTGCACCGAAAAAAAGTCCAAAATAGAATCTCACCTTTTTGTTTTCAGTGTCAACAGGAACATCTGATGTTTTGTGAAGAATGGATCGTCTGGCTTTTGAGGTTGTTTTGACAGTCGAACATTCAGGCATCGGTGACAATCCACGTTTTACACGCGTCCTCATGAAAGCTTTCCCAGCTTTTCCTTTAGTTGATTTTAACAGCGTCCGATTGTCAGACACAAGCTTTTGTCCTTCCTTAACCGGTTAAGACAGGGACGACAGATGCATTTCAGATCTTTCGCTTGGTCTAAAGTACACTGTAAGAAATCTTCTACGGTTGTACAGGCATTCGTTTTTCCCCCTAATTTCCACAGGTTGATTTTGTGGCCGTGCTTCACTGCATTCCCCTCGTACTTTTTTTGTAGGTCTTCATAACAAATTATGCAAATCTCGTTAGAGGAAGGTGACAGAAACTCCGTTACCTTAACAGGTGTGTTTTTATCAGCCATGGCAAAAACTCCGCGTAGAACAAAAAAGCGATAAAATGAACTCAATAACAGTACACTGTGGGGGAAAAACAAAGAACTCTACCCCCTGAACTTTTTCATAAGGTCATGTGACTCATCCGAATTCGATCGCTTATTGGCTTTGCCTGACCATCAAAGGTGCCGCTACTGTTGGGTTTTCAACAGTAATTTTAACAGGAATTACTATGTGGAATGAATTTCCGGTGTCCGAGTTCAACAAGTCTCTCTCTCTCGCGCGCTCCCCTCTTGTCGCACTTCCGCTTTCCGGGGATACCGCAGACCGTGCATATCGTGGGACGACAAAGAGAGAGAGACTTGGAGCAAGTCTAAGTGTGTGGAAATGGGAAGAATAACCCATTCTTCCCAAATTTATTACTAGAGGGTTGTTATGTGTTTATTTAAAAATATATATATATACAAAATATACACTTTAATATAGAGGTAGATCCAGTAACGCAATGTACAAGCACTTTCGATATATGGTGTGTGTGCTTTTGTATATATTTTTGTCTTAAAAAAGTAAAAATAACAACAAAAAATAAAAAATACTCCTGTGAAAACAAGGTGTTACTTTAGCTAGCTCTTTCACCACATGCTAACATCCAAAAACCCATAACGTACAACAAGCAATCGATCGATCTGGCGGCGAGCTAAATGTCTCTATGGACTAGTCCCACCTGACATCAACCTCTTTTTTAGAGAGGAAGACCAGACAATAAAGTCTAAACCAGTCGCGATTTACAAGAGTACTGCGGGTTGAATGCGCACCAATGCTGGTTAGTAATAAATACTACAGTTCATTGGAGGGTTCAAGCGCTTCGCACTTTTTGAGAGTACGACTTTCAAGCGAGCATACACACAGTAGTAGTAGGAGCAAAACAAAAAAACAAAAAAGGAATTATTTTTTTAAAAATATAAAAAGTAAAAATGATTTTTTAAAAAAAAATGTAAAAGTTATTTGCAAAAGTATTTTATAAAAAAACATAATAAACAGAGAGAGCAAGAAAGAGATGTGTCCTCGATGAACACCAGAAGTGAAGTGGGTGTGGTTATTTCACCTGTAAAATAGATTTTTTGTTTTTTATTTTATAAATAAAATAAAAACCGGAAGTCAATCAGCAGATGAGATACATATATAAGAGAGGATCGTCAAGGGTTTTAAAGAGTAGCATGTTTAAGGATTGTGAATATCAAACTCGTGAAAGAACTCGTGTAAATAATCAATGGTAAGAATATGAATTTGTATGATTTTTAGTATTTTATTAAACTTTTATAGGGTTATTTTTTCAAGTTTTTCTGTAGTATTATGAATAGTATTGTAATGCTCGTATTTTTATTTGATTTTTTAGATGAAAAAACAAGCTAAGAGAAAAAGCACTTAATTTTACCACGCGACCCATTTTGGAAAGACGTGTGAAAATTAGAAAAGTGGAAGAAAAAAACATTTCTTTTTTATATATTTTAAAAGTTGTATACTATTTTCAAAGCTTTAGAAATCCACAGATTGGTTTTATCTATTGGATGTTTGGACTTTTGAATTACTATTGTGGTGAAATAATTGGTTGTTTACAGATTGAAACAGATGTTTATGCAAAATTTTATACGGGATTTTGTTTGTTACGATTAAACGATCCAGACTTAAAAGACATGAAACTTTATAAATGTTGGACCATTGAACAAGGAGGAAAATCAAAATACATTGTTCCATATATTGACAGTAGTGAAAAATATGTTTTACATAGATGTTCAGCTCCTCACGGGTTCATATTATCAAAGAACCCTTGTTTATTATCTTCATTATTTAGTTTAGATAATATCTTCTTAGATAGTTTATATATTACTGTTACAAGACCGCAATATTTTTATAATGATAATTATCATTTTATGTCCCCTATTGTTTCACCTTCACAGGAAGTGAATCGTTTACCGATTCCCTTTGGGGTGGGTAGAAAATTTATATTTCACATGCTTTATAAAATAGCTAGAGACGTTGACTTCCCCATTTTAATTGATCTTTCGCTTTATTTATTAACTGTAGCGCCTTATTTTTAATTAGCGTGTCTAGCTAATAATTCTCGATCGTTTAGATATAATATATTTTGCATAGCAGCATGTTTTATTTTTTATTGTCCAAAACATAACCCCCATGGTAGAATTGAAAATAATAATTTAACAGATATTGATCTTAATCACGTTTTATATAATTTAGATGCTTCTCATACTGCTTATATTTTTAATCAGCGTTGTAAGTATAAAAATTGTAAGCACAAATCCACTTTTTTTAAGTCTAACCCTGTAAATGATTATATTTTTAATACCCAAATATTGAGATATGAAAAATTTTTCGAAATACTATCTTCCAAAACGCAAATAATACATTCATTCCCTGTAACTATAGATAATTCATTTGCTAACTCGGGAATATATTATGACAACTATGTCTTAGAATTATTAGATTATAATTTATTAACACCATATTTTAAAATATATTTTGATCAAGTTAATATACAAGAATAGCTAGTAGATTATATGATGACCTATTTACAAACACATAATTATCTTTTTGATTTTAGAAATTTAAAAATAAAATTACATGATGTTGTGACATTATAGTAAATAATATTGTAATAAAAGTGTAAAAATAAAAAGGAAATGTAAATAAAGGATTTTCTAATAAAATGGTTTTTTTTGAAGTTTTAAAATCTGTAATTGTTAATCTTGTCCAATATTGAATTAGTTCAATTTCTTTTTCTCCAACATATTTTGCATCGAAAAAAAAAAGAATTAAACAATAAAACGCAATGATATGTCCTGTTTCATAACGTTCCATTTGTTTATAAACCAATTCCATTTGTTGACTATCGATTTGTAAAATAATGTTTTTCAACATATTCTCTTGATTTGTAATACATTTTTGTATTAAGGGTTTCAATTTTTTGTATTTAATATTGTTTCTTGCAAGTTCTTTGAGAATGATATCCATTTTTATTTGGAAGTAAAAAACAAATTTCACACACGCACACATTATATATATATATATATATACAAACCGTTTATTTTCTATACATTTTTTTTTAAATTCTTTTTTTTTAAAAATACTTTCATTACGTGTTTTTTCTATTTTCTTAAATGTTTTCCGATAGTTTCTTTCTAATAATCTAATTCCTATTCTATTATTTTTATATACATTAAATTTTCTTATTATTCTATCTTTTTCTCTAAATATAAATTTTAATTGTTTATACGAATCTAAATCTCTAACAATGATATCATTATCCTCATCACTATTAATATTTATATACGTTACAGTTTCAACACCTGTTAACTTGTGTTTTTTTTTATATATTAACTGTTTTTTAATTTTTTTTAATTGTTTGATCCTATCTGGTTCTTCTTCATCTTCAATACCCATTACCTCCGACATAGGTTGTGGGAGTGGGGGAGATAAATGTATAGCATTTGTTGGTAATGAGGGAGGAAAAGATGAGATTAAGTGTTGCATCAATAGATTGTCAGGAATTAAATTATCAAAGTCAAGGGTGTTTGATAAATCAAATAATGTTGACGCTTCTTCTTGTATTGCGATGAAGTTTTCGCTTGGTTCTTGAAATGGGAACACGTTTTCTTTGGAGAGATTTATCGCCGGTAACACTTCGCCTGGGAACGTTTCGGGAATATTTATCGCCGGTACTTGTAAGACATCGTCGACAATATGCTTTTGGGTAGGAAGAGGAGGAGGTAGATCTGGTATTGGTATTTCCTCTAGTGGGGTAAGCGGATAGGGTGATAATGATAGTAGTGGTGGTGTTGTAGACTCAATGATTTTGCAAACATCGTCGATTAATTTTACCTCTTCTTCTTCATCGTCTGACTCTGACTCCGAGTATATATCTGAGATGTAAAGCCCCCACTGTTTGTGTAAAATTTCGCTGCGTAGTTGCTCCATTTGTGAAAAACCTTTCCCTTTTCCATAGCTCAATGTTGTTTCTTGCATATTCTTTTCTTCGTCTTTGTACGGGATATGTTTTGGTCTACCATGTCTGATTCTAGCCATCTGATTTTTAAAAATGATTGAAAACCGAGGTTCTTATATATATTTTATAAAATAGTAAAGTGATTTCATTGGTTTATTTTCAGCGTGTTTCATTGGTTTAAAGGGTTAAGGTCTTTCAAGGTTTTTGAGAGAGTGCCATATTTTATTTTTAGAAATGTTATCCCGATTCGGTCAAGGTCATTAATGGAATGTGAAGTATTTTGTTATTAACATTCGCGGTCAAGGTTAAATTTTGGCTTTTTATTTTTAGTAATAGGCCAAAAAACGTAGATGTATAATATAAAGTTAAAGACTGTTGTGATTCTATATCGTTTTTACATTATAAAAATAAAATCTGAAACACTATTTTTCGTTAGAACGATGTTGAGTCATGTTGACAGATGTTTTTGCGCACGTCTATCCGTACCTACGCCGTCAATATTATAATCCGTCAAGTGGGATGTATTTTCGGCCAGATGTTTTTGGGCACGATTTGTCCCTATCAACTACCCAATATTATAACCTATTGAGATTACATAAAAGAAAAGAAAAGCATATGTTCAATTTCAAAATCGTCACGGGTTGATCTTATAGATAGTAAGAGTTCAACTTTTCACAATATGTCTGATTTATTTGGATTGATTATACAATTTCAGTTTGCGTGCGGTATGTGAAATACGACTCCCGTTGCTAGGGTCAATATCATTTTATAAAATATATTTATTTGTCTGTGTGAATTCGTGTTGTTATATAAATTTTAGCTATAAAAAAGCGGTACTAAACGTTAAACATCAGTATTTTTGAAAAGATGTATTCCCCAAAGCGAAAGACTTGGACTTTTGGTTGTCGTACTAAAGAACGCGCCGATCAAATGCTTATTGCAGCGCGAACTATTGGTACACTATCGTGTCTTTTTAACATGGAAGAAATATCGTTCTTTGAATGTAGTTGTCCTACTGAAACTAGTCGAGGATATCTTCAAGGGATGGTCATTTTTAAAAGACCGTGTTATGAAGATAAAGTGTGGAAATGGCTTTTAATACCCGCAGAAGTTTGTAGATCTTTTATTGGCGATATATATTACTACGTGGGTCGCACTTATGAGGCTTCAATGCTTATTCAATATGGACGTCGACGCGCTTTAACAGGGAAATGTTGGGATGAGGATAGATGCTGTAAATTAGCCGATTATAAGAAGCAGCTTTATTATTCCCGAAAAAAAGACTCAAACAACAATCGGTAGAATAAAAGACAAAAAATAGTATTTTAAAATAATTAGTATAGATTTTCGGTACAAGGTTTTTATTAAAAATGTTTTTTATTGTTCAAGAGTTTTTCTTTTTTTTCCTCTATCACATCCTCCAAGCACTGGTGCATCAGCTTCCCCCACGCATTTATTTCTTTAACCGCTTTTCTTTTGTTCGCCCTTGTTATCGGTGCTTTCGGCTCGCTATCATCTTCCTTGGATCTCTCTTTCATTAGGAAAACACAAAAGTTCCCCCCATCATAGTACGCCTTCACATGTTTGAGTTGTATTTCCCCATCCATTTTTCTTATTTTTTCTTGTACTTTTTGTTATAACCTTCTTCTATGAGGATATGATTGCTTTTAGGGTGTAGACCGTTGGGTTTGGTTTTTATATTTGTTTATAGGGAGGGTACAATTATTTAACCAATGAGCTTTCACGAGTTTAAAATCTAACCAATCATGTGTGTTGAAATTGTTTGATTGACAGTTGTTGAATTATTTAACCAATCAGCTTTCAATAGCTTAAAATCTAACCAATCATATTTGTTGAAATTTTTTGATTGATGGATAGTTGAACACCAATCACAACTTAATACTATTAACCAATCGACAAATTTTGAATAAATGATATAGTTTTATTATGAGGAAAAATAGTATAAATATTCGGATAAAAACATTTAAAAATTTAGTTATGAGTTTATACGATGAGTTAACGCGTTTGGATTGTCCCTATAACTCTATTAAAGATAAGTCTTTTTTAAAAGAATCAGTGAGCCATTATTTGAAAAAAATTACACATGTGATTGATTGTGAAATTTTTTATTTAAATCATCAATGGATTTATCGCGAGGTATCGGTGATTTGTTTAGAAAATGGAGATTTTGAATCTTTCCAATGCTACGATTCATCATTACCTGATTTTAAAGATTTGAATTATTTAGAAAGAAAAACTATTATTTGTCAGAAACGTTTACACGGATTGTATTATGTGAATAAAAAACAACACCGCTATTTGGATAAAAAAGAAATGGTTTATCGACTGAAATGGGTTTATGGATCACACTCTTATGTTTTTGGATATAAAGGTGGAACTTTGGAGTCTATATTATGTGCAAAACTTAAGTTATCATGTGTCAATTTGGAACATTTTAATATTGAAAAATATTCTACATTAATTGAAAAGTATAATATTAAAGAAAAATGTTGTAAATATCATGAATCACAGATTCATCATTGTTCGTTGTATGAAATAATTTTGTTTAGTGTTCAAATTATGGAAAAAATAAATAGAGTATGGAATAGGACTCTACAGATTGTGCCAGTAAATTTCAGAAAAGTTGCTCCAAAAACTGCTAAAAAGTTGCTTAAAAGTTGCCAGAAAATTGGAAAAGTTGCTCTTAAATTTGAAAAAGTTGCTATTAATTGCTAGTATATTTCATGGACTATTCATACAAAAAACATACTAAAAACGGAGCAGGTACAATTTATTGTACTAAGTAAACAACAAAACAATTTCAAGACAAGATTTAGAACTAGCATATACTGCTAATCTATCAGATTAAAACTGTAAGTTCAAAGTCTCTAGCAACTTAAATGCATTTGCGCTGATCAATTTATTTTAGCGTTGTTGTATCGAAGCGTCACTGAGGATTCAAGATAGTCCGTAAGTGAGGAATCTTGCTGGGCGTTGAATCCATTGTTCAATAGACTAAAGACTCTTTCGGCAGAAGCTGAACTTGGTTGCAAGAGCAATAGTTTCTTAACCAAAGCTGACCAATTCGGTAGAGTCTTACTATGGGGCCTTAGTCACGCGAGTCGCGAGATCATTTATGAATAACCGCTGAAAACCTCACGCATCGCTCACGGGCGCATAAACAAAGCCTGCATGCTCTTTTCGATTATTTTGTTGATCCAGAGATCTAAATAAGTCATTACTGCAATCAAATATGTTTATGGTCGAGATTTTATTTAATAATTTGTGAGGAATTAGCAGTGTGGAATGTGTAAAAACCTAAAAGTTGCTTACTGTTGCTCAAAAAGGCAAAAGTTGCTCCAGGTTGCTCGAAACCAGAAAAGTTGCTCAAATCTTCAAAAGTTGCTCAAAAGTTGCCGAGCACAATCTGTAGAGGCCTAGTATGGAAACAACAATATTTTTTATCACTCTATAAAAGTTTGAAACATTGAACATTAATGTAGTGTTTTAAGAATGGATGTATTGGTAGGTCAAATGGATCCTTGAAGATATACTGATCGATATTTGACATGTAGATATATTTGGGATTTTATTGACAGTTTTAGTTCGAATGAAGATGGAATTGAAGCGTACCATGTATTATTTAAGATTTCAGATACCTATGCTTCTACAATTTACACGATTAAAATATATTTTTATTTGAAAGAAGATATCGACGGGAGTTGTTTTTTTGTAATTCAACTGTTTCAAGATAAAGAAAAAGAACTTGTTCCTGGTTGTATATTAAAACATTTTCAATGTTTATTTTCAACGTATATGGAACATAATTTATTAAACTTCTGTTTTCCTTATTCTAAAGAAACAATTAACGTTTGGTTAAATAACAATTTTCCTGAAAAATTTCATTGTTATGATAATCTTACTTCTTATTTTATTTTTTGTATATTTAATGATTATCTATATTGGAGACAAAGACCAATTAATTGTGTAGAAATTGCTAGTACAATACGTAGTTTTTATTTGACAGCAATGACAAATTTTAACATTCTTAATAATGAAAAATTCACTCTTAAACGTTGTGAATTGGTTGATACAAATGTAAAATAAAAATGGAATAATAAATATTTTTGTTTGACAAAAAAGAAAAGATAAAGAATATTTTTTTTTATTTTTTAATATTAATACATTCTTATTTTCTCTAAATATCCCCCATATCTACGATGTCGTGGTTGTACTATTCCTCCTTTTTGAGATTTATTTTTTAGTGTTTTTAAGATTCCAACACCTTTATTAATTTCGTTGATGATATTTTTACCTAACGCGTTAGTTATTTTTATTCCCCCACGTTGTTTTTTAGTTTCTCTAAAACCACCACCTCTTTGTTTTTTTTGCCTTTAAATCCTTTACCTAATAATTTTACATATCTTCTACATTTCCTACACCCCATTATGATTTATCGTGTTTTTCTTTTCCAATAGTTTGGACCATAATTAGCAAAAATTTCTTCATGGGGTTTTATACGTTTTGAACTTTCTAAAAAGTATTTATTATTTTTTTTTTTATAAGTAAAGTAGGAATTATTTTTATATTTTGATCCTCTTTTTCCATTATTTGCAAAACGAGCTGCAGAATAAGTACTTAAATCAGCATCCAAACAATTGTTGGGAGTATCACAAATACTATAGTTGGCGTTTACATCTATACCGTATTTTCGATTTAATTCTGTTTGATTTGTTTTTCGACCAGTGTATTGGATTATTGTTTTTTTTGGATTAAATTGATTTTTCCACGCGAACAATCCCTTTCCAGCATTTGGAATATTTGATTTTTTTACACGTAAGTTATCTTCTTTTGATAAATGGATCCAACATTTTGGGGTATGGGCGGTGCGTTTACGACATCTTATTCTTTTTACAGTATTACTTTTACATTGAAGAACATCCCGTATACTTTGTGATTTATTAACGACACGTGAGGTATTATTTCGTTTTTTACTGGTAATTTCATTCTAACCATAATTAAATATTGTTTTAATTCCGAGATAGAACGTATTATTATTTTTAATAAAATTTATAATACACTCAATTTTATATATAATAGATGATGATAATTGATATATATATTTTTTTAAATCTTCTAATCTTTCTTGTATCACTAAATAATTAATATAAATGATTTCCTCATTATCTTCTGTAAAATTTAATAGACATTCACGAAATATTTCTGGTGAAAATAAAACACAAGCATCATTATCTAAAACCTCATAGGCTATATAAGATTCGTTATTTTTCAAATAAATTTCTATATGTATAGTTTCACACATTATTTTTAGAAAAAAAATGGGTAATTGGATGGGTGCTGGAGATAAACCGTTGGTGACCTTTACCTGTATTAGTGTAAAAGAGGCAGATCATATTAATATAGGGGATCTTGTTGATGAAGAGGAAAACAAAAAAAATAAAAAAAACCTCATGTATTTCTTGTTTTAGAAGAAGAAAAGAACAAAACCATGGAGAATCAACAGAAGGAATTTAAATATAATAACAAAGAAATAGAACGTTTAGTAAGTTTGTTTGAAAGTGAAAAAAACAACTCAAACAAATGAGGATAATATTATTAGTGTTGAGAAAATTAATGAAAAAGAAAACGAAAAGTTTAAAGTGAATAAACAAACTTTTTCAATATCTATTGCTCGTAAAGCGGGTGTTAATTTCATAGCTTTTATACAATCGTTGACGTTACTTTTTACTTATTTGATTAATTATGCACGTACAAGTGTAAAAAATAATGATGACTATGTGCGATTTATTTTTAGTCATGCCCCTAAGAGTTTTTTTCTCTACAGCTGTAATGAAATTAAGTGATGTTAATGTAAAATATTTTTTGAATATTTTTGAAAAACATATGGAAAGTAATCAAGAAATGATAGCGAACGGATGGAAATGTACTGTAGTTATTCAAACTTTTCCATCGGGATTATCAGCTAATAATTTATCAAGTAACAAAAAAAAACCCTTTAATTAGGAGAAAAAAAATTTACAATAGATTAAATAAAGCAAATGAAAATGATAGTGGTGGGGGTAAAGTAAATAAATCTATAACAAAATATGATCGTAAATTTCGCACTGGAGTTTTTTATATTATCAGTACTAAGTTAACGCAAACAATTAAAAATTGTTGTTTTGCGTTATCTATTTTAGTAGGTCTATCGTTTTTGTATAAAGATCATAGGTATGAAACAATGACTAAACAACCTAGTAAAAGTATTGATGAATTATTTAGTATTGGAGAAATACGTGATGTGTATAAAAAATCGGGTATACCCGAGGGTGATGAAGTTAAAGTTAAACAATTTTCGATTGTGTACGAAAAATTTCTTAATGCCCAAGGTGTTGATTTGGTGGTGTATTCAGATCTCGATTTAGATAATATCATTTATGATTCACGTACAGATTCTGAAGGAAATCTTATTAAATTAACTAATAATATAGTATGTTTATGGTTAAATAATAAACATTATTATGTTGTTTTAAATATGAAGGAATTTTCTAAAATACAACCCAATAAATTTTGTATTAAATGTATGAGTTATTTTTCACATGGGAAATTATTGATTCACACGTGTGTCGAACTAATTTAACATGTCAAAAATGTTATAAAAATAATTTATGCCCTAAAGATATAACAAAGATTCAATGTTCTAATTGTAAAATATTGTTTTATAATCAAACATGTTATTTAAATAATTTAACCCATAAAATTTTTAAACCTTCTCAACAAAATAATTCACGTTTAACTCCTTGTCAATATATGTTTTTATGTGAACCATGTTATAAAATATGTTCTAGATTTTCTTTTATTCAACGTGATAAAAGTGTAAAACATGATTGTTCTAAAAGATTTTGTTATCGTTGTAATAGTTATCAGAAACAGACACATTATTGTTTTATGAAAACACTATCTATTCCAAAAAATAAAAAACAACCACCTACATTATTTTTTTTCGATTTTGAAACAAAAGTAGATGACAATAAAATGTTAGTTCCTTTTTATTGTATAGTACAAAAAGTATGCATGCGCTGTCAAGATATCCCTTTTAAAAAACAACAAATTCCGTTAATAACACAATCGTGTTTTATTGATGAAAATATTGAAGCTGTTAGTTGTTGTGGATATAGACAATTTCTTTTTGATAATAATAATAGTGCTGTTGTTGAAGATTTATGTAGTTTTATATTGGAACAAGAGGGTTCTGTTTGGATTGCCCATAATGGCGCGAGATTTGATACAATTTTTATTTTTATATATTTATTAGAAAAATTAAAAATTATTCCAAAAACTATTATGAATGGTACTAAAATAATGAGCTTAGAAATATGCGAAAAGAATATTCTATTTTTAGATAGTTATTTTTTTTTAACGATGCCCTTATCAGCTATTCCTAAATGTATGGGTCTTCTCGAAGATGAAAAAGGGTTTCACCCCTATAGATTTACTGATTTAAAGTATAGAGGGGATATGATTTATAGGGAATATTTTGATATAGATAATATGAGTGATAAAGATAAATTTGAAAAATGGTTTAATGAAAAAGAAAAAAGTATATATATTTTTCGCAATGAAATATATTATTGTTGTGAGGATGTGAATATTTTAAGAAAAGGGTGTGTAAAATTTTCATCCATGATAAATTCGATTGCTTGTGTAGCACCTTTTTATGAAAAAAATTGTATGACTATTGCAAGTTTAGCATTAAAAATATTTCGTTAAAACTTTTTAAATGAAAAATGTGTGGGGATAATTGCTGCAGGAGGTTATCGATGCAATGTAAATCAAAGTTTAGAAGCGTTTTGTTGGTTGTATGAAATTAATAAATATTTATCAGGACGATTAGAATATAAAGGTTCTGCTCAAGGAGAAAAAAAAATATTGGGACGGTTTGTTAACGGATTTGATGATAATACAGTTTATCAATTTCATGGATGTTTTTTTCACCGATGTTCTCGTTGTTTTGAACAATATGAAATGAATACTTTAGTGAATGAAAAATTTGGAACATTATACTCGAAAACTCAACGTTTTACAAATGAATTGTTAAATGCAGGATATAAAGTTGTTGAAAAATGGGAATGTGAATTTTTAAATGAAAAAAAATATAGTTGTAGCGATATTATTGAATTGAAACAAAATTAATTAAAATAAATTAAAATTTTTGGATATACAATATTAACTCCCCGTGATGGATTATATGGTGGGCGAACTTCTTCTATTTGTTTATTTAGAAATATAAAACAAAATGAACAAATTAATTGTGTAGACTTTACATCGCTATATCCTTTTGTTCAAAAAGAATTTGTTTTCCCGGTCAGACACCCTAAAATTTTCGTTAATGAAGAGTGTGAGAATATAAATATAAAATATATTTTCGGTTTGATTAAATGTCGTATATTACCCCCGCAAAATCTTTTTTTTGGTGTTTTACCCGTTAGAGTAGCTGGAAAATTATTATTTCCTTTATGTAATCAATGTGCTATCGATAAATGTGATAAATGTATACATAATGAAAACGATCGCTGTTTACAGGGGACATGGTGTAGTGTTGAAATTAATAAAGCTGTTGATAATGGATATAAAATAATTCAAATCTATGAAATATATCATTATGATCGGCAAGAAAAAATCTTTGTTGATTATGTAAACGATTTTTTAAAACTAAAACAAGAGGCGTCGGGTTTACCTAGTGAATGTTTTAATAGTGATGGTAGTAAAAATAAAATTAAAATTAACCAGTATTGTCAAGATTATTTGAATCATGAACATATTAGTTTAGATAAAGACAAAATAGAAAAAAATCCCGGTCTAAGAACTATAGCGAAAACATTATTAAATTCCTTGTGGGGTAAATTTGCACAAAATGAAAATAACACGCAAGTTGCTTTGTTAAATGATTATGAGGAATTATTAGTTTTAGCTAACGATAGGAGTAAATTTTACGTAAATTTAACGTCTTTAGATTTTATTAATGATACTTTTTTACGTTGTACATATGAAAATGTAGATGAAGCTACAGTAGCTTTAAAAACGGGTAATATTGTTATCGCATGTTTTGTTACAGCTTATGCTCGGCTACAGTTATATGATGTAATTGAAAAATTAGGAAAACATGTTTTATATTTTGATACCGACTCGATTATTTATGTGAGTGATGAAAATACTTGTTCGATTAAAACCGGTAATTATTTAGGAGAATTAACCAATGAATTAAAAGAAAATGAATGGATTACTCAATTTTGTTCAAGTCCTAAATGTTATTCTTATATTACTAATTTAAACGAAGAAGTAGTTCATGTAAAAGGATTTTCGTTAAAAAATAAAGCGAAAGATATCTTAAATTTTAAAACATTAAATAAATGTGTTGAAGATAAAGATCAAATCATTACAATTAGATATGAAAATAAAATATGTAAAGATAAATAAAATAATATTTTTATTAATAGCGAAATTAAAAAATTTTCATTTACTTTTAATAAACGTATTGTTAAAGTGCATATAAGCCCTACAGGGTTTTTAGTTATTCGTGTAGACCACGAAAAATGACCTAATAAAGTATTTCACAGTTTTTTATTTGGTCCTTTCGTTTCCGAGATATTGCTCTTCAAACATAGCCATTTGGCGTTGTTTGCATAAAAAAGCCGTGCGTGAGAGAGTCCTGGTACTCAGGGACGGATTAGATTTCACAAACAAGGAATACATAGCGTTTTGGACAACAACAAGTTCAAAAGATCATATATCAAGTGAAATCGCCGCGATATCACGCTCAAATTCAGACTCAAATGAGTATGAAAGCCCATTGTCTAGCTCAGATAATATAATCGAGGAAGAAACTGAACTATCGGCAAAATATGAGGACGAGTCTGATGACTGTTTCATGGACGCCTACGCTGATGAGCCGTTGGCTGACGAAGAATGGCTTGCCGCGTATGAAAGAAGAAGGGAGGAGGACAAAAAACACTTGGAACAACTTACTCGAAGGTGGAATGGTGCTGAATCCGTCAAATCTTGGTACGTTCATTGCGCCATATTTGTCATATCTTTCATCAATTTATTTTATGTACAGTATGGTATGGGTTTATTGGTTTATTGTATAGCCTATACAGGGTGTCCCAAAAAAAAGGCTACCTTTTCAAATTCAAATGAGCGTGTTAATTTAAACAACCTATTGTGTTCAATGTCAAAGGGGTTTTAATGCATGCACACACGGGTGATTAAGAATAACTTCAAGTCTGCGTTTGGAAAGCGTTCAGAAGCGTTTTGTATTTCAAAAGCGATAATGAATTTCAAAGAACTACAATAGGTTGCTTGAATTAACATGCTAATTTGAATTTGAAAAGGTAGCCTTTTTTTTGGACACACTGTAGTATAGGTGCAAGTGTGGGAACTGTAATGTCATTGTAACTGTAAAACCCTAGGGAAATGTTCGACTGTTTCGTGCATAACTTGAACATCCTGGCTTTGGAGTTTGGTCCAGTTTGTCTCAACAGATGGAGTTTGAACACTTTTCAGAAACGAGACGGGCGTCGATACAATCAAATATTATCAAAAGAAAGGTAATATGAGTTATCACTGTAACTGTTTCACTACCATTTCATCACCCGTTTATGTTAACATTGTGCGGTCCTAGTCAATGTGGAAAAACATTTTGGATTTTACAATTACTAAATTATATTGAGTCAATGATAACACCAAAAATTACGAAAATTGTTTATCTTTATTCCATATATCAACCATTATACGATAAAATGCACACGGTTTTGGAAGAGAAAAAAATGAATTTCGAATTTATTGACTGTAAGAAGGGTATACCCGATATTACTGATATACAAACAAATACAACTGATAATACATTAATTATTTTAGACGATCTTATGTTAGTAGGTACATCGTCAAAAGAAAATCTTGATCAAATTGATAATATTGCAACTCAAGATGTTCATCATCGTAATGTAAGCGTAATTTTTGCATGTCAAAACTTATCTTACGGTAATGGAAGTTGCGAAATTTACGTATCAATAGTCATTATTATATCATGTTTAAAAATTTAAGTGATTGTAGAAATATGTATACAATATGTGATAATAAGAAAATAAATAGAAGTCAATTTGATAAAATATTAGCTGATATTAATAAACATCCCTATGGATATTTATTATTCGATAATTGTAATAAAGGATATGATAATTGTAGAATAAGAACAAATATATTTCCTAATGAAAAAACCATTGTATATGATTGTGTTAAAAATAATAATTTTGTAATAATTTTCACCAATTTATAAATAAAGAATACCTTTTTTTATTTCGTTATCTTATTTGCTATATAAGTAAAAAATAATAAAGGGGCAAAAACAAACAAAGATCCTAGAAGTTTCATCGTGATGAAAAAAAAATCAATACAATTAAAAGGGAAGAAAGAAATTTGGAAAATGTTTTCTCGAGATGCTAAACATACCTATATTGATATTCCTAAGAAAATGTATACAAGGGTAAAACGTATAATAAGCGGTAAAAGAAGAAGAAATAGGAAAAATGTTAGACATATAGGAGGGGGTGTGGGGAAACGTAAAAGGAACCAAAAAGGCGGGTTTCTACCTGCTTTAGCTTTAGAACCGCTGTCACTATTGAGTTCAATATTTTAAATAAAACAGACAATTGTGAATTGTGTTGTAAATATGTTTAATTAAAATTTTGATTTATTAAAAGAACAACAACTTTGATTATTAGCTTTTATTAGCTTTGATTATTTTTTATTATAAATATTAACTATTACCTTTCCTAGTATAATTATTTTACGAGCTAATTTAATATCATTAATTAATTAATTTTTATTTTTTGCTTTTAAATAACAAATATTTTTTTGTTTGTTGTATATCGTTTTTACATTTATTATGTAAATAATAAAGACTCCGATTTCCACATACTACCGTTGCTCGGGATTGAAGTGGAATTTTTTGATCATACACAAATGTCAAGTTATTTCTTTTGGCATAAGACAACCAATACGTTCGTCTATAAAAACTAACTTTTTGTGCAAAACTATCTAAAAAATACATATGTTATCCCAAATAGCTATCCAATGCTGTCACTTATCTTTTGATTCATCTGTATTCCAAATCCAACATGAAGGAAATTTAATTTTGTCAGGAAATACATCCGCAGGATAAGCACCCAAAAAATATTTGTTTAAAAAAGCATTTGTATTTGCTATTTTATTAATATCATTGGTATACAAAAATTTATTTAAAAAACATAAAACAGGAATCACTTTTTTTCTTCTTTTTATTTGACCATATTTAAATCCTCTCTCATATTAATTATTATTCTTAAAGCCCTCTGTATACAAGAAGTCGTGTATCGCTTCGCTACTTTGGGAAGTGCGCTCGAGAGGCCTTGCACCACGCTATGGTTAGATGCGATGTCTGCCTGTTGGTGTTTAAGTGAAAGCGGCCGAATTAATACGTATATGGAGAAATCACTGACTGTTCTGATCGTGTCTCATTAGCTCAAAGGTCAGAGCGCCGAAACGTTGATTCGGAGACCAGGGTTCGATTCCCGGTTGGGGCAGTCACTTTTTCCATATACGTATTTGACCATATTTAAATCCTCTCTCATATTAATTATTATTCTTAAAGCCCTCTGTATACAAGAAGTCGTGTATCGCTTCGCTACTTTGGGAAGTGCGCTCGAGAGGCCTTGCACCACGCTATGGTTAGATGCGATGTCTGCCTGTTGGTGTTTAAGTGAAAGCGGCGAATTAATACGTATATGGAGAAATCACTGACTGTTCTGACCGTGTCTCATTAGCTCAAAGGTCAGAGCGCCGAAACGTTGATTCGGAGACCAGGGTTGGATTCCCGGTTGGGGCAGTCACTTTTTCCATATACGTATTTGACCATATTTAAATCCTCTCATATTAATTATTATTCTTAAAGCCCTCTGTATACAAGAAGTCGTGTATCGCTTCGCTACTTTGGGAAGTGCGCTCGAGAGGCCTTGCACCACGCTATGGTTAGATGCCGATGTCTGCCTGTTGGTGTTTAAGTGAAAGCGGCGAATTAATACAATACGTATATGGAGAAATCACTGACTGTTCTGACCGTGTCTCATTAGCTCAAAGGTCAGAGCGCCGAAACGTTGATTCGGAGACCAGGGTTCGATTCCCGGTTGGGGCAGTCACTTTTTCCATATACGTATTTGACCATATTTAAATCCTCTCTCATATTAATTATTATTCTTAAAGCCCTCTGTATACAAGAAGTCGTGTATCGCTTCGCTACTTTGGGAAGTGCGCTCGAGAGGCCTTGCACCACGCTATGGTTAGATGCGATGTCTGCCTGTTGGTGTTTAAGTGAAAGCGGCGAATTAATACGTATATGGAGAAATCACTGACTGTTCTGACCGTGTCTCATTAGCTCAAAGGTCAGAGCGCCGAAACGTTGATTCGGAGACCAGGGTTCGATTCCCGGTTGGGGCAGTCACTTTTTCCATATACGTATTTGACCATATTTAAATCCTCTCATATTAATTAATTAATATATATATATATATATATATATATATATATATATATATATATATATATATATATATATATATATATATATATATATATATATATATATATATATATATATATATATATATATATATATATATATATATATATATATATATATATATATATATATATATATATATATATATATATATATATATATATATATAAGTAGGTACCCCCCCCCCCCCATCCAGGGACCAAACGATACCGCCTCATTAAAAAAGTAATTAAGAAGTGAAACAATGGTGGATGTTCGGTCAACATGCGGATCACTTTTGGGTGATTAACGGATAGAATAGAACCTCATTGGTGAATTTTCAGTCGGACCTCTGCGAAGACATCTCCCTCTTCTTCGCGCGTTTTTTTTATCCGAGGCAGAACAAAGAGCGTTGCGTACAAAAAGTAATTAGTATTGTTAGTGTGACGAACGCATAGCACATGTGAGGGACGGAAGTAATTACCTCTAAGCCTCTTTCACCTTTACGATCCCTAACCCTAGTCTCGTGTACCTTTGGAACCCCCGATGTCTCTGTGTTGCGAACGAAAGTAAGCCTGGTAGACACCTAATCCCATTCCACCTTTATAACCTTAAATTTAATATTTGGAATATCACCGATTTATCACCGATTTATTTGGAATATCGCCGAATTATCGCTAATTATTTCGCGTTAGTGTACGGGATTCCAATGGGGGAAGAAATCCTTCGGGAAACAGTGTGAAGAGTTGTTCAAGATCTCAAACGCATCGACATAGAAAAATAATAAATAGTTACTTAGTTTTGGCGTAAAGTATTCTGAAGAAACTATTCGCAAAATGATCAGGAATTACAAAATAATGTTTCCTGGCAGAAGTATTATATATCTAAGAGTTTTAAATTGGTTGAACGGCTTTACTTCATAGAGAACGACGGAACGTCGGTAGCACTTTTGCCTTAATATAAACATGGATACTGTATACAGCACATTCATATAAACATGCATACTGTATACAGTACATTCATATAAACATTCTACTGTGTACAGTACATATGCAAGACCTTCCATACATAGTGAAAACACTGAAAGGTATGTGTAATGCTGAAATTTTGATATGTAGTACTGTACTTAGCTGGTCTAACTTTTTGAGTGAAGGCCCTTTGTCTCATGTACTGAAGTGTACATTTTCCATGTACTGAAGTGGATTAAAACTAATTAAGTAGAACTATTATAGGCATGGAAATTGTGTGACAAAAACTAATCAATTAAATATGGAAAACAATACCAGTAACAAAAGTCGTAATTTACATCTCATAATTAATGTTGTTTTTCGTATTCTTTGGTTAATTTTTGTCATGTGATTTCATATGGCTATAAACGTTCTACTTAGTGTTATTGCATTTCGCATTTCATTCTCTAACCTTCGCTCAAAATGTTAGACCATTCATCAAATATTTCAGCAATACCCCAACCTTTCTGCCAGCAGCACGCCAGCTGAATTATTTGTGTGCACAGTTAAAATATAATTCAACAGTTTTTACACAAGAATGATGCTTACAAAATTTACATGAAAGAATATTTTGGTGTGACTTTACTGATGTACAGTAGATGAAGCTGTTTCCAAAATAAATAATTTTTCATTGCGAAGGCTCGTATACCGCTGTGTAGTACTGGTTTTAATTTTGCTTTTTACGGTGCTTGAATTATTCTTGAAATGTGTTTGACTGCTTTAACTATGAGACATGACTACTGTCCAATGTACAAGTGTAAAGTACTGCACGATACAGTCTGTACCTATGATCGGTTGCTCCACAAATGTCAAATAGCAAATGTTGTATGATGTTTAACGACATAAATGTATTTGACAACCTGCAGCTATTACATATGTTACTTCTGACTATACCATACCATTTAAACACCATACCATTTAATTTTAATGCAAGCTTTACTAACCTTGACAATCGAAGGTACTGTATACTCCTTCGAATTCGTATTTTCCCGCGAAATATATTATACCCTTCATTACCCTTCATGTTACCTACTTCAACCCTCATTAACCGCCATTAACCTGCTAAGTGCGAACTGTCAAGCATTTCTATGGAACAAACCTAAAAATTTCGAGACAAAACATACTGATCGTAGTTATGAATATCTTACGTTTTCTCGACATTGTGAGAGTCGTGTGCCTTCTTCATAAAGATATTGACATATCGAAGTAGTCCAGTACGTATATACTGTATGTTGCACGTACAAACTAGTACACAACGTTTAGCCTTCGTTCTACCTTCTGAGTCCTTGGTAGCTAAATGGTTAAAGCGTCTAACCAGAGATCATGAAGGTTGCGGGTTCGATTTCCGCGCGTTTGGGGCTCAGAAACATTTTTTCTGAGTTTGCGTTAAAGTTTGAGTAGCAAACAATTTACTAAACCAGCCAGCCAACCAATTGCTTGATCTTTTTCATACTATTTCCATGAAGGTTGCCTCATCATCATTCATCATATCGCTACTACTCTAGTAGACTCAGATCGGACATCTTTTTCGCAACGATCGTTAATGGGTTAAAAATATCAGTTTCCTAATGACTTAAATTTATCCTTAACCAAATCAATTTCAGTTCGAAAGCAATACATTGTACCCGGAAACGCTGACGCCAAAGTCATATGTCCAAAATGTCACTCCCTTAACAAGTTCGAGGATAGCTATCAAACTCATGTTGGTAGCTGTAACTTAACCAACAAATGCGCTTTTATAAAACGTATATATACGTCATTCTGCAGCAGTTGGCATTATTCCTAGCCCAAAAGAGCCCATGCCATATTAAATAGGAATACGTACCTATCACCTCTCGTTGATGAACTTTTAATTATTTGGTATTACGGAGTTAAAGTGCGACATTACGTGTCACAAATTTTTCCTGAATGATTTAAGCGGCGTTATTGTGCGTCGTTTGTGATATTCCGGCAGGTAGGTATTAACGTCTGCGGATTTACCGGTCACCAATGTAGGTACGGGTGTAACTAACAAATGTTTGGGTTGTTGAACTGACGGACTACTCGGGTTTTGATCCTTGCACCCCAAGGAGTATTGTTGAATATCGAATATTATTGATTATCGACGGACTAAGGTATTCTGAGATTCTCAGACTGTCTTACATAATTATCTATTTATTTTGGGTACCGGCGCTAAACTTGTAAAGGCGATGTATCTATGACTTGACGCGTCCATCTTAACTGCCGCAGATGCGCAACAAGTTCACGAAAAAGTTGAAAATGTCCCCAAAAATCTATACAGCATCCTTTCTAAAATTGCTTAATCGTTTACCGGATTTACAGCTGAGCATTGGAAAACATTGGTCACTATATTTTTCCAGCGTTTGAGTTGTTTAGCCACCTACATTAGCTCATGCGGCGTTGACAATGCCCATTCGTCGCTGTTTGTCGACAAGCTGCAGCAAAGAAAAATTATTAACGAGCTTGCTTTTGACTGCAAGACGGTCTTATTTTCGAAACATGGAATATAAATATTTGAATAATAAATATTTGCAGTACAAAATGAACTTATAAAGAACTTCTTTTACGCAAAAACACGTACGCGATTTTTAAGCGTAGAGACGTTTTTCGTTTCTAAATTTGCGATACATTTAGCGTAGAGACAAAGCTGTTGCAAATTCAACGTCGTATTTGCCACAAAGTTTTGCATGAGCAAATCTATTTGCAAATTTATTGCAAGAGTATTTGTGCAAAGTTGAAAATACACATATGTATACGTGTGCAAAGTTGTTTGTCATGTTTGCAACAAATTTGGCGTCGGTGGCAAATTCATTGCAAATTTTGTTACACATTTTCAAATGTGCAAATTCGATGCAAATATGAAGCAAATTTAATCTATTGCAAATTTGATAATACATCCCATGCAAATGTTTGCAAAATTAGTAAACTAAATTTGCAACAAATTTGCGAGCGTGTAAATTTGTTGCAAATCCAATTTTTCATCCTGTGGTGGTTTATTCTTATCGTCGAGTTGCTCTTGGTTTATTCTGTTGGTTTATTCTCTTCGAGTTTCTTGCCTCTTTGCGCACTATATTACAAATTTAGAAAGTCTCCATGGGGGTGTTACAAGCTCATTCCGTTGCGGTAATTGCTAAATCTAGGGCCAGGGGAAAGTGAACGCTTTATACGCAGTTCCAATTCAAAACACACCCAACCTGTGAGACTACCAACTCTTGTCAACTTTCATGCACTCTTATCTAATTTTGATGAGAGTTGCATAAGAGTTGCATGAGAGTGTTAAATGCTATAGTATTTTTTCAGTTTTATGGTACATGTATTCCATAAAATAGCCTTTGACCATTCTCTGGCAACTCATGTTGACTCTCATTTGAAATTAGAATTTAAATTATAATTTACATGATAATATTCACTGGCGAATGAACAGCAAGCTTGATAAAGCAATAAAAGTGGGCTTATTTTCAGGAGGGCTTATTATTGGAGAGAACTCTGCATTTCAAAATGGGTATAATATTATGTACATATTGTATATATTAAATATTATACATAAGCACATGCGCTTATTTTCGGGGGCAGGGTTATCATCTGAATGGTTTTTTCAATTAATTATCTGAAGGATTTTTTCAGGGGCGGCTTATTTTTATTACCGTAGTTGTTCATACTTCATAAACTTGTAAACAAATGAATATCATTCTTATTTTATACAGCACCTCGCATAATCATGTATCAATGTTATAACACACTACTTTAGCAAATGTCCTTAATTAGTAATCAAAAATATTTAAGGAAAAGATTGAAGAAGCATGGCCGGGATTATACTTACCAATAAAATTTATTAGGGCGAGCTTTCGATTGCCAGAACTGCAATATTCAACAGGAATAATTAAAATGAAGGATAATAAATTATTACATGAATAAAAATGGGTAAAAATTAAAAACAAATTATTATGAACAATAAAATAGGTAAATGTGAAGCCAATTGACAGTTATTTTTGAAGTAAAATGGTGTATTGTTCTGGAAGAGGCCTAGAGTTATCAGCATGTATTGTTCTGGAGGTATGCCATTGACTCCAATGTTTTTCGTAAGTGGTGGTTGCCTTTGTCAATGATGTGTCCATCGTCAAAGTTTATTTTACGATCAAAATTCCATGCATGGTTGGCAATATTTGGCAACCACCACATGCTGATAATAACTCTTGGCCTCTTCCAGAACCATTATACTCCATTTTACTTCAAAAATACCTGGCAATTTGCTTCACATTTACATACCAGTACCATATTTTATTATTCATAAGAATTTGTTTTCAATTTTTACCCATTTTGGTAATAATTTTATCACCCCTCACTTTAATTTTGCCCTTTGAAGGTTGCAGTTCTGGCAATCGAAAGCTCGCCCTAATAAATTTTATTGGTCAGAGAACGTCTATATCTCTATTAAAAATATTAAAGTAAATCAACATAAAATATCACCTTCAGAAGACCATGAATATTTACTTATATATATATATATATATATGGTCAAATACGTATATGGAAAAAGTGACTGCCAGTAGTATAGAGAGTGGGGGTACGAGCCCAATCGATGTTAACCGTGAATATAATTACCAAAACATCACCAAATTTGTGTCAAACCACGGCTCGACAAAATTCGCTGTCATTTTGGTAATTCTATATTCACGGAAAACATCGAATAAGCTCGTACCCCCACTCTCTATACTACTATGGCGGTCGTTAATTGAGCTAGACACCCCTCACGTTTTCTACTCAATTGATGTCAAACACGCGCGAGACTCACGAAACAATACCAAATTTATACCAAATCACGATTTTCGCTAAATTTGGTGTTATTTCAGTCATATTTTAAAAATAGAATGTGTCGCTTCATCATTTTCGTATTTTTTTAAAAATAGAGAGTGTTGTTTCAACATTTTCACATATTTAAAAAAATAGAAAGTGTCGCTTCAACATTTTCGCATATTTAAAAATAGAAAGTGTCGTTTCGTAATTTTCGCATTTTTGTTCAACAAACTACGACCACCGACGCGTTCTGCTGTTGTCTCAATTCACGCGCGAAAAAAAAAACCACTAGATTTTGATTCTAGTGGTGATGTTTATCCAAATGGATAGCGAAATGGCGCTCTTTTGATTGGTCAATTCACACCAGCGTCCACAACAAATGTTTTATCCAAACAAGTACCCAAATGGATAGCAAAATGGCGCTCTTTTGATTGGCTAACAATATTGACTAATTTACATACTAACAGGTGGCCGGTTGTTTTGCGAATTAGTCCGTTTGTTCACTATTTTCAGTGTTATCTCTCACTACAATGTTTTTGTGACCATACGCGTAGGAGTCAATACCATTTTCTAAAAGGTATCGTTTATCATCAAAACAGGATAACGACACTTTATTAATTTCATAACTACCGAGCTGGTGTTTGACACTTCTAATGGTCTTCATTGTGTGTCGCAATTGTTTCTGCTCAAGTAACACACTTTTGTAATCTTCGTGTCTGATTACCTTTTTAATTATATTCTTTCTGATACCTTTAGCAGTTTTCCCCTCCATCCTCTTTCAGATAACTGTACATTTTACTGCGCAACCCAACGAACTCGATAATTGGTGTTCCAGCGCACTCGTCTTTCATCTTGCCAATAACTTTCTTGTTCTCTTTAAAAGCGAATGGTCTGTCTGCAGGGTAGTCGCTATTGTCAAACTTTTCACACTCCATCATAAAGTCAGAATAAACGTCATCAGTTTTAATTGTGTACAGCAGACTGTCAGTGTCAGTGAAGTGCAATCTGCAGGTATCGCTAGAGTACTTTTTCATGATGTAGTTATAGTGGAAATCGTACATCAGCGTTTTGCTCAAGTCTAGTATGCACATACCCACATATGCGGGTCGATTTAGTGTCAGCGTTTCTTTAATTTTATGGACAGCAACTAAGTTCTCGCTAAATATCTTGCAAGACACAAACGTTGGCTTTGAGACGAGCTTTTTAAATTTCTTCGCAGTGGTCACTAATCTTACGTCCACACGCTTCCTCAAGTTTTCCATTGTTTTTCCAAACACACTGTTGTTCATCAACTTGAAGAAGTCCTTCTCGAAAGCGTTCTTAGCCGCAGTTCTTTTGACTGTATTAAAGTCAATGTACTTGCCCAGCCACTTGGACTGATCAAACTGTAGGACTCTATGAACCTTTTTGATTTTCAATCCGAGATCTATGTACAACTGCAGATTTCTATAGTGACACACATACTTTTCTTTGTCCATCAAATTAGTCACCAGCTTCTTCACGCCACCAACACTCACATTAAACTTATTTTTGATTTTCGTGCAGTACCCCGACAACATGTCAACAGTTATTTACATCTTCTCGGGAGCCAACGGGTAATCGTTATGTAGGTCATGCAAATGGTCTGGATACTCCAAGTCGACTTCAAGTAGTAAGCCCTTTTTACTGTCGTTGTGATAGTCGCATAGATTAACCTTTTCTATTTCTTTCTTAGTCAACCATTTAAAACCACCCGTAGGTAGACTTCGACTCATTGCCCAACCATACAAATTGTTGGCATCAAGGTACATCAAATACTTCGACTCTTGCGCTTTATCATACCCCTTCATGTACTTATTATTCGCCACGCCATGTCTGTTGCATATGTAGCTCACACCACCACGCATTCCCAACTCCACAAACTGAAACATGTCAATGTCGGACAACAAATCAAGTTCCACACCAGTCATCTTTAACATGGCATCCCAAGCCAATCCAGGTGATGTGAAATAGTGACACGGGTCTAGTTTATACTCGTGATGACATGTCTTTCTAAAGTTCTCAAAAACATCAGCGAGCAAGAGCACATCGCTTTTCAAATACAGGTCGTGATACCCACCCATACTTTCAACGTCGAAGTAGTCCCACACATCGCAAGCGCGCTCATGCATTTCTTCCATAATATGCTCGTCATTCAGAACGCTGTAAAAGTCCTTTTTGGAGGGTAGCTCGCATTCATCGAATTTATCAAAGGAGTCCATATAATCATAAGGATAGACCCCCTTTCTTGTCATAAGTGCCAACCCCTCATCATGAAACACTTCTGACGTGTATTTGAAAGCGTCTCTTGGTAGGTTCTTCACCAAGTTGTCCAAAGAGCTACCCATGAACTGAAAGCTGTCCAAGAATACCAAGTTTTTTCCAAGCATGAACGCCATGTACTTCTCCATGTTGTTCGGTATCACATTAATGTCTTGACCAAACTTACCAATCTCCTGCATAATGAAATGACTATCGTAACCGCGTAAGTTATGAAAGATCACAGGAATTTTATCAGTTAATTTAAAGTTCACGTTACAGTCGCGATGTGCGGACCCTCTGTACTTACCTGAGACATGACAGTGGTCTCTCACTCTAACGTCACCACTAATGTGCTCAACACTACAAATATGACAACTTTTAGCCTCGTCAAAGTCTTGTTTATCGTCATCAGTCAGTGTCATTTCTTTGTTAAAGTGGCTCTCAGATGTTTTTTTACAATATTCGACAATTTCTAACATCTCCCCAATGAACTTGTTAACTGCATTTTCACCGCGATACACTTTTACTGGCTTACTATACTCATTGTCATAGCAACAAACCAGTTTATACCCATAACCACAGTCAACATGCCTCTGATAAGCATTTGTGTAGCTACACTTGCTTGATGGTGTTGCTGTGTGCACCTTCTGTGTGATAGCCTCGAAGTCTGCGTACACCACAAATGGTACGTTTAATTGTCTACTATAATTCTTATATTTCACCTTCATACCTTTTTGCGGCATTTTTATAGCTTGCTTCCCATTAATAACCAAACACACTTCAATATGGCGCTCAAGCACGTCCGCTCGGGTAAAACACTGCAAACAATACCTACAAAAGTGCTTTCTCGCCTTATGCCCTGTCTGACGGTACATGAATTTGTTGAAATCGCGAATATACACATAATGCTTGTTGCTATCGGTAGTTATCAACAATAGGTCCATATGGTCAGGATACACCTCCTTAGAAACATACACAGGGAATGGCTGCTTATTTTCGTACCCAAAGACGTTAATACTAATATCGTTAGCCTTTTCAATCTTGTTGTAGTCTTTGAGTGTGACTGGGAAGTCAATTCCGTCGTAATTCAGCTCATTGATGTGACTGGCGTACTTCGACGTTCTATCAGAGTGTTTTCCAACGGGAAACTTATGTGCTAGGTGGCACCATCTAAAACACTCGTTGTCATCCCCATTATTTACGTTTATCAAGCCCTTCATACTGTTGCACAGCTCCTTTGGCAACGCAATGTAATTACTCCCACGCAAAGGTCTATAAATAGCGATATTAACGTAGTGTGCATCTATTTTGTCAATAGTCCATCCAGACCCCTCAGATAACCACCCAGCTATCCGCGTCAAGATCTGTTCCGATCCACGATTGGCAACATCCTCAATATCATGCTCATTAATGACGACAAACGTTCCGCTGTTAAAGTAGGCAGTTTTATATGTGGTCTTATTGGACTCTAAAGCTTTCTCGAAAGTGATCTTAACTGTCTCTACCACTTTCATTCCGTTAGTCTCACCCAACTCGCGCCTCAAAAGGTTAATGACAGCGCTTCTAGTTGCGTTTACCTGATTGATGTCTCTGGCGTTAACCACCTCGACTCCATAGGACCTTGTGAACCCTCTCAACGCTTGATCCAACAGCCGTGGGCTATGGTCTTCAACTGTGGGTTGTGCTTCCTGATTTCTAACAAGACGGTTATGCGTCCGACTACCAACGTTAACTCGCCTGTTTGTCAGTGGGTTAACAATAGTCACGTTTGTCGTGTCACTAAAAACACCATCTCTAACAAGTTGATTGTATACTCGCCCATGAACGTTGACTGCTCTACCTGTTAGCGGATTTACAACAGCATCAGTTCTAGCGAGTGAGTTTTCTGTGACGTCGCCCATGGCTTCTATATACTACACTTGTATTTTTTTTTTCCTAACCCACTCGTTGTAATACTGATCGCTACTTTCACACCATCCCAACTTTGGATACACCACCCCAAACAGATTGTCGTCAAACTTCTCTTTCACCTTTCCGTCTTTAAGGTCTGACACCTTCTCGAGTGTCTCGAGTTGTCTTCTATGACACAACCTAATAATGTAGTATCCGTATCTGCTGACGTTTCTATCCTTTATCAAATTGCATGAGTACAACACATTGACAACTTTCAAGAAGTCCTCTTTTATCAACTCAAGGTGCCAAACTTCGCAACGTTCCGCAGTCTCCTTCCCATCCACCAAGACCGCTTGTGAACGCTTTTTGGTCGTGTGAGTCTCATGTCACTATAACGCTGAGTGTAACCCCATTCGGTGTCGCCACACTTTGGACACGCGTACCCACCACAGCCAGTCATGTTTTCACAACGTCACAATCCAAGCAGTAGTAAAGCCTGAAGGTGCCTCAACACTCAATTTGCGTTTCATTCACAATCTCATCAATTGTCAAACCAAAACTCATTTGCCTCATAAGTTTGTCCATCACTTATACTACTCCAACATTTTTTTATCGAGTGAGTACCCATACCGCTATTCCACTACCCAAACCTAACGCACCAACAAACAATAATTGGTATTCCTTCATTTCCGCGCTCGGTTTACCAACAATTACCCGCAATCTTCGGACTCTCAGTGAACACTCGACCGCTGTAGTGAATGGTCATTACGCTTCTAAGTTCTTCCAACGCGTGGTTTGTGTCATTGATGTCAGCATTAGCGTCTGAGAGCATTTGCCGTAGACGCTGAATCTTATCTTTTTTAGCAACCTCATTTTCATACCACACTTCTTTCGCACTGGCTAGCTGTTCCAACGCATGGTTGTGTCTTTTCATCTCAGCTTCATAACCCGTGTGGTTAAACTTTGAAAACATAAAGCCAGCGCCTGCAAAAGCCACTGCGTTAAAAATCCCTCCAGCCACAACACTCACCATTAACTTACGTTGATTTGAATGGATCTGTCGGTATCCACTTTTTCGATTGTATCCATTTTACTAACAGCGTTCCTGCACCAACAGCTGCAGCAAGTTTCACTGTACCTTTCACAGTCTCTGGTGTTCCTAATGGTTCCCCCAAAGCCTTTTTCGAAATCATACTCACTACCACAGCGCCAGTCGTAACAAGTAGCGCATCATACAATTCATTCATGAGTTCTTTTCGATCGATCGCAGTCATATACATTGTCGTGTGTTTTGTTCAAGAATCAAATGTGTCGAGTGTTGGACGACGAGTTCTATAACTTTCTGACGCGGGTGCTGCTGTAGTACTCACGGGCTCTAATTGTATTTCTTTTTCACTGCTAATTGTGTACCATAGCGAAGCAGCAGCAATGATAACACCAAGTGTTCCGACAATGTAACCATAGCTCCACTCACTACCCTGTTCTTCGTTGACTATCATTTCACGCATTTTCTTTTCTTTCGCAGCTTTCGATATCTCAGCCAACTTTTTACCAGCAGCAACACGTTTGGGTCCTTCACCTTAACACTTTTCACATCAGCCGTGATCTTTGCTTCAACAGCCGTCTGTGAGTCCTCAGCCATCTAATACACTATCATGTGTTATCTTACTCACAGTTGACCTCACAGTTGTCTCACAGTTGACCTCACAGGTATCTCACAGTTCCAGACCAAACGCACTAAAAAAAAAAGAGGAGCTTTTTCTCTGAAGGTATAGTATAATGACTCAAGACCAAGACGCCGCAGAAGAGGAGATCAACGAAATGCTGAGATTGTCCTTTATCGATGTGCTTATCCCACAAGACACCTCTGGACCCAACGTCTTAAAAGAGTACTCACAAGTCTTCACGTTGTGCGGACGCTGGTATAAAAATGAGGAAGTGTCGAGACGATTTAGCACTCAGATTCTCACCACAAAGCGCATTCACGAGGCCTGGGTCAATCTTCAAGAAGATAGAGCCAACGAGATGGTTAACGAGTTAGCTAGCGAGATCCCTGTGTGGTGCTACTCACCATTCAAACACCTCGCGTTAGCAGGTAGAGACTACTTAGGCAACCCTTGTGAGTCCACCGCCACGCTACTCGGTAACTACCTCGAAGTGTTCTTAGCGACCCTTCTATGGAGACCGTGTCCAACCAAAATCAAAGCGTGGCTAGAGCTCGCCGCAAACCGCGACGTTAACGTTTGCAGGGTGGGGTGTAATGAAATAGTGGGTGCGGATGATCTCGAGGACCACATGTTCTCACATACCCACCTGGATTTTGCGCGTGACTGCATGACGTACAAGTGCTACCCATGCGGTGTGACCACCAACAGCCCAATGCATCGCTTAAGACACGAGAGCTCGAGGTCCCATCTTAAAAACTTAGAGTCTCAGCGGATATTTGACAACGAGCGATGGCTACCGCAATAAAAAATATTTCTCTGAGGGTATAGTAACCATGACAGAGAAAGTTGGTAAACTGGAAATCGTGATTGGTCCCATGTTTGCAGGAAAAACGACAGAGACTCTTCGCAGGTTAGTCGCGTTAAGTAAATCAGGGCTTAAAGTCCTTTACATGAACAACGCAGGCGACACTAGACGAACTGACCACACGTTCTCCACACATCGTCAGACCATTGTTGTCGGATCAGACAGTTTACCTGCAGAGTTAATCACCAACCTTCCGAGTTCTTCCAAACTAACTGATTATGATGTCATCGGCATTGATGAAGGCAATTGGTTCTCTGATCTACTTCCAGTTATTCGTGACTACATTAAAGCTGGCATTCACGTCATTATTTGTGGTCTCATAACAACAGAGCGTTTAAAAAGACTTGGTGAGCTTGACACGCTCTTCCCAATGGCAGACGACATCACATTTCTAAAAGCGTATTGCGCCGTTTGTCGTGACACCGATGGAACAACTGTTGAAGCGCCATTCAATTGGAGATATAATCCAGGACCATCATTTGTTGGTGGTGCTGAGCAATACAAAGCAGTGTGCAGACGTCATCATCCTTCCACACAAAATTAAGGGTGTTCTCAATACGTCCCACTTTTTTTTAAATTTAGACATTGGACACATGAAGCGCCCAATGTCATAGAGACAATATTTTTTCACGCATAGACATTAGAAGTAGTCACACACATAAAATTAGTTGCGCACCACACAGTGATGTCTCTCGTGGTTACTTAACGCTGCTTTATTTTTAAATTTACGAATACACTGGGAACATTGAAACCCAATGTCAAAGAAATATTTTATTATCGTAGTAATAGCGTCGTCGTACGAGTCACACAACAACGTTAGATAACCAGCGGACTTGTATCTGAGTAGCAGAGAGTCTTGCTCTTTGGATGTCTTACCTGTGCCACCTGGGTTCTTAAACTCAATCACAAGCCCGGTGCGCTGTAGGTTTGCATTGGCAATAATCAAATCAGGTGTTCCACGTTGGTAGCCTTTTTTCCACGAATTTATTCTCTTCGCAGAAGTGTCTTGATTTTCACCACAAGCAGCTATCAAAATAGCTTCCGGATAATATTTCCTAAGAAAACCAACGACTTTCGTGTGGAGATCGAACTCAGTGATCATTTTAAACTGGTTGTGTTTGAGACCGACGTCAGCTACAGTCTTTCTAGCACTTGGCAAGACTTCTGAGTGCACCCACCTTCCAAACTGTTTCGCGCGCTCCATTTTACTCGAGAACACCAACGAGTAGACCCCAAGTTCGTTGATAAACGAGGCCTGCTCCATCTTCATTCTACAGTCAGGATCGACGTGGTCGTGTACTGCATCCTTTGGTCTAGCATAACCTAGAGCGCTCGCGACTTCTTTCGCTTTGAACCATATGTCACCGTTATTCATAGCCGTCGTGATTTGGTGACCATCGAAATCAAATAGTTGAAGCGCCATGGAAGTCATCACTATATAGTCTCCCACAAAAAAAAACTACTCGATGTGGGCGTTAGGTTTTTTATAGATCTGGTTTGTTGTGTACCAACGCATCAGGTGTGTTTTATTAGTCTTCGCTTTGCTACGTCGTCTGAAAAAGTTTCTAATGTTACGAACCAGCTTTCTAAACCAACCCATTATAGCTTAGGTCACGTCTTCTACCACTCCCGCAGTGTCTGACTCTGGTAACACGATAGGTTTGCCGTAAGTCTTTTTAGACCTCATACCAATCTCAGCGTGGAGCTCGAGAGTTATATCACCACGACCAAATGACCCACCAGCTTTGAACATGTGATCAGTCGTCTTATTTATTTTATATATTTCACGCTCTTTTGAAATACATGCTCCCATATATTTAACACTGGTTTGGAAGATCACTTTAATGCGTCGAACATTCACTTTATACCATATTCCTTCATCATTTCTCCACCCATGATTATGATGTCTCGGTTCGCCATGTAACCACTCACAATTTTCACACCGTAGAATTCTACCAATGACGGGTACGCATAAGGTGCGAGTGGTATTCTTGGTCGGTGTATTCCAAAAATTGTTCCATAGGGTGTGCCTATCTTTTTCATATTCGCTATGAAGTCTGAATCGGTTGACTTGGTGTTGTTGACCCTGACGCGTGAATTGCTCATTTGCCAGTGTATTGATATCATATGCATTTTTGTGAGGTCAACGCCACTTGGAATAGTGCATATGCTCTCCATTGCTGGTATGCTGCCACCATACGCGAGTCCATTAGCCATACCAGTCTTATATCCTACGAACTTATCCCACTGACCGTCGTCGTTTGATATAATTGTCTCCCAATTTGACCCTGTGGCTCTCATAGGTAACCGCACCACAACAAAAATGGAAAGGTCGCACCATTGCATACTCGGGCAGCTAAAATGAAGACCTGACTCAAGTGGGAGTGGTGTTAACTCAGGGGATAGAAAACTATGGCTTGCACCGTTAACGCCAATAATAGGACCATAAGTCGGGTTGTTTTGAACTAGTTTACTTGTTTCACCAATGGCTTTCACTTTGCTTGAACCATTGGTGTGAAATTCCACGTTTTTCAAGGCGTGTGTGCTAACGTTGAAGTCGAGCACAACATTATAGGACTGACTCTTGAGGAAACCTGATAGCAATTGCTCTAGAGTTCTTTTGTTCGCGACGTCTGAGTCATCGACTGGGTCTGCTACGTTTTTTATCGCTGAGCCTTGCATGTCTATGAGCCCGGACATCCTTCCACCGGTCACACTTAATTTGGGATCTTCGTCCAGATGCCTTTTCGTTCTCTTTAGTATTTTATCGTGAGGGTCGTCAGACTCATACCCATAGTTTAGACTCATTACTACCTCAAGGTGTATTTGCTTACTAGATAGCCAGAGACTGCTGAGAACCCTAACACTATCGCCAGCGTTGTCGTGTCTGACTTACTTGTGGTGGTCTGTGCCTTCTAATTGGTGGCGACCATTGTTTTCTTCACGGGTGGTACTACTCCCAAGTGAGTCACCACATTTTCTTGGTGGACTTTTTTAGCCACAGTCGTTGGTATCGTCGCATTCAAGCGAGTGTTCACTCCAAATCTCATGGACTCTGTAGCGATCTTTAATAAGTTGTTGTACCCAGCGATTTTATTCTTGAGTATCACCACATTACTTGGCATCAACCATGTACTTGGTGACACCGCAAGATTTTGGACAACGTTGGTGTCTCTAATCGATTTATTCATGTTGAGAATCCATGTCGATACGTCGTAGTTGATAACGCTGTCAGCAAACAACTTGCGGAATTCTTGTTGGGTCTCTAGACTCCCTGCAGAACCACCAACGACTGATACACGTGTTCTCGCTTGCGCACCAAGTGTGGAGTACACAAAGGCTTCTATGCTTTGGTTTAGATATTGCAGTCCAATGTTGGTAAAGCCGTCTGACAATCGCGCGACGTATCGTTTATAATCGTTCTGAACGTCGTTGAGTGTGAAGACTCTGGATTCGCCTAAAGTGCCATCGCTCAGGACTTTATTCTGGTAGTAATGTTTTCTGGGGATCTTGGAAATCTTACCATACAACTCGGAGGCGTTGAATTCTCTACTTATTGATTTCATGGTCTCACCACCCTCCATTCTTCTGAGAAGTCTCCTAATGGTGAAGTACACATGAAATCTCATCACACTTGTGACCACAGGGTGGACTTCTTGTGACACTGATAAATGTTGCAGTGAGACTCCACAACAGAAACTCGCACAATACGTCGCAAACACAACACGGTAGTAAGATTCGTTGTCGTCCCATTTCGACATGGTCTTTGACGTAGTGATTTGTAAGGTTGGTAGCTTTGACATGAAGTAGCTATTTTGGTTAACAAAAACTTTGAAGTTATTCACTGGATAATTCAACACGTTTTCTGTTGGATAGCCATCCCAAAGCCCCCAGTGGTTCTTATGACCTTTTGGTAGTGGTTGGATAGTTCCACCGCCTTGCCATATTATTGGGAACTTACTATTGTGTAGCCACCTCCACATGTTTTTATCATTTTTGAAGGTTGTGCTGGTTATGTCTGTGCTGAGGATGTCGTTGTTTCTGCAGTACACGTCAACACCTAGGATCTCACCATCTTGCGAAATATTTGGATAGAACTCGAATTTGCTTAAAGTGGCGTGGGGGTACTTTTTGATGAGGTCTGCCTTTGCGTCGTGTGTAGCCTTCGATGTGTTCGCCATCGCACGTTCGTAGTACTTTCCATAGTAGTCGTGAAGGGTTTTCTGCATATAATATACTGTATGTTATACACAATGCGAAAGTTGACGGTATTCATTGAAGGAGCAGAAAAAGTCGTGTCCTTTGACAACGCGATGATGGTCATACATGATAACCCATACATTATGGTCAAGACAGCTACTGTGTTTTGGGACTATCATAACACGACAAATGACGACAGCATTCGGGTCTTCACGTTGGATGACTCTAGGGTAGGCTCTTTTAAAAAGATTAAAGTGGGTGAAGGGTACTTTAGCTTCGACGCATTGGTCAAAGTCTTGAAACATGAGTCTAACAAACATAAGGTGAGTCTTGAGATAGAGAAACTGACACCCACAAGTAGATGCAGGGTTAAGGTTAGTAGTTCAGCTGTGTTAGACACCCTTGGGCCTCTACTTGGTTTCGCGAGAAATGAGGTGATTCAGAACGACTTACAGTGGCACACTAGCCCAAACGAAGTTGATATGTATAGAGGTCTGAAGTACATAGAAGTTTCGTGTGACGTTGTTGAGACGGAGAGCAACGTGGGTATTGATGGGAAGCGTAGCAATGTGATCACAACGTTGCCAATACCCACCGAACAGTCTTTGAATGGGTCAGTACAACGTCATGTGGACATTGAGTCCAAGGTGAGTATTAAAAAAGGTGTCTACTCAAGTATGACGTTTCGCGTCAAACCAAATAACGGCGATCTTAAAATTGGCTCGGTGCTATTGGAACTGTATATTGTGTGAATTATATGGAGCTTGGTGTGGAAACAGAACAAGGGTTGCGAGACATCTATTATAACCCTAAGACAGGGTTCAGTGGTGCAGAGAGGTTGTATCAAAGTGCGTTAGGAGACGGATTGAAAGTAACCAGAAAAACAGTGAAAAAATGGTTGACCACGCAGGATACTTACACTAGGTACAAACCTATTGTGAGAAGACATAAGTTCCGCGCGACCTTTGTTGGGTTTCTTGGTGAAGAGCTCCAAATGGACTTAGTGGACATGAGTAAGTACTCAAAACAGAACAAAGGGTACTATTGGATATTGACAGGTATTGAAATATTGAGTAGATATGCTTTTGGTATTGCGGTTTATAGAAAAGACACTAAGAACATGACTGAGGCTGTTGGAAAGTTGTTGAATGACTTTAAAGATCGGTTTGGAGCCACGCCTAAGTTAGCTCAATTTGATGATGGACTTGAATTCTACAAGGTTGGTGTGAAAAGTTTGCTGAGAGAACGTGACGTTAAATATTTCAGCACAAAGAGCGACAAGAAGGCTGCTGTTGTCGAACGTTTTAATAGAAGTCTCAAGAGTGTTATGTGGAAGTACTTTTACGCTCGTGGGACATACAAGTGGATTGACGTTTTGAATCAGTTTGTGGACAATTACAATAGCAATGTGAATCGAAGCATTATGATGAAGCCGAAGGATGTCAATAAGTCAAATGAAGGTGAAATTTGGACCACTTTGTTTGGTCATCAATTCGCAGACAACCCATTGCCGAAGTTCAAGGTTGGCGAATCAGTGAGAATTAGTAAATACAAGAGTATATTCACAAAGGGCTATGAAGCCAACTTCACTGAAGAGCTGTTTAAAGTGGTGAGAGTTATTCGTGGTGATCCGAATGTGTATGAAATTGAGGACATAAGTGGTGAACAGATTATTGGGAAGTTTTACGAACAGGAATTATCGCTGGTCAATAAGAAACATGGTGGCGATGTGTACAGAGTCGAAAAGGTGTTGAAAAGAAAGAAAGTCAGAGGGAAGAAGATGGCGCTGGTCAAATGGTTAGGTTATGAAAGCGAACATAATTCGTGGATACCAGAAAGCGATATTCAAAATGTGAGCTAATGTAATATGGCTGAAGGTGGTTTCGACGACTTTGAGATGGAGGGCTCTAATGAATACAGAGATGTCACTGACGATGAACTAAAGTATAGTCTCGAAAAAGCCACTCAAGATCGTAAACTAGCTCGGGACGATCCAAACGTCACAGTCGATGAGAGAATTAGACTAATTAAAGTGGAGAGTGGGCTGAGGCGCGAACGTGATATAAGATTTCATCAAAAGCTAGGGTTTTTTTTTAGTGATCTTAAAACGTGGGCTAATGACAACGCAAGAGATCGTGAAGACGTCGTGAGGAGTGCGCCATTGTTAGACACCACACACGCGGAGTACGTCGACATACCTAGACTAACACCAATCGAGAACCGTGAGTTGAATAGCACGCTCAATCCAAGCGAGAGTGTGATGTCTGAGTCAAGAATAGGCGACACTGGTACATTGCAAATACAAGCGGACCATTTTCAAGACTTGATAAACGAAGCGAACAAAAGAATAGCAGAGCTTGATAGAGAGGGCCTCACGATCGCAGAGAACGAAGAGTATATTGATCTAGCTGAAAGAGTGATTAGACTTAGAGAGGCTAGAGACATGGTTATCGAACAGCGGGAAATAGAAGAGGCTAGAGAGCAACAGGAAGTCGACATTGACAGATTGCAGAAATTCAAGAAATGGGCTAGAGAAAATATGGTTGGGTTTAGTGCTTTAGCGATTTCAGTGGCTGCAATTATAACAACTATTATTATCGCTGGGAGGTCTAACGTTATGAAAGGCGCTATGACCACGAGGTCGTTTGCACAGGCTGTTAAGAACGCGATAATGAGGATGGGTCCGTGGGCTGTTGGGTTGGCTAACTTAGTTTATGACGCACTGGTGGTAGGCGCAAAGGGTCTCGCTTGGTTAGCTCAAAATCTGTGGGTGTTTGCGGTGACATTCGCGTGGCTTGCGTATAATTATTTAAACTAAAAGCAAGCGTGATTCATGGATACCAGAAAGCAATATTCAAAATGTGAGCTAATGTAATATGGCTGAAGGTGGGGGAGATTTCGACGAGATCGAGATG
Source organism: Chrysogorgia sp. JL179-B06 (assembly GCA_035772405.1). Taxonomy (NCBI): domain Eukaryota; kingdom Metazoa; phylum Cnidaria; class Anthozoa; order Scleralcyonacea; family Chrysogorgiidae; genus Chrysogorgia; species Chrysogorgia sp. JL179-B06. The sequence continues at coordinate 411,538 of JAYKKM010000016.1, forward strand.
GAGAACCTTGGTAGAGCCTACACTGATGATCAAATAGACGCCGAACTTGAAAGAGTCGCTCAAGCTTTAAATTTAATTGACAACAAGTACGTCGACGGCAATATACCACACATCAAACGTGTTGAGTATGATAAATTGTCTGAGAGAGCAAATAGATTGCAGGACGAACAGGATAGAAGATTTCGAGAAAAAGAGACGTCGTTTATCGACACTGACGATGGTAAAACGGTGACAATAAGAGGAACTAACGTAGAAGTCCCAGCGGTAGAGCTTGTCGAACAGGGGCCATATGGTGACGTCAATGATACAAGCTTCAATCTAGCTTTTGAAGAGGCGGGTGAAATTAGGAGAAGATTAGGTGAGCTAAAAGCATCCAACAAAAAGTTAGTAGAAAATGGTGTAAAAAGAACCAAGCTAATAGACAAGAAAATACGTAAGTTGTATAAAAAAAGACTCGGTCGTGATGACGCGTCAAGGAGCGTAGTCAACAGGTCATATGTGACGGGCTCAGGGTCTATTCTTTTCAAACCGATGAGCAAAGACGGCGAATATGGGAAACCCAAACGAATTCTAATACCTGGGGAAAATGGTTTGACCTACAGTAAAGATAAGAGTAGTAAAAACGCGATTGAGCAGTTCAAACAGTTAGTTAATCAAATCCCTGAGAGTGTAGAAACAACAGCTGTCACAGCAGAAGCGACCCCAGATGACTTCCCAGTAATTGAAACAAATGTGAACTATGATGACATACCTGGGCTAACACCAAACGAGAACCGTGAACTGGGTGGCGTGGTTAATCCAAGCGATAGTGTGGTGCCTGAGTCAAGAATAGGCGACGATGGTGCGCTGCAAATACAAGCAGACCACTTTCAAGAGGCAATAAATACAACATCAGACAAACTAGACGACGAGGATGACGAAAGCATTATCTTTGGGTTGAGAGAACGTATTGTAGGGCTTGAAGAAGCGCGAGATAGAACTATTGAGCAACGACAAGTAGAGGAGGTTAGAGAGCAACAAGAAGTCGACATTGACAGGTTTCAGATATTCAAGGAATGGGCTAAAGAGAACATGGTTGGGTTGAGTGCCGTAGCAATTTCAATGGCTGGGATTATAACAACTATTATTATTGCTGGGAGGTCCGCTGTTATGAAAGGCGCTATGGCTACGAGGTCATTCGCACAGGCTGTTAAGAACGCGATAATGAAGATGGGTCCATGGGCTGTTGGGTTGGCTAACTTAGTTTATAATGCGTTGACGTTGGGTGCAAAGGGTCTCGCCTGGTTGGCTCAAAATCTGTGGGTACTCGCGGTGATATTTACGTGGTTTGCTTATGACTATTACAAGCTAAAACGGTAGTGACAAAACATATGTAAAGTATATGAACGTCACGTCGGCAGAGTTGAGTCCTGGTTTTAGACGAGCGACCATGGGCGTCATAAAAGGGGCGAGAACGCAGCATGTGATCACGTTTAACCCTAATAAGATCAGTCCTGGTGAGGAACTTTACATTGATATACCGAAGCTTAAGGTTAGTAGCTGTTTGGTGCCTGGATCGTTGGGTCTAGTGTTCGACTTTAAGAATGCAAACGCCAAAAGCTGGTTCTTGAACAATGTGAGCAAGTTACTTTGTGAGAAGCTTGTTGTGAGACTAGCTGGGGAGACTGTGTATGACAACAATGGGGAAAATTACACTGGTGTTTATCGTGACCTTTGGGAAAGTGTTACCGCGCGAGACCAAATGATTGACTATGGTGTTGGCTCTGAGAACTTGAGAAAGCTAATTTCTAAGGATGACAGTGGCGCGACAAGTGGGAACGTTGCTAAGGTTAGTGATGCACTGATGTTTGGTGTGATTGGAACGAAACAGCGAATAAAGCTTGGTAAAATCATGGATGACCATGGGTTGTACGCTCCTTTTAGCATGAACAACAACTTGCAGTATGTGATCACACTTCCGAAGGCCGCAGACATCATGATAGCTCAATCCGGTAGTAGTGTGGGTGGATACACTCTGGAGAACCTCGAGCTTGAGTACGAGACGATTGACAACCAGGAGCTCTCTGATGAAATAACGTCGGGTTATGCAAGTGGTAGGAGTTTGTCACATGAGCACGTCACGTTGATGAAAACCACTGAATGGGATAAGGGCACAACCATTGTGAACGAGAATGTTAATCTACCAAGAAAAAGCATGAAGGCGATTGTGTTGCTATTCACGAATAAGGTGCGAACAGACAGTGAGGAGTTTCTTTACCCAAATATCGAGAGTGTTAGAGTCACAATTGAAGGTGTGCCAAATAGCGTGTACTCACAAGGCATTCCAAAGTCGAAGTTCTACGCAGAGGCGATTTGGGTTGGGTGAAGAGCACGCTCAGTTCATGACCATACAGAAATTATATAAAGATGGTTTTGCGTTGGTCATTGACTTGAGGAGCGTTCAAGATAATTACAACGTCGCCACTGGTAAGAAAATTGTGAACACACAATCCGGTGTACTTCTTGAGATCACTAAGAAAGTGACGACTGCAAATGTCATGTGCAGGGTGTTTGTGATGAGTGATGGATTAGTCAACTTCATGAACAATGGGCTGCAATCAATCCAGTATTAAATCAAACGCAATTTAATGGAAACTCCGTTTAATGCGTTAATTGTTGGTATGACAGCTTGTGGTAAGACACACTATTTACTCAAAACACTGGAATCTGAGTATCGTGGCAAATTTGACTACATTGTGTTGATTTGTCCTACTTTCGAGTGGAACAAAGCGTACCAAGATTGGAAATATGTACGCGACCCTGACGTGCTAGCGATAGACTGTGCACAAGACAGTGTCGACGCTGTTCTCAAGTGTGTAACTAACGTTTTTAAAGGTACTAACACTCTGATTGTGTTGGACGACTGTGCGAGTGGGCAGGACGTCAAGAATAGGACTAGTCAATTGGTCAACTTGGCTTTTAGTGCGCGACATTTTATGTTGAGTGTTATTGTTATCACACAACAACTGACGTCGATCGCAAAACCGTATAGAGAAAACATTAGTGAGCTCATTTGCTTTTACTGTCCGAGCAGGAGTGATATGAAAGTCGTCATGGACGATTACCTTGGACACATTAGCAAAGAGGAAGCGTCGGCGATTGTGACCGCACTAAAAAATCATAAGTACGCTAGACTCGAAATCTCACTGCGCTATCCATACAGTCACGAAGTTGTTATTCCGCAATAAAATATGGGTATAAGTAATAGCGCGATGGTGAAACGCAAAAGCGAAGAAAACCCCACGATTGAGGAATTAGTTGAGGATACTCAAGCCGCTAGTGCCTCGACTGTGGAAGACGACATTGACATTAGGAGAGCCGAACTTATTAGACTGTCTGGTGATGGTGTGGTAAGCCAATCTGAAGCGTACATTAAAAAAGCGTCCGCAAAGGTTATCGATAAGATATGGCGCCAATATGAGTTGAAGAGAATGGAAATTGCAAACGCTTTTCTCACCGACTTGCTAATCAGCAAATTCGCTAACTTACTGGATGGGTTGAACGCTATTGAGAACCCTGACGAACTAAATGATGAGTTGCAAAAAGACTCGCTACTAAAGAAAGACGTTGAGAGCATTGTCGCAGTTGTGACACCGTATGTGCCTTTCTTGGGTTTGTTGTCGGGAGGAATCACAACGTCGAAATATGTGTACGATCACCATTTTAGAAGTGCGACAAACACTGAAAATAGTGAACAAACGGACTAATTCGCAAAACAACCGGCCACCTGTTAGTATGCAAATTAGTCAATGTTGTTAACCAATCAAAAGAGCGCCATTTTGCTATCCATTTGGATACTTGTTTGGATAAAACACTTGTTGTGGACGCTGGTGTGAATTGACCAATCAAAAGAGCGCCATTTTGCTATCCATTTGGATACTTGTTTGGATAAAACATCACCACTAGAATCAAAATCTAGTGGGTTTTTTTTTCGCGCGTGAATTGAGACAACAGCAGAACGCGTCGGTCGTAGTTTGTCAAACAAAAATGCGAAAATGACGAAACGACACGTTCTATTTTTAAATATGCGAAAATGTTGAAGCGACACTTTCTATTTTTTTAAATATGTGAAAATGTTGAAACAACACTCTCTATTTTTTAAAAAATACGAAAATGATGAAGCGACACATTCTATTTTTAAAATATGACTGAAATAACACCAAATTTAGCGAAAATCGTGATTTGGTATAAATTTGGTATTGTTTCGTGAGTCTCGCGTGTGTTTGACATCAATTGAGTAGAAAACGTGAGGGGTGTTTAGCTTGATTAACGACCGCCATAGTAGTATAGAGAGTGGGGGTACGAGCTTATTCGATGTTATACGTGAATATAGAATTACCGAAATGACAGCGAATTTTGTCGAGCCGTGGTTTGACACAAATTTGGTGATGTTTTGGTAATTATATTCACGGTTAACATCGATTGGGCTCGTACCCCCACTCTCTATACTACTACTGCCCCAACCGGGAATCGAACCCTTGTCTCCGAATCAACGTTTCGGTCTCCGAATCAACGTTTTCTCCGAATCAACTTTTTCCATATACGTATTTGACCATATTTAAATCCTCTCTCATATTAATTATTATTCTTAAAGCCCTCTGTATACAAGAAGTCGTGTATCGCTTCGCTACTTTGGGAAGTGCGCTCGACAGGCCTTGCACCACGCTATGGTTAGATGCGATGTCTGCCTGTTGGTGTTCAAGTGAAAGCGGCGAATTAATACGTATATGGAGAAATCACTGACTGTTCTGACCGTGTCTCATTAGCTCAAAGGTCAGAGCGCCGAAACGTTGATTCGGAGACCAGGGTTCGATTCCCGGTTGGGGCAGTCACTTTTTCCATATACGTATTTGACCATATTTAAATCCTCTCTCATATTAATTATTATTCTTAAAGCCCTCTGTATACAAGAAGTCGTGTATCGCTTCGCTACTTTGGGAAGTGCGCTCGAGAGGCCTTGCACCACGCTATGGTTAGATGCGATGTCTGCCTGTTCGTGTTTAAGTGAAAGCGGCGAATTAATACGTATATGGAGAAATCACTGACTGTTCTGACCGTGTCTCATTAGCTCAAAGGTCAGAGCGCCGAAACGTTGATTCGGAGACCAGGGTTCGATTCCCGGTTGGGGCAGTCACTTTTTCCATATACGTATTTGACCATATTTAAATCCTCTCTCATATTAATTATTATTCTTAAAGCCCTCTGTATACAAGAAGTCGTGTATCGCTTCGCTACTTTGGGAAGTGCGCTCGAGAGGCCTTGCACCACGCTATGGTTAGATGCGATGTCTGCCTGTTCGTGTTTAAGTGAAAGCGGCGAATTAATACGTATATGGAGAAATCACTGACTGTTCTGACCGTGTCTCATTAGCTTAAAGGTCAGAGCGCCGAAACGTTGATTCGGAGACCAGGGCTCGATTCCCGGTTGGGGCAGTCACTTTTTCCATATACGTATTTGACCATATTTAAATCCTCTCTCATATTAATTATTATTCTTAAAGCCCTCTGTATACAAGAAGTCGTGTATCGCTTCGCTACTTTGGGAAGTGCGCTCGAGAGGCCTTGCACCACGCTATGGTTAGATGCGATGTCTGCCTGCATGTTGGTGTTTAAGTGAAAGCGGCGAATTAATACGTATATGGAGAAATCACTGACTGTTCTGACCGTGTCTCATTAGCTCAAAGGTCAGAGCGCCGAAACGTTGATTCGGAGACCAGGGTTCGATTCCCGGTTGGGGCAGTCACTTTTTCCATATACGTATTTGACCATATTTAAATCCTCTCTCATATTAATTATTATTCTTAAAGCCCTCTGTATACAAGAAGTCGTGTATCGCTTCGCTACTTTGGGAAGTGCGCTCGAGAGGCCTTGCACCACGCTATGGTTAGATGCGATGTCTGCCTGTTGGTGTTTAAGTGCAAGCGGCGAATTAATACGTATATGGAGAAATCACTGACTGTTCTGACCGTGTCTCATTAGCTCAAAGGTCAGAGCGCCGAAACGTTGATTCGGAGACCAGGGTTCTATTCCCGGTTGGGGCAGTCACTTTTTCCATATACGTATTTGACCATATTTAAATCCTCTCTCATATTAATTATTATTCTTAAAGCCCTCTGTATACAAGAAGTCGTGTATCGCTTCGCTACTTTGGGAAATGCGCTCGAGAGGCCTTGCACCACGCTATGGTTAGATGCGATGTCTGCCTGTTCGTGTTTAAGTGAAAGCGGCGAATTAATACGTATATGGAGAAATCACTGACTGTTCTGACCGTGTCTCATTAGCTCAAAGGTCAGAGCGCCGAAACGTTGATTCGGAGACCAGGGTTCGATTCCCGGTTGGGGCAGTCACTTTTTCCATATACGTATTTGACCATATTTAAATCCTCTCTCATATTAATTATTATTCTTAAAGCCCTCTGTATACAAGAAGTCGTGTATCGCTTCGCTACTTTGGGAAGTGCGCTCAAGAGGCCTTGCACCACGCTATGGTTAGATGCGATGTCTGCCTGTTCGTGTTTAAGTGAAAGCGGCGACTTAATACGTATATGGAGAAATCACTGACTGTTCTGACCGTGTCTCATTAGCTCAAATGTCAGAGCGCCGAAACGTTGATTCGGAGACCAGGGTTCGATTCCCGGTTGGGGCAGTCACTTTTTCCATATACGTATTTGACCATATTTAAATCCTCTCTCATATTAATTATTATTCTTAAAGCCCTCTGTATACAAGAAGTCGTGTATCGCTTCGCTACTTTGGGAAGTGCGCTCGAGAGGCCTTGCACCACGCTATGGTTAGATGCGATGTCTGCCTGTTCGTGTTTAAGTGAAAGCGGCGAATTAATACGTATATGGATAAATCACTGACTGTTCTGACTGTGTCTCATTAGCTCAAAGGTCAGAGCGCCGAAACGTTGATTCGGAGACCAGGGTTCGATTCCCGGTTGGGGCAGTCACTTTTTCCATATACGTATTTGACCATATTTAAATCCTCTCTCCCTTAATTATTATTCTTAAAGCCCTCTGTATACAAGAAGTCGTGTATCGCTTCGCTACTTTGGGAAGTGCGCTCGAGAGGCCTTGCACCACGCTATGGTTAGATGCGATGTCTGCCTGTTGGTGTTTAAGTGAAAGCGGAGAATTAATACGTATATGGAGAAATCACTGACTGTTCTGACCGTGTCTCATTAGCTCAAAGGTCAGAGCGCCGAAACGTTGATTCGGAGACCAGGGTTCGATTCCCGGTTGGGGCAGTCACTTTTTCCATATACGTATTTGACCATATTTAAATCCTCTCTCATATTAATTATTATTCTTAAAGCCCTCTGTATACAAGAAGTCGTGTATCGCTTCGCTACTTTGGGAAGTGCGCTCGAGAGGCCTTGCACCACGCTATGGTTAGATGCGATGTCTGCCTGTTCGTGTTTAAGTGAAAGCGGCGAATTAATACGTATATGGAGAAATCACTGACTGTTCTGACTGTGTCTCATTAGCTCAAAGGTCAGAGCGCCGAAACGTTGATTCGGAGACCAGGGTTCGATTCCCGGTTGGGGCAGTCACTTTTTCCATATACGTATTTGACCATATTTAAATCCTCTCTCATATTAATTATTATTCTTAAAGCCCTCTGTATACAAGAAGTCGTGTATCGCTTCGCTACTTTGGGAAGTGCGCTCGAGAGGCCTTGCACCACGCTATGGTTAGATGCGATGTCTGCCTGTTCGTGTTTAAGTGAAAGCGGCGAATTAATACGTGTATGGAGAAATCACTGACTGTTCTGACCGTGTCTCATTAGCTCAAAGGTCAGAGCGCCGAAACGTTGATTCGGAGACCAGGGTTCGATTCCCGGTTGGGGCAGTCACTTTTTCCATATACGTATTTGACCATATTTAAATCCTCTCTCATATTAATTATTATTCTTAAAGCCCTCTGTATACAAGAAGTCGTGTATCGCTTCGCTACTTTGGGAAGTGCGTTCGAGAGGCCTTGCACCACGCTATGGTTAGATGCGATGTCTGCCTGTTCGTGTTTAAGTGAAAGCGGCGAATTAATACGTATATGGATAAATCACTGACTGTTCTGACTGTGTCTCATTAGCTCAAAGGTCAGAGCGCCGAAACGTTGATTCGGAGACCAGGGTTCGATTCCCGGTTGGGGCAGTCACTTTTTCCATATACGTATTTGACCATATTTAAATCCTCTCTCATATTAATTATTATTCTTAAAGCCCTCTGTATACAAGAAGTCGTGTATCGCTTCGCTACTTTGGGAAGTGCGCTCGAGAGGCCTTGCACCACGCTATGGTTAGATGCGATGTCTGCCTGTTCGTGTTCAAGTGAAAGCGGCGAATTAATACGTATATGGAGAAATCACTGACTGTTCTGACCGTGTCTCATTAGCTCAAAGGTCAGAGCGCCGAAACGTTGATTCGGAGACCAGGGTTCGATTCCCGGTTGGGGCAGTCACTTTTTCCATATACGTATTTGACCATATTTAAATCCTCTCTCCCTTAATTATTATTCTTAAAGCCCTCTGTATACAAGAAGTCGTGTATCGCTTCGCTACTTTGGGAAGTGCGCTCGAGAGGCCTTGCACCACGCTATGGTTAGATGCGATGTCTGCCTGTTGGTGTTTAAGTGAAAGCGGATAATTAATACGTATATGGAGAAATCACTGACTGTTCTGACCGTGTCTCATTAGCTCAAAGGTCAGAGCGCCGAAACGTTGATTCGGAGACCAGGGTTCGATTCCCGGTTGGGGCAGTCACTTTTTCCATATACGTATTTGACCATATTTAAATCCTCTCTCATATTAATTATTATTCTTAAAGCCCTCTGTATACAAGAAGTCGTGTATCGCTTCGCTACTTTGGGAAGTGCGCTCGAGAGGCCTTGCACCACGCTATGGTTAGATGCGATGTCTGCCTGTTCGTGTTTAAGTGAAAGCGGCGAATTAATACGTATATGGATAAATCACTGACTGTTCTGACTGTGTCTCATTAGCTCAAAGGTCAGAGCGCCGAAACGTTGATTCGGAGACCAGGGTTCGATTCCCGGTTGGGGCAGTCACTTTTTCCATATACGTATTTGACCATATTTAAATCCTCTCTCATATTAATTATTATTCTTAAAGCCCTCTGTATACAAGAAGTCGTGTATCGCTTCGCTACTTTGGGAAGTGCGCTCGAGAGGCCTTGCACCACGCTATGGTTAGATGCGATGTCTGCCTGTTCGTGTTTAAGTGAAAGCGGCGAATTAATACGTGTATGGAGAAATCACTGACTGTTCTGACCGTGTCTCATTAGCTCAAAGGTCAGAGCGCCGAAACGTTGATTCGGAGACCAGGGTTCGATTCCCGGTTGGGGCAGTCACTTTTTCCATATACGTATTTGACCATATTTAAATCCTCTCTCATATTAATTATTATTCTTAAAGCCCTCTGTATACAAGAAGTCGTGTATCGCTTCGCTACTTTGGGAAGTGCGTTCGAGAGGCCTTGCACCACGCTATGGTTAGATGCGATGTCTGCATGTTCGTGTTTAAGTGAAAGCGGCGAATTAATACGTATATGGATAAATCACTGACTGTTCTGACTGTGTCTCATTAGCTCAAAGGTCAGAGCGCCGAAACGTTGATTCGGAGACCAGGGTTCGATTCCCGGTTGGGGCAGTCACTTTTTCCATATACGTATTTGACCATATTTAAATCCTCTCTCATATTAATTATTATTCTTAAAGCCCTCTGTATACAAGAAGTCGTGTATCGCTTCGCTACTTTGGGAAGTGCGCTCAAGAGGCCTTGCACCACGCTATGGTTAGATGCGATGTCTGCCTGTTCGTGTTTAAGTGAAAGCGGCGAATTAATACGTATATGGAGAAATCACTGACTGTTCTGACCGTGTCTCATTAGCTCAAAGGTCAGAGCGCCGAAACGTTGATTCGGAGACCAGGGTTCGATTCCCGGTTGGGGCAGTCACTTTTTCCATATACGTATTTGACCATATTTAAATCCTCTCTCATATTAATTATTATTCTTAAAGCCCTCTGTATACAATAAGTCGTGTATCGCTTCGCTACTTTGGGAAGTGCGCTCGAGAGGCCTTGCACCACGCTATGGTTAGATGCGATGTCTGCCTGTTCGTGTTTAAGTGAAAGCGGCGAATTAATACGTATTTGGATAAATCACTGACTGTTCTGACTGTGTCTCATTAGCTCAAAGGTCAGAGCGCCGAAACGTTGATTCGGAGACCAGGGTTCGATTCCCGGTTGGGGCAGTCACTTTTTCCATATACGTATTTGACCATATTTAAATCCTCTCTCATATTAATTATTATTCTTAAAACCCTCTGTATACAAGAAGTCGTGTATCGCTTCGCTACTTTGGGAAGTGCGCTCGAGAGGCCTTGCACCACGCTATGGTTAGATGCGATGTCTGCCTGTTCGTGTTTAAGTGAAAGCGGCGAATTAATACGTATATGGAGAAATCACTGACTGTTCTGACCGTGTCTCATTAGCTCAAAGGTCAGAGCGCCGAAACGTTGATTCGGAGACCAGGGTTCGATTCCCGGTTGGGGCAGTCACTTTTTCCATATACGTATTTGACCATATTTAAATCCTCTCTCATATTAATTATTATTCTTAAAGCCCTCTGTATACAAGAAGTCGTGTATCGCTTCGCTACTTTGGGAAGTGCGCTCGAGAGGCCTTGCACCACGCTATGGTTAGATGCGATGTCTGCCTGTTCGTGTTCAAGTGAAAGCGGCGAATTAATACGTATATGGAGAAATCACTGACTGTTCTGACCGTGTCTCATTCGCTCAAAGGTCAGAGCGCCGAAACGTTGATTCGGAGACCAGGGTTCGATTCCCGGTTGGGGCAGTCCCTTTTTCCATATACGTATTTGACCATATTTAAATCCTCTCTCCCTTAATTATTATTCTTAAAGCCCTCTGTATACAAGAAGTCGTGTATCGCTTCGCTACTTTGGGAAGTGCGCTCGAGAGGCCTTGCACCACGCTATGGTTAGATGCGATGTCTGCCTGTTGGTGTTTAAGTGAAAGCGGAGAATTAATACGTATATGGAGAAATCACTGACTGTTCTGACCGTGTCTCATTAGCTCAAAGGTCAGAGCGCCGAAACGTTGATTCGGAGACCAGGGTTCGATTCCCGGTTGGGGCAGTCACTTTTTCCATATACGTATTTGACCATATTTAAATCCTCTCTCATATTAATTATTATTCTTAAAGCCCTCTGTATACAAGAAGCCGTGTATCGCTTCGCTACTTTGGGAAGTGCGCTCGAGAGGCCTTGCACCACGCTATGGTTAGATGCGATGTCTGCCTGTTCGTGTTTAAGTGAAAGCGGCGAATTAATACGTATATGGATAAATCACTGACTGTTCTGACTGTGTCTCATTAGCTCAAAGGTCAGAGCGCCGAAACGTTGATTCGGAGACCAGGGTTCGATTCCCGGTTGGGGCAGTCACTTTTTCCATATACGTATTTGACCATATTTAAATCCTCTCTCATATTAATTATTATTCTTAAAGCCCTCTGTATACAAGAAGTCGTGTATCGCTTCGCTACTTTGGGAAGTGCGCTCGAGAGGCCTTGCACCACGCTATGGTTAGATGCGATGTCTGCCTGTTCGTGTTTAAGTGAAAGCGGCGAATTAATACGTGTATGGATAAATCACTGACTGTTCTGACCGTGTCTCATTAGCTCAAAGGTCAGAGCGCCGAAACGTTGATTCGGAGACCAGGGTTCGATTCCCGGTTGGGGCAGTCACTTTTTCCATATACGTATTTGACCATATTTAAATCCTCTCTCATATTAATTATTATTCTTAAAGCCCTCTGTATACAAGAAGTCGTGTATCGCTTCGCTACTTTGGGAAGTGCGTTCGAGAGGCCTTGCACCACGCTATGGTTAGATGCGATGTCTGCCTGTTCGTGTTTAAGTGAAAGCGGCGAATTAATACGTATATGGATAAATCACTGACTGTTCTGACTGTGTCTCATTAGCTCAAAGGTCAGAGCGCCGAAACGTTGATTCGGAGACCAGGGTTCGATTCCCGGTTGGGGCAGTCACTTTTTCCATATACGTATTTGACCATATTTAAATCCTCTCTCATATTAATTATTATTCTTAAAGCCCTCTGTATACAAGAAGTCGTGTATCGCTTCGCTACTTTGGGAAGTGCGCTCGAGAGGCCTTGCACCACGCTATGGTTAGATGCGATGTCTGCCTGTTCGTGTTTAAGTGAAAGCGGCGAATTAATACGTATATGGAGAAATCACTGACTGTTCTGACCGTGTCTCATTAGCTCAAAGGTCAGAGCGACGAAACGTTGATTCGGAGACCATGGTTCGATTCCCGGTTGGGGCAGTCACTTTTTCCATATACGTATTTGACCATATTTAAATCCTCTCTCATATTAATTATTATTCTTAAAGCCCTCTGTATACAAGAAGTCGTGTATCGCTTCGCTACTTTGGGAAGTGCGTTCGAGAGGCCTTGCACCACGCTATGGTTAGATGCGATGTCTGCCTGTTCGTGTTTAAGTGAAAGCGGCGAATTAATACGTATATGGATAAATCACTGACTGTTCTGACTGTGTCTCATTAGCTCAAAGGTCAGAGCGCCGAAACGTTGATTCGGAGACCAGGGTTCGATTCCCGGTTGGGGCAGTCACTTTTTCCATATACGTATTTGACCATATTTAAATCCTCTCTCATATTAATTATTATTCTTAAAGCCCTCTGTATACAAGAAGTCGTGTATCGCTTCGCTACTTTGGGAAGTGCGCTCGAGAGGCCTTGCACCACGCTATGGTTAGATGCGATGTCTGCCTGTTCGTGTTTAAGTGAAAGCGGCGAATTAATACGTATATGGAGAAATCACTGACTGTTCTGACCGTGTCTCATTAGCTCAAAGGTCAGAGCGCCGAAACGTTGATTCGGAGACCAGGGTTCGATTCCCGGTTGGGGCAGTCACTTTTTCCATATACGTATTTGACCATATTTAAATCCTCTCTCATATTAATTATTATTCTTAAAGCCCTCTGTATACAAGAAGTCGTGTATCGCTTCGCTACTTTGGGAAGTGCGCTCGAGAGGCCTTGCACCACGCTATGGTTAGATGCGATGTCTGCCTGTTCGTGTTTAAGTGAAAGCGGCGAATTAATACGTATATGGAGAAATCACTGACTGTTCTGACCGTGTCTCATTAGCTCAAAGGTCAGAGCGCCGAAACGTTGATTCGGAGACCAGGGTTCGATTCCCTGTTGGGGCAGTCACTTTTTCCATATACGTATTTGACCATATTTAAATCCTCTCTCCCTTAATTATTATTCTTAAAGCCCTCTGTATACAAGAAGTCGTGTATCGCTTCGCTACTTTGGGAAGTGCGCTCGAGAGGCCTTGCACCACGCTATGGTTAGATGCGATGTCTGCCTGTTGGTGTTTAAGTGAAAGCGGCGAATTAATACGTATATGGAGAAATCACTGACTGTTCTGACCGTGTCTCATTAGCTCAAAGGTCAGAGCGCCGAAACGTTGATTCGGAGACCAGGGTTCGATTCCCGGTTGGGGCAGTCACTTTTTCCATATACGTATTTGACCATATTTAAATCCTATCTCATATTAATTATTATTCTTAAAGCCCTCTGTATACAAGAAGTCGTGTATCGCTTCGCTACTTTGGGAAGTGCGCTCGAGAGGCCTTGCACCACGCTATGGTTAGATGCGATGTCTGCCTGTTCGTGTTTAAGTGAAAGCGGCGAATTAATACGTATATGGAGAAATCACTGACTGTTCTGACCGTGTCTCATTAGCTCAAAGGTCAGAGCGCCGAAACGTTGATTCGGAGACCAGGGTTCGATTCCCGGTTGGGGCAGTCACTTTTTCCATATACGTATTTGACCATATTTAAATCCTCTCTCATATTAATTATTATTCTTAAAGCCCTCTGCATACAATAAGTCGTGTATCGCTTCGCTACTTTGGGAAGTGCGCTCGAGAGGCCTTGCACCACGCTATGGTTAGATGCGATGTCTGCCTGTTCGTGTTTAAGTGAAAGCGGCGAATTAATACGTATATGGAGAAATCACTGACTGTTCTGACCGTGTCTCATTAGCTCAAAGGTCAGAGCGCCGAAACGTTGATTCGGAGACCAGGGTTCGATTCCCGGTTGGGGCAGTCACTTTTTCCATATACGTATTTGACCATATTTAAATCCTCTATCATATTAATTATTATTCTTAAAGCCCTCTGTATACAAGAAGTCGTGTATCGCTTCGCTACTTTGGGAAGTGCGCTCGAGAGGCCTTGCACCACGCTATGGTTAGATGCGATGTCTGCCTGTTCGTGTTTAAGTGAAAGCGGCGAATTAATACGTATATGGAGAAATCACTGACTGTTCTGACCGTGTCTCATTAGCTCAAAGATCAGAGCGCCGAAACGTTGATTCGGAGACCAGGGTTCGATTCCCGGTTGGGGCAGTCACTTTTTCCATATACGTATTTGACCATATTTAAATCCTCTCTCATATTAATTATTATTCTTAAAGCCCTCTGTATACAAGAAGTCGTGTATCGCTTCGCTACTTTGGGAAGTGCGCTCGAGAGGCCTTGCACCACGCTATGGTTAGATGCGATGTCTGCCTGTTCGTGTTTAAGTGAAAGCGGCGAATTAATACGTATATATGGAGAAATCACTGACTGTTCTGACCGTGTCTCATTAGCTCAAAGGTCAGAGCGCCGAAACGTTGATTCGGAGACCAGGGTTCGATTCCCGGTTGGGGCAGTCACTTTTTCCATATACGTATTTGACCATATTTAAATCCTCTCTCATATTAATTATTATTCTTAAAGCCCTCTGTATACAAGAAGTCGTGTATCGCTTCGCTACTTTGGGAAGTGCGCTCGAGAGGCCTTGCACCACGCTATGGTTAGATGCGATGTCTGCCTGTTCGTGTTTAAGTGAAAGCGGCGAATTAATACGTATATGGAGAAATCACTGACTGTTCTGACCGTGTCTCATTAGCTCAAAGGTCAGAGCGCCGAAACGTTGATTCGGAGACCAGGGTTCGATTCCCTGTTGGGGCAGTCACTTTTTCCATATACGTATTTGACCATATTTAAATCCTCTCTCCCTTAATTATTATTCTTAAAGCCCTCTGTATACAAGAAGTCGTGTATCGCTTCGCTACTTTGGGAAGTGCGCTCGAGAGGCCTTGCACCACGCTATGGTTAGATGCGATGTCTGCCTGTTGGTGTTTAAGTGAAAGCGGCGAATTAATACGTATATGGAGAAATCACTGACTGTTCTGACCGTGTCTCATTAGCTCAAAGGTCAGAGCGCCGAAACGTTGATTCGGAGACCAGGGTTCGATTCCCGGTTGGGGCAGTCACTTTTTCCATATACGTATTTGACCATATTTAAATCCTATCTCATATTAATTATTATTCTTAAAGCCCTCTGTATACAAGAAGTCGTGTATCGCTTCGCTACTTTGGGAAGTGCGCTCGAGAGGCCTTGCACCACGCTATGGTTAGATGCGATGTCTGCCTGTTCGTGTTTAAGTGAAAGCGGCGAATTAATACGTATATGGAGAAATCACTGACTGTTCTGACCGTGTCTCATTAGCTCAAAGGTCAGAGCGCCGAAACGTTGATTCGGAGACCAGGGTTCGATTCCCGGTTGGGGCAGTCACTTTTTCCATATACGTATTTGACCATATTTAAATCCTCTCTCATATTAATTATTATTCTTAAAGCCCTCTGCATACAATAAGTCGTGTATCGCTTCGCTACTTTGGGAAGTGCGCTCGAGAGGCCTTGCACCACGCTATGGTTAGATGCGATGTCTGCCTGTTCGTGTTTAAGTGAAAGCGGCGAATTAATACGTATATGGAGAAATCACTGACTGTTCTGACCGTGTCTCATTAGCTCAAAGGTCAGAGCGCCGAAACGTTGATTCGGAGACCAGGGTTCGATTCCCGGTTGGGGCAGTCACTTTTTCCATATACGTATTTGACCATATTTAAATCCTCTATCATATTAATTATTATTCTTAAAGCCCTCTGTATACAAGAAGTCGTGTATCGCTTCGCTACTTTGGGAAGTGCGCTCGAGAGGCCTTGCACCACGCTATGGTTAGATGCGATGTCTGCCTGTTCGTGTTTAAGTGAAAGCGGCGAATTAATACGTATATGGAGAAATCACTGACTGTTCTGACCGTGTCTCATTAGCTCAAAGATCAGAGCGCCGAAACGTTGATTCGGAGACCAGGGTTCGATTCCCGGTTGGGGCAGTCACTTTTTCCATATACGTATTTGACCATATTTAAATCCTCTCTCATATTAATTATTATTCTTAAAGCCCTCTGTATACAAGAAGTCGTGTATCGCTTCGCTACTTTGGGAAGTGCGCTCGAGAGGCCTTGCACCACGCTATGGTTAGATGCGATGTCTGCCTGTTCGTGTTTAAGTGAAAGCGGCGAATTAATACGTATATATGGAGAAATCACTGACTGTTCTGACCGTGTCTCATTAGCTCAAAGGTCAGAGCGCCGAAACGTTGATTCGGAGACCAGGGTTCGATTCCCGGTTGGGGCAGTCACTTTTTCCATATACGTATTTGACCATATTTAAATCCTCTCTCATATTAATTATTATTCTTAAAGCCCTCTGTATACAAGAAGTCGTGTATCGCTTCGAGTAGTATAGAACATGGCGGTGCGAGCTCAGCGACGCCAACCACAAATGCGAGTGCCATAGCAACGTTAATTTTTACGCCAAATCGCGATTTAGCGCAAAAATTAGCGATGCCACGGTGCCCACACTTGTGGATAACGTCGAATAAGCTCGCACCGCCATGTTCTATACTACTACAGCAGTCGTTAATTAGGCTTGACGCGCCCCTCCCCACACTCTCCACCGATTAGTGTCAAACACGCGCGAGACTCACGAAACAATACTGAATTTATACCAAATCACATTTCAGTCACGTTTAAAAATAGTCGTTTCAAAATTTTCAGTCACGTTTAAAAATAGTCGTTTCAAAATTTTCAGTCACATTTAAAAAATAGTCGTTTCAACGTTTTCACAAATTTGTCAAATCACATTTTAAAAATAGTCGTTTCAACATTTTCACAAATTTGTTAAATCACATTTAAAAAATAGAGTGCCGTTTCAACATTTTCACAAATTTGTTAAATCGTATTTAAAAAATAGAGAGTGTCGTTTCAACATTTTCACAAATTTGTCAAATCGCATTTAAAAAATAATCGTTTCAACAATTTCACAAATTTGTCAAATCATATTTAAAAAATGGTCGTTTCAACATTTTCACAAATTTGTCAAATCACATTTAAAAAATAATCGTTTCAACATTTTCACAAATTTGTCAAATCACATTTAAAAATAGAAAGTGTCGTTTCAACATTTTCACAAATTTGTCAAATCACATTTAAAAAAATAGTCGTTTAAACATTTTTACAAATTTATGTGTCGTAAAAGTGTCTCACGCGTGATAAAATTGCCACCTGTTATGCAAATTAGGTTATTGCCACCTGTTAATAATAGATTAGTCCGTTTGTTCACTATTTTCAGCGTTTGTCGCATCTCACTTCAATGTTTTTGCGACCATACGCGTAGGAGTCAATACCATTTTCTAAAAGGTATCGTTTATCATCAAAACAGGATAGCGACACTTTATTAATTTCGTAACTACCGAGCTGATGTTTGACACTTCTAATGGTCTTCATTGTGTGTCGCAATTGTTTCTGCTCAAGTAACACACTTTTGTAATCTTCGTGTCTGATCACTTTTTTAATTATATTCTTTCTAATACCTTTAGCGGTTTTCCCGCCGCCTCCACCCTCTTTCAAATAGCTGTACATTTTACTGCGCAACCCGACGAACTCGACAATTGGCGTTCCAGCGCACTCGTCCTTCATCTTCCCAATAACTTTCTTATTCTCTCTAAAAAAGAATGGGCTGTCTGCGGGGTAGTCACTATTGTCGAACTTTTCGCACTCCATCATAAAGTCGGAATAAACGTCGTCAGTTTTGATTGAGTACAACAGACTGTCAGTGTCAGTGAAGTGCAATCTACAGGTGTCGCTAGAGTACTTTTTCATAATATAATTGTAGTGAAAATTGTACATCAGCGTTTTACTCAAGTCTAGTATGCACATACCCACATATGCAGGTCTATTTAGTGTCAACGTTTCTTTAACTTTGTGGACAGCGACTAAGTTCTCGCTAAATATTTTGCAAGACACGAACGTCGGCTTCGAGACAAGCTTTTCTAATTTCTTCGCAGTGGTCACTAATCTTACGTCCACACGCTTCCTCAAGTTTTCCTTCGTTTTTCCGAACACACTGTTGTTCATCAACTTGAAGAAGTCCTTCTCAAAGGCGTTCTTAGCCGTAGTTCTTTTGACTGTGTTAAAGTCGATGTACTTGCCTAGCCACTTGGACTGGTCAAACTGCAGGACCCTGTGAATCTTATTGATTTTTAATCCAAGATCCATGTACAACTGCAGATTTCCGTAGTGGCACACATACTTTTTTTTGTCCATCAAATTAGTCACCAGCTTCTTCACACCACCAACACTCACGTTAAACTTATTTTTGATTTTCGTGCAGTACTCCGACAACATGTCAACGGTTATCTCCATCTTCTCGGGAGCCAACGGGTAATCGTTGTGTAGGTCATGCAAATGGGCTGGGTACTCCAAGTCGACCTCGAGCAGTAAACCTTTTTTACTATTATTGTGATAGTCGTGCAGATTAACTTTTTCTATTTCTTTCTCAATCAACCACTTGAAGCCGCCCGTGGGTAGACTTCGACTCATTGCCCATCCATACAAGTTGTTGGCGTCAAGGTACATCAAATACTTCGACTCTTGCTCTTTGTCATACCCTTCCATGTACTTATTATTCGCCACGCCATGTATGTTGCATATGTAGCTCACACCACCACGCATACCTAGTTCTACGAACTGGAACATGTCGATGTCGGACAATAACTCAAGCTCCACTCCAGTCATCTTCAGCATAGCATCCCAAGCCAACCCAGGCGATGTGAAATAATGGCAAGGGTCTAGTTTATACTCACGGTGACATGTCTTTCTAAAGTTCTCAAAAACGTCGGCAAGCAAGAGCACGTCACTTTTCAAATACAGGTCGTGATACCCACCCATGTTTTCAACGTCGAAGTAGTCCCACACATCGCAAGCACCCTCATGCATTTCTTCCGTAATATCTTCGTCATTCAGAATATTGTAAAAGTCCTTTTTGGAGGGTAGCTCGCATTCATCAAATTTATCAAAGGAGTCCATATAATCATAGGGATAGACCCCCTTTCTTGTCATTAGTGCCAACCCCTCATCACGAAACACTTCTGACGTGTATTTGAAAGCGTCCCTTGGTAGGTTCCTCGCCAAGTTGTCTAGACCACTACTCATGAACTGAAAGCTGTCCAAGAATACCAAGTTTTTTCCAAGCATGAACGCCATGTACTTCTCCATGTTGTTCGGTATCACGTTTATGTCTTGACCAAACTTGCCAATCTCCTGCATGATGAAATGGCTATCGTAGCCGCGTAAGTTATGAAAGATCACAGGAATTTTGTCAGTCAACTTAAAGTTCACGTTACAATCGCGATGTGCAGACCCTCTGTACTTACCTGACACGTGACAGTGGTCTCTCACTCTAACGTTAGCACCAGTGTACTCAACACTGCAAATATGACAACTCTTAGCCTCGTCAAAGTTCTTCTTATCGGCATCAGTCAGTATCATTTCTTTGTTAAAGTGACTCTCAGATGTCTCTTTACAATATTCGACAATTTCTAACATCTCCCCAACGAACTTGTTGACTGCGTTTTCACCGCGATACACTTTTACTGGCTTACTGTACTCATTGTCATAGCAACAAACCAGTTTATACCCGTAGCCGCAGTCAACATGCCTCTGGTAGGCGTTTGTGTAGCTACACTTGCTCGATGGTGTTGTTGTGTGCACCTTCTGTGTGATAGCCTCGAAGTCTGCATACACCACAAATGGTACATTTAATTGTCTGCTAAAATTCTCGTATTTCACTTTCGCACCTTTTTGCGGCATTTTAATAGCCTGCTTCTCATTAATGACCAAACATACTTCCACATGGCGTTCGAGCACGTCCGCTCGGGTAAAACACTGCAAACAATACCTACAAAAGTGCTTTCTCGCCTCGTGCTTTGTCTGCCGGTGCATGAATTTGTTGAAGTCACGAATATACACATAATGCTTGTTGCCCACATCATTAGTTATCAACAGTAGGTCCATATGGTCAGGGTGCGCTTCCTTAGAAACGTACACAGGGAATGGCTGCTTATCTTCATACCCCAAAACATTTATGCTAATATCGTTCGCCTTTTCGATCTTGTTGTAGTCTTTGAGTGCGACTGGGAAGTCGATTCCGTCATAATTCAGCTCACTGACATGTTTGACGTACTTTGACGTTCTGTCAGAGTTTTTTCCAACAGGAAATTTGTGTGCGAGGTGGCACCATCTAAAGCACTCGTTGTCATCATCGTTATTTACATTTATCAGACCCTTCATACTGTTGCACAGCTCCTTTGGCAACGCAATGTAGCTACTCCCATGCAAAGGTCTGTAAATAGCGACGTTGACGTAGTGCGCATCTATTTTGTCGATAGTCCATCCAGACCCCTCAGATAACCACCCAGCTATCCGCGTCAAAATCTGCTCCGACCCACGATTGGCGACACCCTCGATGTCATGCTCGTTAATGACGACGAACGTTTCGCTGTTAAAGTAGGCAGTTTTGTATGTGGTCTTATCACGCTCTAAAACTTTCTCAAAAGTGACCTTGACTGTCTCTACCACTTTCATTCCGTTGGTCTCACCCAGCTCACGTCTCAAAAGGTTAGTGACAGCACTTCTACTAGCGTTTACCTGATTGATGTCTCTGTCGTCAATTACTTCGACTCCATAGGACCTTGTGAACCCTCTCAGTGCTCGATCCAACAGATGCGTTGACGGTGCGAGGTCTTCGACTACAGGTTGTCCCTCTTGATCTCTAAAGAAGCCGTGAACGTTGGTCGCTTCATCTGTTAGTGAATTGACAACGGCTGCACTCGTCTTATGCGCCCGTCTTTTTGTCAGTGGGTTTTTCACAGTCCGACTCATTGGCTTATACTTACACTACACTTTTTTTCTTAGCCCACTCATTGTAATAAATATCGCCACTTTCACACCATCCTAGCTTTGGGTACACCACCACAAACAAATTATCGTCAACACCTTCTTGAGTGTCTCGAGTTGTCTTCTATGACACAACCTAATAATGTAGTATCCATATCTGCTAACATTTCTACCCTTTATCAGATTGCATGAGTGCAGCACATTGACAACTTTCAGGAAGTCCTCTTTTATCAACTCAAGGTGCTCACCCTTCACAACATTCCGTAGTCTCCTCCCCATCCACCAAGACCGTTTGTGAACGCTTTTTAGTCGTGTGAGTCTCATGTCGCTATAACTCTGAGTGTAGCCCCATTCGATGTCGCCACACTTTGGACACGCGTACCCACCGCAGTCACTTACGTTTTTCACAACATCGCAATCCGAGCAGTAGTAGAGCCTGGAGGTGCCTCCACACTTAACTTGCGTCTCACTCGCGATCTCGTCAATTGTCAAGCCATAACTCATCTGCCTCATAAGTTTGTCCATCACTTATACTACTGCAACATTTTTTTTTCACCGAACTAGTACCCACACCGCTATTCCACTACCCAAACCTAGCGCGCTAACAAACAATAATTGGTATTCCTTCATTTCCGCACTCGGTTGGTAGTAATCCGCAATCTTCGGGAGGTTAGTGAACACTCGTCCGCTGTATTGTATGGTCGTTACGCTTCTAAGTTCTTCCAACGCGTGGTTTGTGTCATTGATGTCGGAGTTAGCATCAGAGAGCTGTTGTCGCAAACGCTGAATCTGATCTTTCTTAGCGACCTCATTCTCATACCACACTTCTTTCGCGCTGGCTAACTGTTCCAACGCGTGGTTATGCCTTTTCATCTCAGCTTCATAGCCTGAATGATTAAACTTTGAAAACATAAAGCCAGCGCCTGCAAAAGCCACTGCATTAAATATCCCTCCAGCCACAACGCTCACCATTAACTTACGTTGATTTGAATGGGTCTGTCGGTATCCACTTTTTCGATTGCACCCATTTTACTAACAGCGTTCCTGCACCAACAGCTGCAGCAAGTTTCACTGTGCCTTTCACAGTCTCTGGTGTTCCCAATGGTTCTCCCAAAGCCTTTTTCGAAATCATACTCACTGCCACAGCACCAGTCGTAACAAGTAGCGCATCGTACAATTCGTTCATGAGTTCTTTTCGATAGATCGCAGTCATATACATTGTCGTGTGTTTTGTTCAAGAATCAAATGTGTCTAACGCTGGACGACGAGTTTTATGACTCTCTGACACAGGTGCTGGTGCAGTACTCACAGGTTCTTTTTCACTGCTAATTGTGTACCATAGCGAAGCACCAGCAATGATAACACCAAGTGTTCCAACAATGTAACCATAGCTCCACTCACTACCCTGTTCTTCGTTGACTATCATTTCACGCATTTTCTTTTCTTTCGCAGCTTTCGATATCTCAGCCAACTTTTTACCAGCAGCGACGCGTTTTGGGTCCTTTACCTTAACACTTTTCACATCAGCTGTGATCTTAGCGTCGACAGCCGTCTGTGAGTCTTCAACCATCTAATACACTATCACGTGTTATCTTACTCACAGTTGACCTCACAGGTATCTCACAGTTGACCTCACAGGTATCTCACAGTTCCAGACCAAACGCACTAAAAAATTAGGATTTTTTCTGGGGGTATAACATAATGACTCAAGTCCAAGACATCGCAGAAGAGATGACTCAAGACCAAGCCCGCCAAGAAGAGGAGATCGACGCAATGCGGAGAATGTCCTTTGTCGATGCGTCTACCCCACAAGGCGCCTCTGGACCCAACGTCTTAAAAGGGTACTCGCAAGTCTTCAAGTTGTGCGACCCCGATCGCAAAAACGAAGAGGTGTCGAGACAATTTGGTGCCCAGATTCTCTATACAAAGTTCGCTCATGAGGCTTGGGTCGAGCTTGATGAAGTTAGAGCCAACAGGATGGTTAACGAACTAGCCAAGATGATCCCTGTGTGGTGTTACTCACCATTCAAACGTCTTACGTTAGCAAGTAGCCACTACTTGAGCAACCCTTGCGAGTCCGCCGCTACACTACTCGGTAACTACCTCGAAGTGTTCTTGGCGACCCTTCTATGGAAACCATGCTCAACCAAAGCCAAAGCGTGGCTAGAGCTCGCCGCAAACTGTGACGTCAACGTTTGTAGGGTGGGGTGTAATGAAATAGTGGGTGCGGGCGATATTATGAGTCACATACTCTCACACACTCACCTGGATTTTGCGCACGGCGGCGCGTCGTACAATTGTTACCCATGTGGTGTGGTTACCAACAACCAAATGCATCGCTCAAGACACGAGAGCTCGAGGTCTCATCTTAAAAACTTGGAGCTTCAGCGGATATTTAACAACGAGCAACAGTTGCCGCAACAGGAGAGAGCATTTCTCTGGAGGTATAGTAATCATGAAGAAACTCGGTAAACTAGAAATCGTGATTGGTCCCATGTTTGCAGGAAAAACAACAGAGACTCTTCGTAGGTTAATCACGTTAAGTAAGTCAGGGCTCAAAGTCCTCTACATGAACAACACAGGCGACACTAGGCGAACTGACCACGCGTTCTCCACACATCGCCAGACCATTGTCGTTGGATCAGACAGTTTACCTGCGAAGTTAATCACCAACCTCCCAAGCTCTTCTGAGATAGCTGATTACGACGTCATCGGCATTGATGAAGGCCATTGGTACTCTGATCTACTCCCAATTATTTGCGAGTATGTCAAAGCTGGCATTCACGTCATTATTTGTGGTCTCATAGCGACAGAGCGTTTACAAAGAATTGGCGAGCTCGACACGTTGTTCCCAATGGCAGACGACATCACATTTCTAAAAGCGTATTGCGCCGTTTGTCGCGACACTTACGGAACAACTGTTGAAGCGCCATTCAATTGGAGATACAACCCAGGACCATCATTCGTTGGTGGTGCTGAGCAATATCGCGCAGTGTGCAGACGTCATCATCCTTCCACGCAAAATTAAGGGTGTTCTCGGATACCCCACTTTTTTAAATTTAGACATTGGTCACATGAAGCGTCCAATGTACCGTAGAAACATTTTTTCACACAGTGGTCAGAAGGTTTGTGAAATAAAGAGAGAAAGTTTCGCAGATATTTTTTACCAAGTTAAAAACGTCTTTAGAAAATGCTAGAGCAGTTGTCGCTTCAAACGTCGTCTCAACAACGAGAACGAGTGCTAATTCGACTTATTACTCGCTGTCTAAAAAGTCTCTCATGGTTACTCAACGCTGATTTATTTTTAAATTTACTAAAACACATGGAGCACTGAAACCCAACGTCAAAGAAATACTTTATTATCGTAGTAATAGCGTCGTCGTACGAGTCACACAACAATGTTAGATAACCAGCGGATTTATATCTGAGTAGCAGAGAGTCTTGCTCTTTGGACGTCTTGCCTGTACCACCTGGGTTCTTGAACTCAATCACGAGTCCGCTATGCTGTCGGTTTGCGTTGGCAATAATCAAGTCAGGCGTTCCACGTTGGTAACCTTTTTTCCACGAATTTATTCTTTTACTCGAAGTGTCTTGATTCTCACCACAAGCGGCTATCAAAATAGCTTCTGGATAATATTTCCTAAGAAAACCAACAACTTTCGTATGAAGGTCGAACTCAGTGATCATTTTAAACTGATTGTGTTTGAGACCGACGTCAGCTAAACCCTTTCTAATGCTTGGCAAGACTTCTGTGTGCACCCACCTTCCAAAGTGTTTCGCGCGCTCCAATTTACTCGAGAACGTCAATGAGTAGACCCCAAGTTCGTTGATAAATGAGGCCTGCTCCATCTTCATTTTACAATCAGGTTCGACGTGGTCGTTGACTGCGTCTTTTGGTCGAGCGTAACCTAGAGCGCTTGCGACTTCCCTTGCTTTGAACCATATATCACCGTTGTGATTAACCGTCGTGATTTGGTGACCGTCGAAATCGAATAGTTGGAGTATTGCGGAAGTCATCACTATATAGTCTCCCACAAAAAAAAACTACTCGATGTGGGCGCTAGGTTTTTTATAGATCTGGTTTGTTGTGTACCAACGCATCAGATGTGTTTTATTAGTCTTCAGTTTTCTACGTCGTCTGAAAAAGTTTCTAATGTTACGAACCAGCTTTCTAAACCAACCCATTTTAACTTAGGTCACGTCTCCTACCACTCCCACAGTGTCTGACTCTGGTAACATAATAGGTTTGCCGTAAGTCTTTTTAGACCTCATACCAATCTCAGCGTGGAGCTCGAGAGTTATGTCACCGCGACCAAATGACCCACCAGCTTTGAACATGTGATCAGTCGTCTTATTTATCTTATATATTTCATGAGGTCTCGAAACACACGCTCCCATTTACTTTACACCATATTCCTTCATCATTTTTCCACCCATGATTATGATGTCTCGGTTCGCCATGTAACCACTCACAATTTTCACACCGTAGAATTCTATCAACGATGGGTATGCATAAGGTGCGAGTGGTATTCTTGGTCGATGTATTCCAAAAATCGTTCCATAGGGTGTGCCTATCTTTTTCATATTTGCTACGAAGTCTGAATCGGCTGACTTGACGTTGTTGACCCTGACATGTGAATTGCTCATTTGCCAATGTATTGATATCATATGCATTTTACTTATGTCAACGCCACTTGGAATAGTGCATATGCTCTCCATCGCTGGGACGCTACCACCATATGCGAGTCCATTAGTCATACCAGTCTTGTACCCTATGAACTTATCCCACTGACCGTCGTCGTTTGCTATAATTGTCTCCCAATTTGATCCAGCGGTACGAGTAGGTAACCTCACCACAACAAAAATAGAGAGATCGCACCATTGCATACTGGGACAATTAAAATGGAGACCTGACTCAAGTGGGAGTGGTGTTAACACAGGGGATAGAAAACTTTGGCTTACACTGCTGATGCCGATAATAGGGCCATAAGTTGGGTTGTTTTGCACTAATTTACTTGTTTCACCAATAGCTTTCACTTTGTTTGAACCATTGGTGTGAAATTCCACGTTTTTCAAGGCGTGTGTGCTAACGTTGAAGTCGAGCACAACATTATAGGACTGACTCTTGAGGAAACCTGATAATAGTCGCTCTAGAGTTCTTTTATTGGTAGCATCTGAGTCATCGACTGGGTCTGCTACGTTTTTTATCGCTGAGCCTTGCATGTCTATTATTCCAGACATCCTTCCACCGGTCGCGCTTAATTTAGGATCTTCGTCCAGATGCCTTTTCGCTCTCTTTAGTATTTTATCGTGAGGGTCGTCAGACTCATACCCATAGTTTAGACTCATTACTACTTCAAGGTGTATTTGGTTAGTAGATAGCCAGAGACTGCTGAGAATCCTAAGATTATCGCCAACGTCGTCGTGTCTGACTTACTTGTGGCCACTGCTTTTCTCATGGGAAGTGGTGCCGCACTTTATTGGTAAACTTTTTTAGCCATGAGATTAGTTGGCGCCGTCACATTTTCTTGGTGAGCTTTTTTCTTCACGGTTGTTGGCACTACTAATGAGTGAGTCACCACATTTTCTTGGTGGACTTTTTTAGCCGTAATTGTTGGTGTTGTTGCATTCAAGCGAGTGTTCACTCCAAATTTCATGGACTCTGTGGCAATCTTTAATAAGTTGTTGTACCCAGCGATTTTATTCTTGAGAATCACTAGGTTACTCGGCATTAACCATGTACTTGGTGACACTGCAAGATTTTGGACAACGTTGGTGTCTCTAATCGATTTATTCATGTTGAGAATCCATGTTGATACGTCGTAGTTGATAACACTGTCAGAAAACAACTTGCGGAATTCTTGTTGGGTCTCTAGACTTCCTGCAGAACCACCAACGACTGATACACGTGTTCTCGCTTGCGCACCAAGTGTGGAGTACACAAAGGCTTCTATGCTTTGATTTAGATATTGCAACCCAATGTTGGTAAAGCCGTCTGACAATCGCGCGACGTATCGTTTATAATCATTATGGGTGTCGTTGAGTGTGAAGACTCTGGATTCACCTGTTGTGCCATGGCTCAGGACTTTATTCTGGTAGTAATGTTTTCTAGGGATCTTAGAAATCTTGCCATACAATTCGGAAGCGTTGAATTCTCTACTTATTGATTTCATGGTCTCACCACCCTCCATTCTTCTGAGAAGTCTTCTAATGGTGAAGTACAAATGAAATCTCATCACACTTGTGACCGCAGGGTGAACTTCTTGTGACACTGATAAATGTTGCAACGACACTCCACAACAGAAACTCGCACAATACGTCGCAAACACAATGCGGTAGTAAGATTCGCTGTCATCCCACTCTGATTTTGTCTTTGACGTGGTGACTCGCAAGGTTGGTAGCTTTGACATGAAGTAGCTATTTTGGTTAACAAAAACTTTAAAGTTATTCACTGGATAATTCAACACGTTTTCTGTTGGGTGACCATCCCAAAGTCCCCAATGGTTTTTATGACCTTTTGGCAGTGGTTGGATAGTTCCACCACCTTGCCATATTATTGGGAACTTGCTATTGTGTAGCCACTTCCACATGTTTTTATCGTTTTTGAAGGTTGCGCTGGTTATGTCTGTGCTGAGGATGTCATTATTTCTGAAATACACATCGACACCTAGTATCTTACCGTCTTGCGAGATATTTGGATAGAACTCGAATTTGCTTAAAGTGGCGTGGGGGTACTTTTTGATGAGGTCTGCCTTTGCATCGTGTGTAGCCTTTGATGTGTTAGCCATCGCACGTTTGTAGTACTTTCCATAGTAGTCGTGAAGGGCTTTCTGCATATATAATATACCATATGTTACACATAACACATGCTACATTATATATGGTCAGGGTCGTAGTGTTGATTAGAGGTCCAACGGAAACTGTGGATCTACCAGAGGCACTTTTGACGTTTGGCTCAGATGCTCACTTACTAGTGAAAAAAGCGACCATCTTTTGGGACTACGTTAACGTGGAGACTGGTGTGAATGATGAGATAAGTTACAACAGCAACAAACACGTTTTTGAGTCTGGGTACCACACTTTTAAAATGATTGCTGATGAATTAAAAGGATTGGGAGCTATCGAGCTAGTGGCCAACAAACACAATTCAAAGTGCGCGATAAAAACTGACCAACAATTAGAGCTGTTTAAATTTGGAGAACTCTTAGGGTTCAACGATAACACAACGATAACCACTAGTGGTTTGGTCAGCCCTAATGTTGTGGATGTTAACAAAGGGTTGAAGTACATACAAGTAGGTTGTAGCATTGTGAACAGACCTGAGAACATTGTTAATGGTAGCAAAAGCGAGGTTATCGTCGAGCTACCATTGACCACCACCCAACCACTGAAGAGCTCCGTTCAACAATTCTTCAATATTGAGTCGAAGGTGTCGATAAACAAAGGCGCTTTTACGCAGCTAGTGTTTAACGTGACTGACCAAGATGGTAGTGGTGTCAACGTTGGTGACATATTGTTGGATTTGTATGCAACGCTTGAGTAGCTAACGTTAAACGCGCGCTAAAGTAATGAGTCTAAACTATGGGTTTGACTCTGGTGGTTACACTGAAAAGCAACGTGTAGACGACAGTCCTCAAAAGTTGACGGTGCTCATTGAAGGTGTGGAGAAAGTTGTAACCTTTGACCATAGTGTAGTAGCCACACATGATAACCCGCACATTATAGTCAAGACGGCCACTGTGTTTTGGAGTTACGATAATGTGGTGAGTGGTGCTGACGTTCAATTCTTCCATATTTCTACAGGAAAACCATTGTCGAGATTCGGGCCAATTCGAGTGGGTGGGGGCTACTACGACTTCGACGCGTTGGTTAGAGCTATACGACACGCGCTCAGGGTGCTTAGGGTAGACCTCGTGGTGGAGAAACTGACGACCGCAGGTAAAAGTAGGATTAAAGTTCAGACTCTGGGGGCGGACGACTCCAAAGCAGAACTTAGGCTAGGTGACATTGGGCTTTTGCTTGGTTTCGCGAAGGACGCAGGAATTACGTTAGATGGTCAGTGGAATGACAGCCCAAACAAGATTGACATGAACAGAGGTCTAAAGTATGTAGAGGTCTCGTGCGATGCTGTTGAGACGGAGAGCAACGTGGGCACTGATGGGAGTCGTAGTGATGTGATCACAACATTGCCAGTGCCCACCGAGCAGTCTCTAGATGGGGGGATACAGCGCTACGCATACGTTGAGTCCAAGGTGAGAATTAAAAAAGGTATTTACTCAAGTATGACGTTTCGTGTCAAACCAAACAATGGTGACGCTGACGTTGGCGCGGTGTTATTGGAACTGTATATTGTGTGAATTATATGGAGCTTGGTGTGGAGACAGAGCAAGGGTTGAGAGATATTTACTATAATCCTAAGACGGGGTTTAGTGGTGTAGAGAGGTTGTATCGAAGTGCGTTGGGAGATGGATTGAAAGTAACTAGAAAAACAGTGAAAGAATGGTTGACAGCGCAGGACACCTACACTAGGTACAAACCTATTGTGAGAAGACATAAATTCCGCGCGACTTTTGTTGGGTTTCTTGGTGAAGAGCTCCAAATGGACTTAGTGGACATGAGTAAGTACTCAAAACAGAACGGAGGTTATTATTGGATATTGACAGGCATTGAAATATTGAGTAGATATGCTTTTGGCATTGCAGTTTATAGAAAAGACACTAAGAACATGACTAAGGCTGTTGGAAAATTGTTGGTTGACTTTAAAGATCGGTTTGGGGTCACACCTAAGTTAGCGCAATTTGACGATGGACTCGAGTTCTACAATGTTGGGGTGAAAAGTTTGTTGAAAGAACATGACGTTGAATATTTCAGCACTAAGAGCGATAAAAAGGCTGCTGTTGTCGAGCGTTTTAATAGAAGTCTGAAGAGTATTATGTGGAAGTACTTTTACACTCATGGGACGTACAAATGGATTGGCGCTTTGGACCAGTTCGTGAGCAATTACAATAGCAGTGTGAATCGCAGTATTATGATGAAGCCAAAGGATGTCGATAAGTCAAACGAAGGCGAAGTTTGGACTACTTTGTTTGGTCACCAATTTGCAGACAACCCATTGCCAAAGTTTAGAGTTGGTCAATCAGTGAGAATTAGTAAGTACAAGAGTGTGTTCACAAAGGGCTATGAAGCCAACTTCACTGAGGAGCTGTTTAAAGTGGTAAAGGTTATTCGTGGTGATCCGAATGTGTACGAAATTGAGGATCACACCGGTGAACAGATTATTGGTAAATTTTACGAACAGGAATTATCGCTGGTCAATAAGAAACATGGCGACGATGTGTACAGAGTTGAAAAGGTGTTGAAAAGAAAGAAAGTCAGAGGGAAGAAGATGGCGCTAGTCAAATGGTTGGGTTACGAGAGCAAACATAACTCGTGGATACCAGAAAGCGATGTTCAAAACGTGAGCTAATGTAATATGGCTGAAGGTGGGGGAGATTTCGACGACTTTGAGATGGAAAACCTCGACAAGTACAAAGACATGAGTGATGAGCGACTAGAAGAGGAGCTCGCTAAGACTGAGGAGTGGCTCAAAGACGTAGGCACTAAGTACGCTGTAAAAAGCATGTCGATGAATGTCCGTGTTAATTATGACGACTATCAAGACTATGCGAAAAAGATAACGAGTGAGCTAGACGCAAGACGAGGTGGGCAAAAAGAGACGTCATTTACCGACACTGACGATGGTAAAACGGTGACAATAAGGGGAACCAACACAGAAGTCCCAGCGGTAGAGTTTGTTGAGCAGGAATCGTATGGTGACGTCGATGACGTAAGTTTCAGTATAGCTTTTGAAGAGGAGGAGGAAATTAAGAGAAGGCTGGGTGAGCTAAAAGCGTCCAACAAAGAGCTAGCAGAAAACAACGTGAAAAGAGTCAAGCTAATAAATAAGAAAATACGTGAGTTGTATAAAAAAAAACTCGGTCGTGATGACACGTCAAGGGAAATAGTCAACAGGTCGCAGGTCGCGGACTCAGGGGCTATTCTTTTCAAACCGATAAACAAAGATGGTAAATATGGAAGTCCCAAACGAATTCTAAAACCTGGGAGAAAAGGTTTGATCTTTAGTAAAGATGTGAGTAGTAAAAACGCGATTGAGCAGTTCAAACAGTTAGTTAGTCAAATCCCTGAGAGTACAGAGACAACAGCTGTCACAACGCAAGTAGTCCCAGATGACTTCCCAGTAATCGAAACAAGAGTGGACTATGCCGACATACCTGGGCTAACACCAGACGAAAACCGCGAACATAATGGCGTGCTTAATCCAAGTGAGAGTGTGTTGCGTGAGTCAAGAATAGGTAACACTGGTGCGTTGCAAGCGCAGATAGACCACTTTCAAGAGACGATAGATGAGACGAGTGGGAGATTGGCAGAGCTTGATAAAAAAGCTAACCAAACTAGTCTCACACCTGACGAAGAGCGGGAGCACGCTGGTTTGTTTGAAAGAGAGTCAGGACTCAAGCAAGCCAGAGACAGAACTATTGAACAGCGACAAATAGAGGAGGTTAGAGAGCAACAAGAGATCGACATTGACAGGTTTCAGAAATTTAAGGAATGGGCTAAAGAAAATGTAGTCGGGTTGAGCGCTGTAGCAATTTCAGTGGCTGGGATTATAACAACTATTATTATCGCTGGGAGATCTGCTGTTATGAGAGGCGCTGTGGCCACAAAGTCGTTCGCGCAGGCTGTTAAGAATGCAATCACAAAGATGGGTCCATGGGCTGTTGGGTTGGCTAATTTAGTTTACAATGCGTTGACGTTGGGTGCGAAGGGCCTCGCATGGCTGGCTCAGAATCTGTGGGTACTTGCGGTGGTACTTGCGTGGTTTGTGTACGATTATTACAAGCTAAAACGGTAGTGATAAAACATATGTAAAGGTATATGAACGTCACGTCGGCAGAGTTGAGCCCTGGTTTTAGACGAGCAACTATGGGTGTCATAAAAGGGGTGAGAACACAGCATGTGATCACGTTGAACCCTAATAAAGTCAGTCCTGGTGAGGAACTTTACATTGATATACCGAAGCTCAAGGTTAGTAGCTGTTTGGTGCCTGGATCGTTGGGTCTAGTGTTCGACTTTAAAAATGCGAATGACAAAAGTTGGTTCTTGAACAATGTGAGCAAGTTGTTGGTTGAGAAGCTTGTTGTGAGACTAGCTGGGTAAACTGTGTATGACAACAACGGGGAAAACTACACTGGTGTTTATCGTGACCTTTGGGAAAGTGTTACTGCGCGAGACCAAATGATTGACTATGGTATTGGTGGTGAGAACTTGAGAAAGCTAATTTCTAAGGATGACAGTGGTACGACGAGTGGGAACGTCGCTAAAGTTAGTGACGCGTTGATGTTTGGTGTGATTGGGACGAAGCAGCGGATTAAGCTTGGCAAGATCATGGATGACCACGGGTTGTACGCTCCTTTTAGCATGAACAACAATTTGCAATATGTGATCACACTTCCGAAGGCCACAGACATTATGGTGGCGCAATCCAATCAAAGTGTAGGTGGATACACTCTGGAGAACCTCGAGCTTGAGTACGAAACGATTGATAACCAGGAGCTTGCTGATGAGATAGCGTCGGGTTACGCAAGTGGTCGTAGTTTGTCATATGAGCACGTTACATTGATGAAAACCACTGAATGGGATAAGGGCACGACCATTGTGAACGAAAATGTCAATCTGCCAAGAAAAAGCATGAAGGCGATTGTGTTGCTATTCACGAATAAGGTGCGAACAGACAGTGAGGAGTTTCTCTACCCAAATATTGAGAGTGTTAGAGTCACAATCGAAGGTGTGCCAAATAGTGTGTACTCACAAGGCATCCCAAAATCAAAGTTCTATGCAGAAGCGAAACGGTTGTTTGGGTTGGGTGAGGAACACGCTCAGTTCATGACCATATAGAAGTTCTATAAAGATGGCTTTGCGTTGGTCATCGACTTGAGGAGTGTTCAAGATAATTACAACGTCGCCATTGGTAAAAAAATTGTGAACACACAATCTGGTGTGCTTCTTGAGATCACTAAGAAAGCGACGACTGCAAATGTCATGTGCAGGGTGTTTGTGATGAGTGATGGACTGGTCAACTTCGTGAACAATGGGTTGCAGTCAATCCTGTATTAAATCAAACGTGGGTTAATGGAGACTCCGTTTAATATGTTAATTGTTGGTATGACAGCTTGTGGTAAGACACATTATTTGCTGGAAACACTAGAGTCTGAGTACTTTAGTAAATTTGACTACATTGTGTTGATTTGTCCTACTTTCGAGTGGAACAAAGCGTATCAAGATTGGAAATATGTACACGACCCTGATGTGTTGGCGATAGACTGCGCGCAGGATAACGTCGACGCTGTTCTCAAGTGTGTGACTAGCATTTTTAAAGGCACTAACACTCTGATTGTGTTGGATGACTGTGCAAGTGGGCAGGACGTCAAGAATAGGACTAGTCAATTGGTCAACTTGGCTTTTAGCGCGCGACATTTTATGCTGAGCGTTATTGTCATCACACAACAACTGACGTCGATCGCAAAACCGTACAGAGAAAATATTAGTAAGCTCGTTTGCTTCTACTGCCCGAGTAGGAGTGATATGAAGGTCGTTATCGACGATTACCTTGGAAACATTAGCAGAGAAAAATCGTCGGCGATTGCGACTGCATTACAAAATAATAAGTACGCTAGACTAGAAATCTCACTGCGCTATCCATACAGTCACGAAGTTGTTATTCCGCAATAAAATATGGGTATAAGTAATAGCGTGATGGTAAAACGCAAAAGTGAGGAAAATCCTACGATTGAGGAATTAGTTGAGGAGACTGATGACACCTCAACTGTGGAAGACAACATCGACGTTAGGAGATCCGAACTTATTAGACTGTCCGGTGACGGTGTGGTAAGTCAGTCCGAAGCGTACATTAAAAAAGCGTCCGCAAAAGTTATTGATAAGATATGGCGCCAATACGAGTTGAAGAGAATGGAGATCGCAAACGCTTTTCTCACCGACTTGCTAATCAGCAAATTCGCCAGCTTACTAGATGGGTTGAACGCTATCGAGAACCTGAGGAACTAAATGACGAGTTGCAAAAAGACCCGTTACTAAAGAAAGACGTTGAGAGCATTGTCGCGGTTGTGACACCATACGTGCCTTTCTTGGGCTTGTTGTCTGGAGGAATTATAACGTCAAAACACGTGTACGATCACCATTTTAGGAGCGAGGCGACAAACGCTGAAAATAGTGAACAAACTGACTAATCTATTATTAACAGGTGGCAATAATCTAATTTGCATAACAGGTGGCAATTTTATCACGCGTGAGACACTTTTACGACACATAAATTTGTAAAAATGTTTAAACGACTATTTTTTTAAATGTGATTTGACAAATTTGTGAAAATGTTGAAACGACACTTTCTATTTTTTAAATGTGATTTGACAAATTTGTGAAAATGTTGAAACGATTATTTTTTAAATGTGATTTGACAAATTTGTGAAAATGTTGAAACGACTATTTTTTAAATATGATTTGACAAATTTGTGAAAATGTTGAAACGATTATTTTTTAAATGCAATTTGACAAATTTGTGAAAATGTTGAAACGACACTCTCTATTTTTTAAATACGATTTAACAAATTTGTGAAAATGTTGAAACGGCACTCTCTATTTTTTAAATGTGATTTAACAAATTTGTGAAAATGTTGAAACGACTATTTTTAAAATGTGATTTGACAAATTTGTGAAAACGTTGAAACGACTATTTTTTAAATGTGACTGAAAATTTTGAAACGACTATTTTTAAACGTGACTGAAAATTTTGAAACGACTATTTTTAAACGTGACTGAAATGTGATTTGGTATAAATTCAGTATTGTTTCGTGAGTCTCGCGCGTGTTTGACACTAATCGGTGGAGAGTGTGGGGAGGGGCGCGTCAAGCCTAATTAACGACTGCTGTAGTAGTATAGAACATGGCGGTGCGAGCTTATTCGACGTTATCCACAAGTGTGGGCACCGTGGCATCGCTAATTTTTGCGCTAAATCGCGATTTGGCGTAAAAATTAACGTTGCTATGGCACTCGCATTTGTGGTTGGCGTCGCTGAGCTCGCACCGCCATGTTCTATACTACTGCTTCGCTACTTTGGGAAGTGCGCTCGAGAGGCCTTGCACCACGCTATGGTTAGATGCGATGTCTGCCTGTTGGTGTTTAAGTGAAAGCGGCGAATTAATACGTATATGGAGAAATCACTGACTGTTCTGACCGTGTCTCATTTGCTCAAAGGTCAGAGCGCCGAAACGTTGATTCGGAGACCAGGGTTCGATTCCCGGTTGGGGCAGTCACTTTTTCCATATACGTATTTGACCATATTTAAATCCTCTCTCATATTAATTATTATTCTTAAAGCCCTCTGTATACAAGAAGTCGTGTATCGCTTCGCTACTTTGGGAAGTGCGCTCGAGAGGCCTTGCACCACGCTATGGTTAGATGCGATGTCTGCCTGTTGGTGTTTAAGTGAAAGCGGCGAATTAATACGTATATGGAGAAATCACTGACTGTTCTGACCGTGTCTCATTAGCTCAAAGGTCAGAGCGCCGAAACGTTGATTCGGAGACCAGGGTTCGATTCCCGGTTGGGGCAGTCACTTTTTCCATATACGTATTTGACCATATTTAAATCCTCTCTCATATTAATTATTATTCTTAAAGCCCTCTGTATACAAGAAGTCGTGTATCGCTTCGCTACTTTGGGAAGTGCGCTCGAGAGGCCTTGCACCACGCTATGGTTAGATGCGATGTCTGCCTGTTGGTGT
Organism: Chrysogorgia sp. JL179-B06; assembly: GCA_035772405.1. NCBI lineage: Eukaryota > Metazoa > Cnidaria > Anthozoa > Scleralcyonacea > Chrysogorgiidae > Chrysogorgia > Chrysogorgia sp. JL179-B06. The sequence continues at coordinate 447,644 of JAYKKM010000016.1, forward strand.
TTAAGTGAAAGCGGCGAATTAATACGTATATGGGGAAATCACTGACTGTTCTGACCGTGTCTCATTTGCTCAAAGGTGAGAGCGCCGAAACGTTGATTCGGAGACCAGGGTTCGATTCCCGGTTGGGGCAGTCACTTTTTCCATATACGTATTTGACCATATTTAAATCCTCTCTCATATTAATTATTATTCTTAAAGCCCTCTGTATACAAGAAGTCGTGTATCGCTTCGCTACTTTGGGAAGTGCGCTCGAGAGGCCTTGCACCACGCTATGGTTAGATGCGATGTCTGCCTGTTGGTGTTTAAGTGAAAGCGGCGAATTAATACGTATATGGAGAAATCACTGACTGTTCTGACCGTGTCTCATTAGCTCAAAGGTCAGAGCGCCGAAACGTTGATTCGGAGACCAGGGTTCGATTCCCGGTTGGGGCAGTCACTTTTTCCATATACGTATTTGACCATATTTAAATCCTCTCTCATATTAATTATTATTCTTAAAGCCCTCTGTATACAAGAAGTCGTGTATCGCTTCGCTACTTTGGGAAGTGCGCTCGAGAGGCCTTGCACCACGCTATGGTTAGATGCGATGTCTGCCTGTTGGTGTTTAAGTGAAAGCGGCGAATTAATACGTATATGGAGAAATCACTGACTGTTCTGACCGTGTCTTATTTGCTCAAAGGTGATGATGATGATGATCAACTTTATTTAAACACACTAATCTTTTCAACTATATACAGCTGGTTTCCAAAAGAGGTGTGCTAACATTACAAAAGTACATAACAAAAGATATTAATTATATTACAAATTTTAAAAACTTAAAATTATGACTATATTTACACTCTATTTGGTTCAACAATATATCATTCAACTAATTTCTAGGATCAGAGGTTAAGGAAGAAAGCTTTTGACAAAATGAATCGTAAGATACCGAACTTCTTATCTCTTCCGGTATCTGATTCCATATTTGAGCCCCGCAATAGCTAAAACTCTTTTTTAAGAATTCAGTCCTAGGCCGTGGAGTACAAAGGCTAGTCGAAGAACCCCTTAAATTATAATCACTTACTGTGTTAGTTTTTTGAAAAATATCACACAGTCTGTGAGGGGCTAATTTATTGACCGTTTTGTACATGAGCCTGGCTTTCATTTGTGCCCTACGTTCTTCTAACGATATCCAGCCAAGAGAATTACGAGCCAAAATAGACCGTCCATGCTCATTTTTGAAATTCATGATCAGTCTAGCCGCTCTATTCTGGAATTTTTGAAGACGTTCAGCATGGCCTTTGCCAATCGTATCCCAAACTTCACAACAATAATCAAAATGTGGTTGAATTAGGGCATTATATACCAATACCAAGGTGTTTCGATCCACAAATTCCTTAAGTTTTCTAATAGCTCCAATACCCGACGATATTTTACTGGCTATGAATTCAATATGTTTTCTCCAGTTTAAATTCTCGTCAATCTGAACACCAAGTACTTTGGCATGTTTCACTCGTTTGACCGATTTGCTATTGATTTTAACTTTAGGCTGGACAACCGTATTATTTATCTTATAGTGAGATCCAATCAAAACGTACTCGGTTTTCGCAATATTTAAACTAAGTTTATTTGCAGACAGCCATCTGTGGACATTCACCAGGTCTTCATTTGCCCTCCTCTCCACTTCATCTAAGGTTTCACCTACAGCTGTTAGGCTGGTGTCATCTGCAAACATTCTAGATGTTGTATGCTTGAGACAATTTGGCAAATCATTTATATAGATGAGGAACAGAAGAGGGCCGAGTATACTTCCCTGGGGAATACCACAAGTTACTTTTCTCTGATTTGAAAATATGCCTTTTAACTGACTTTTTTGTGTTCGATGCGTCAAATAACAACGCAATAGGGTAAGCGCATTTTCCCCAAAACCATACATTTGAAACTTACGTAACAGTATTTCGTGGTTGACAGTGTCGAATGCTTTCTTTAAATCGAGAAAGACAACTAAGTTATAAAGGCCGCGGTCCATGTTGACGTACCATTCATTTGTACAATCTAAGAGTGTAGTAGTTGTAGAATGTAAAGGTCTAAAGCCATATTGATGTTCTGATAGAATATTTTCGTTCGTCAAATAGTCAAACATTTGATCATATAAGATCCTTTCCATCAGTTTACTCACTACTGGTAGGATTGAAATTGGTCTATAGTTGTCTAACATAGTCCGCTGGCCTTTTTTAAATATTGGAATTACCCTTGCAGCTTTCCATTCCGAGGGAAACTGTTCTGAAACAATTGACACGTTAAATATCTTTGTCAAAGATTGTGCAATAGCAGGAGCTGCTGTCAGGAGAACTTTAGCTGAAATTTTATCAATACCCGTCGCTTTTGAGGAGAATAATTTGGATATAAGCTTAAAGACTGTTGCCACATTTACTGGCTGAAAAGAAAACCCAGCACCAGATTCATTTTGATCAATAAAATCTTGAAAACTACAATCATTATCTTGTTCAATTGTTTCAGCCAATTTAGGACCTATATTTGTGAAATGATCATTAAAAACTTCAGCTAATTCCTCAGTTGAAGTAACTGTTTTATCAACTAGTTTAATTTCATTAACAGTATTTTGTTTGCGATTTCGCCCTAAGATATCGTTTATTGTTTTCCAGGCTTGCTTTGGGTTCTTATTATGGTTTGCAAATTGCGTTACATAATATTCCCTTTTAGCATTACGCATGACAATATTGGCAGCATTTCTAGAGGACTTATATAGTTTCCAATCATTATCCTCTTTTGTTTTTATTGCTTTTCGCTTGAGGAAATCTCTTCTAAATAACATTGCCTTAATTTCTTTATTTACCCACGGTAAACTACCCTTTTTCCTAATTCTTTTAGATCTAATCGGGGCATGTTTGTTAAGAACTTGAACAAATAGTGCTTTCCAGCATTCCCACATTTCATCCACATTTTGTTTACTGTCTAGTTCCGCCCAAGGCATCATATACAGGTCATTTAGAAAACATTGAACATTGAATTTTTTAAAATTTCTAATCTCTACAAACCCTAATTGAGAACCATTAGTTGGTCTGGAATTTAGTTTTCGTATTGCATAAATAAGGCTGTGGTCACTTATACCAAGATGTAGTATGCCTGAATAAATTACTTTCTCGGGTGTCGAAGTAATACAGACATCTAGTAGTGATTGTGTAGATTTAGTAATACGAGTCGGATCTTTAATTAATTGTGTCAATTGATATAATTCCAAAATATCCTGAAGCTTTTTTGTAGTTGACAAAGTCGGTTCAAGTAAATTACAGTTTAAATCGCCTAGGATGTAAACTTCCTTACTTTCATTATCAACTAGTTGGGTAAATCTTTCAATTTTTGAAAATACCTCAACATGGGTATTCGGTGGTCTATAAACACACGAAATAATAAAGGACTGACTATTAGCTTGTCTAACTTCTAGACAAACAGCTTCTAGGCCATTTGGAACTAAATCTGGACGTTTTTGATGATTTATGTGGCACCTAACGTAGATACAAACCCCCCCTCCATTCCTTGTTCGGTCAGCACGCAGTATATCATAACCTTCCACAGTGACAAGTTCATCAGAAATGGTAGAGTCGAGGCGGGTTTCATTAAGTGCCAAGACATCCATTTTTTTATCATACAACAATAAACGAATTTCGTCAAGATGTTTTGGCAAACTGGCTATGTTGAGCATAGCCATTTTAAAACCTCTTGTTTTAGGAATATTTAACTTGATTTCATAAGCTCCCCTCCTCGTACTTTCATCGGTTCAATCCTGAAGTTTTAAAATATTTTCAAAGTTATTCTGTAGCAAGGCACTACCTTCGTGATTTAAATGTAATCCCCTATGATTTAAATGTGAACAGTTTATATTGCTGTTATCTAAGAATACCCAGTTTTTTTTGCTACAGTTTGACTTTATAATATTGTTAGTGTCGTTTACCTTTCTTGCAAGATCTTGATTATCACTTCTAATGACCAAGGAGGAGATAATTATCCTTGTATTGATTGATTCTTTTTTAAACTGCTCTGCTAACTCGGTAACTTTTTTAGCAATAGTTGTGGGACTCGAGCTGCGGACATCATTTGTTCCAGCATGGATAATAAGTTTGTCTGGATGCTTACGGATACTTGGCTTCAGGAAATCTCTCATGTCATCGACAGTAGCACCTGAGAAGGATTTTACTGACACGTTCTGCTCAGCATTCGATAGTTCCCAGCCTTTTACGTATTTAATAATCGAGTCTCCTGCCACAACGACCGAAGTCTTTGACTGCCTTTGTTCACCGTCTGGCTGTAGTTTATCGGCTTCCTTCTTTGGCTCATCCGACACGATTGCAGTTTGCTTTTTCTTTGACTTTTTCCTACGCTTTTTCTCTTTACTCAAGATATTATCTTTTAGAGAATCTTGGCCATGAGCTGTTGTTATTGCTTCTTCACCCTTGTTGTTTTCTTGAACACCGAGTACAGAAAAACTATTGCCTAATTGAATATTCGGATTTACAACATCTTCTGACTGAATTGTGCAATCGTCCGCTTCGTTGCTGTCGCTTTGTTCAATGACATGCTTATGATTCAATTGTTCGTTTTCTTTGACTATAGCATTCGATTCTGCGACCAATAGCCGCATAGCAGTGATTAAGCTGTCTCTTTCGTCCTCAGCATTTTTTGTCTTTCCTTGTAAGTCTGCTAATATATATGATAGATTGTTAGCTCTTTCCGTCAACTTCTCGTTTGCACTCTTGAGGTTCAAGTTTTCATTCGACAGTTTGTGATTTTCTTTTCTTGAACGGGCAAGTTCGTTTTCTAATTCTTTTTGTTTAGCTTCATTGAATGTCTTTGTACGTTCGATTAATATCTCGTTTACAGCAGCCGTATTGGCATGTACTTCTTTCACAATAGCTTCCAGTTGACTCTCAAGGGAGAGCTTGCGGGTATCTGCTACACAAGGACAGTTTGTTTTTCCTTCGCTTTGGTCATCAGTTTCTTTAATTTCACTTTGATCGTCAGTTTCTTTAGTTTTGCTTTGGTCGTCAGTTTCTTTGTTTTCGCTGTTTGCCAATTCTGTAGATATAGAAGCCAGCAAAATCAGCTGTTGATTAAGTTCGTCTTTTAACTTCCCGCTAAGCGTTATCGATTTCGTTTCGGGATACCATCTAATGTCTACACATTCGCTTTTGAACTGCTTTGCACCACCACCAGGGCAACCCCAAGTCCCGTCAGAAATATTCAGAACGTCTTTGACAAACATCTGCAATGACTCGAGAGATCCAGTCCATATTGGTTTGCCTTTACTATTCGTTGATACACCATGTAAAAGGCTTCCTCTGTTGGCTTGTTCCAGATCCATCACGAAAATGTTGGCTTATATTTATAATTGTTAAGATATTTGCGGAGCTGTAAAAGACACGTCTGATCGCAGAGGTACTGTGACAACAGTAGAGAGCGCCGAAACGTTGATTCGGAGACCAGGGTTCGATTCCCGGTTGGGGCAGTCACTTTTTCCATATACGTATTTGACCATATTTAAATCCTCTCTCATATTAATTATTATTCTTAAAGCCCTCTGTATACAAGAAGTCGTGTATCGCTTCGCTACTTTGGGAAGTGCGCTCGAGAGGCCTTGCACCACGCTATGGTTAGATGCGATGTCTGCCTGTTCGTGTTTAAGTGAAAGCGGCGAATTAATACGTATATGGAGAAATCACTGACTGTTCTGACCGTGTCTCATTAGCTCAAAGGTCAGAGCGTCGAAACGTTGATTCGGATACCAGGGTTCGATTCCCGGTTGGGGCAGTCACTTTTTCCATATACGTATTTGACCATATTTAAATCCTCTCTCATATTAATTAATATATATATATATATATATATATATATATATATATATATATATATATATATATATATATATATATATATATATATATATATATATATATATATATATATATATATATATATATATATATATATATAAGTAGGTAACCCCCCCTCCCCCATCCAGGGACCAAAGGGATGGCGCCTCATTAAAAAAGTCATTAAGAAGTGAAACAATGGTGCATGTTCGGTCAACATGCGGATCACTTTTGGGTGTTTAACGGATAGAATAGTACACTAACTTGAACCTCATTGGTGAATTTCAGTCGGACCTCTGCGAAGACATCTCCCTCTTCTTCGCGCGTTTTTTTTATCCGAGGCAGAACAAAGAGCGTTGCGTACAAAAAGTAATTAGTATTGTTAGTGTGACGAACGCATAGCACATGTGAGGGACGGAAGTAATTACCTCTAAGCCTCTTTCACCTTTACGATCCCTAACCCTAGTCTCGTGTACCTTTGGAACCCCCGATGTCTCTGTGTTGCGAACGAAAGTAAGCCTGGTAGACACCTAATCCCATTCCACCTTTATAACCTTAAATTTAATATTTGGAATATCACCGATTTCAATTCCGACTCCTTGACTCTCATCAGGAGTTATGCGATTGCCTAAGCGTTCGGCTGAGCCTATATATCTTAGCGTTCGACTGAACCTGCGTTTTCACCGCATATACATACAAAGAGATGAACCCTAATAATTTTAGCCGTATTATAGCTTATCTCGCTTTAGACTATTAGTGTACACGATTCCTATGAGGAAGAAACCCTTCGGGAAACAGTGCGAAGAACTGTTCAAGATCTCAAACATATTGACTTGGAAAAATATAAATTTAAATGACATTATGTTTACAGCGTTTTGCTATGCCAAATGCTTATACTGTTGCATGTTGCAACATTTCACCTGAGAGATGAACCCTAAACATTTTGACCTAATTATCGCGTATCTCGCGTTAGGGTACGGGATTCCTATGAGGAAAAAACATTTCGGGAAGTTGTACGAAGAACGGCCGAAGATCTCAAGCATATTGACCTGAAAAATATAAAGTTAAACCTTTTTGGTTAAACTGCACGATTCGGTTATTTTATGACGCCGTTGTCATGATGTATATTCACGTTGTTAAGGTTAAGATTTGCATAAGCCTACATGAACCCTAACCATTTTGGCCGAATTATCGCTAATTATTTCGCGTTAGTGTACGGGATTCCAATGGGGGAAGAAATCCTTCGGGAAACAGTGTGAAGAGTTGTTCAAGATCTCAAACGCATCGACATAGAAAAATAATAAATAGTTACTTAGTTTTGGCGTAAAGTATTCTGAAGGAACTATTCGCAAAATGATCAGGAATTACAAAATAATGTTTCCTGGCAGAAGAAGTATTATATATCTAAGAGTTTTAAATTGGTTGAACGGCTTTACTTCATAGAGAACGACGGAACGAGGAGTTAGAACGAGGATATAAAGCGGACTAAGTAACTTTAGCAGCTTGAATACATTTGTCCACCTGATCTTAGATAAAAGCGTGGGATAAGAGCGTAATTAAAGGATTATATGTTTGATAGGATAAGCGTTCAAATCGGCAGAAATAACTTGCCGAGCAATCATTTCGGGAGAATTATCACTTATCTAACCTTCGTTATCGATTAAGCGATCCATGTGTCGAAGAAACACTTCGGGAAGCAGTGTGAACAACTGTTCAAGATCTCAAACATAGTAATAATGACGCTGTGCTACGGTCTGATTTGAATATTGGTTGGTTTTGAACGAGATGAAGACGTTAAAAAGTCATTAGTCTGCTGTGCTTCAACAACTTTACGCCTGATTTGAATATTAGTTAATTAGGTTTGAAGGAGAAAAAGGTCATTAGGTCAAGGCGAATGCGTGGGTTCGAATTCGTTTCGTCTAACGATTACAAGGCTGCGTTTTTGGTTAACTAGCAATCGGAGAGATATTTGCGATTCCAATGAACTTTGTTCACGGTCTATCTCGTTGTTGGGAGACGAAATGGGCCAGGGATGTTGACGCAAAACACGCTTTAATATTAGCATTGTCTTATCTTTATCTTTATCTTAATTTATCCTTATCTTAATTTATCCTTATCTTTATCTTTATCTTTATCCTTATCTTTATCCTTATCCTTATCTTTATCCTTATCCTTATCCTTATCCTTATCTTTATCCTATATCTATGTCCTCTTGGAAGAAAACAAATGGTGGCTTACCACAAGGTACAAAGTTGGGTCCATTATTGTTTGCTGTTCTTATTAATTCCTTACTCAAAAACTGGCCTGGTAGGACCAAGTATGTGGATGACACCTCGGCCTTAGAGATTATACCACGTTTTTCACCCAGTTTAATGCCATTAGTCGTAAATGAAATCTCGGACTACGCTTCAGAACGCGGAATGGAACTAAATTATAAGAAATGCAAACAGATGTTGATCAACTTTCTTAAATATAAAGGATCTGATAATGAAAACCCGATCTATATTACAGGTAAACCGGTGGAAACTGTGTCCTCTTTCAAGCTCCTAGGTGTATGGATATCAAACGACTTGTCATGGAATACTCATGTTGACATGGTATTGAAAAAGGCAAATTCTCGCTTATACGCATTGCGTCTGTTAAAAAAGGCTGGTCTTCAAGCATCTCACATTGTACAAATATATATCTCATTCATTAGATCCATAATTGAATATGCATCCCCTGTGTGGTCGTCAATACCTAAATTATTATCTGACATTCTCGAATCTGTTCAAAAGAGGGCATTGAGAATAGCTTATCCAGATCTGTTATATGATGAAGCCCTTGAAATTTCAAACTTACAGTATTTGAGTACTCGTAGAGACATCTCTTGCAAGAAATTCGTCGAATCTTTGCGACGTGATGCTTCACCCTACAACCCTTTGACTAAAATTATGGAAATTCGTCCCGGGGTTAAAACTCATGATTATGACTTAAGGAACGACAGAATGGTCGAACAAATTTTATGGCCAGAAACCACTGAACGGTTAAAGAACTTCGTGACTAGGAAATATTATTAGTTTTATAGTTAATTAACAGTCCTAACTAAATAAACATTATTGTACATAATATATATATATATATTAAGATTATGAATTGTACATTTTAATATAAAATTTTATGTTATATTATTACTCCATGTAATTCAGTTTTTCCTTTAAAAAACTGCAAATTGGTTTTAATTAAACAGATTGATTGATTGATTGATTGATTGATCCTTATCCTTATCTTTATCTTTATCTTTATCCTTATCTTTATCCTTATCTTTATCCTTATCCTTATCTTTATCCTTATCTTTATCTTTATCCTTATCTTTATCCTTATCTTTATCATTATCTTAATCTTTATCCTTATCTTTATATTTATCCTTATCTTTATCTTTATCCTTATCCTTATCTTTTTCCTTATCCTTATCTTTATCTTTATCCTTATCTTTATCCTTATCCTTATCCTTATCTTTATCCTTATCCTTATCTTTATCCTTATCCTTATCTTTATCCTTATCTTTATCCTTACCCTTAATCTTTATCCTTATATTTATCTTTATCCTTATCTTTATCCTTATCTTTATCTTTATCTTTATCTTTATCTTTATCTTTATCCTTATCTTTATCTTTATACTTATCCTTATCCTTATCTGATCAGGGATGATCTTTGATCAGGGATGATCTTTGATCCGGGATGATATTTTATCCGGGATGATCTCTGATCAGAGATAATCCCTGATCAAAGATCATCCCGGATCAAAGATCATCCCTGATCAAAGATGATCCCTGATCAGATAAGGATAAGGATAAGGATAAAGATAAAGATAAGGATAAAGATAAAGATAAAGATAAAGATAAAGATAAAGATAAAGATAAGGATAAAGATAAGGATAAAGATAAAGATAAGCATAAAGATAAGGATAAGGATAAGGATAAAGATAAGGATAAGGATAAAGATAAGGATAAGGATAAAGATAAGGATAAGGATAAGGATAAGGATAAAGATAAGGATAAAGATAAAGATAAGGATAAGGATAAAGATAAGGATAAGGATAAAGATAAAGATAAGGATAATGATAAAGATAAGGATAAAGATTAAGATAAGGATAAAGATAAGGATAAAGATAAGGATAAAGATAAAGATAAGGATAAAGATAAGGATAAGGATAATGATAATGATAAGGATAAGGATAAGGATAAAGATAAGGATAAGGATAAATATAAGGATAAAGATAAAGATAAGGATAAAGATAAGGATAAAGATAAAGATAAGGATAAAGATAAGGATAAGGATAACGATAAAGATAAGGATAAGGATAATATAAGGATAAAGATTAAGATAAGGATAAAGATAAGGATAAAGATAAGGATAAAGATAAAGATAAGGATAAAGATAAGGATACGTATATGGAAAAAGTGACTGCCCCAACCGGGAATCGAACCCTGTTCTCCGAATCAACGTTTCGGTCTCCGAATCAACGTTTTCTCCGAATCAACTTTTTCCATATACGTATTTGACCATATTTAAATCCTCTCTCATATTAATTATTATTCTTAAAGCCCTCTGTATACAAGAAGTCGTGTATCGCTTCGCTACTTTGGGAAGTGCGCTCGAGAGGCCTTGCACCACGCAATGGTTAGATGCGATGTCTGCCTGTTGGTGTTTAAGTGAAAGCGGCGAATTAATACGTATATGGAGAAATCACTGACTGTTCTGACCGTGTCTCATTAGCTCAAAGGTCAGAGCGCCGAAACGTTGATTCGGAGACCAGGGTTCGATTCCCGGTTGGGGCAGTCACGTTTTCCATATACGTATTTGACCATATTTAAATCCTCTCTCATATTAATTATTATTCTTAAAGCCCTCTGTATACAAGAAGTCGTGTATCGCTTCGCTACTTTGGGAAGTGCGCTCGAGAGGCCTTGCACCACGCTATGGTTAGATGTGATGTCTGCCTGTTTGTGTTTAAGTGAAAGCGGCGAATTAATACGTATATGGAGAAATCACTGACTGTTCTGACCGTGTCTCATTAGCTCAAAGGTCAGAGCGCCGAAACGTTGATTCGGAGACCAGGGTTCGATTCCCGGTTGGGGCAGTCACGTTTTCCATATACGTATTTGACCATATTTAAATCCTCTCTCATATTAATTATTATTCTTAAAGCCCTCTGTATACAAGAAGTCGTGTATCGCTTCGCTACTTTGGGAAGTGTGCTCGAGAGGCCTTGCACCACGCTATGGTTAGATGCGATGTCTGCCTGTTCGTGTTTAAGTGAAAGCGGCGAATTAATACGTATATGGAGAAATCACTGACTGTTCTGACCGTGTCTCATTAGCTCAAAGGTCAGAGCGCCGAAACGTTGATTCGGAGACCAGGGTTCGATTCCCGGTTGGGGCAGTCACGTTTTCCATATACGTATTTGACCATATTTAAATCCTCTCTCATATTAATTATTATTCTTAAAGCCCTCTGTATACAAGAAGTCGTGTATCGCTTCGCTACTTTGGGAAGTGCGCTCGAGAGGCCTTGCACCACACTATGGTTAGATGCGATGTCTGCCTGTTCGTGTTTAAGTGAAAGCGGCGAATTAATACGTATATGGAGAAATCACTGACTGTTCTGACCGTGTCTCATTAGCTCAAAGGTCAGAGCGCCGAAACGTTGATTCGGAGACCAGGGTTCGATTCCCGGTTGGGGCAGTCACTTTTTCCATATACGTATTTGACCATATTTAAATCCTCTCTCATATTAATTATTATTCTTAAAGCCCTCTGTATACAAGAAGTCGTGTATCGCTTCGCTACTTTGGGAAGTGCGCTCGAGAGGCCTTGCACCACGCAATGGTTAGATGCGATGTCTGCCTGTCGGTGTTTAAGTGAAAGCGGCGAATTAATACGTATATGGAGAAATCACTGACTGTTCTGACCGTGTCTCATTAGCTCAAAGGTCAGAGCGCCGAAACGTTGATTCGGAGACCAGGGTTCGATTCCCGGTTGGGGCAGTCACGTTTTCCATATACGTATTTGACCATATTTAAATCCTCTCTCATATTAATTATTATTCTTAAAGCCCTCTGTATACAAGAAGTCGTGTATCGCTTCGCTACTTTGGGAAGTGCGCTCGAGAGGCCTTGCACCACGCTATGGTTAGATGCGATGTCTGCCTGTTTGTGTTTAAGTGAAAGCGGCGAATTAATACGTATATGGAGAAATCACTGACTGTTCTGACCGTGTCTCATTAGCTCAAAGGTCAGAGCGCCGAAACGTTGATTCGGAGACCAGGGCTCGATTCCCGGTTGGGGCAGTCACGTTTTCCATATACGTATTTGACCATATTTAAATCCTCTCTCATATTAATTATTATTCTTAAAGCCCTCTGTATACAAGAAGTCGTGTATCGCTTCGCTACTTTGGGAAGTGTGCTCGAGAGGCCTTGCACCACGCTATGGTTAGATGCGATGTCTGCCTGTTCGTGTTTAAGTGAAAGCGGCGAATTAATACGTATATGGAGAAATCACTGACTGTTCTGACCGTGTCTCATTAGCTCAAAGGTCAGAGCGCCGAAACGTTGATTCGGAGACCAGGGTTCGATTCCCGGTTGGGGCAGTCACTTTTTCCATATACGTATTTGACCATATTTAAATCCTCTCTCATATTAATTATTATTCTTAAAGCCCTCTGTATACAAGAAGTCGTGTATCGCTTCGCTACTTTGGGAAGTGCGCTCGAGAGGCCTTGCACCACGCTATGGTTAGATGCGATGTCTGCCTGTTCGTGTTTAAGTGAAAGCGGCGAATTAATACGTATATGGAGAAATCACTGACTGTTCTGACCGTGTCTCATTAGCTCAAAGGTCAGAGCGCCGAAACGTTGATTCGGAGACCAGGGTTCGATTCCCGGTTGGGGCAGTCACTTTTTCCATATACGTATTTGACCATATTTAAATCCTCTCTCATATTAATTATTATTCTTAAAGCCCTCTGTATACAAGAAGTCGTGTATCGCTTCGCTACTTTGGGAAGTGCGCTCGAGAGGCCTTGCACCACGCTATGGTTAGATGCGATGTCTGCCTGTTGGTGTTTAAGTGAAAGCGGCGAATTAATACGTATATGGAGAAATCACTGACTGTTCTGACCGTGTCTCATTAGCTCAAAGGTCAGAGCGCCGAAACGTTGATTCGGAGACCAGGGTTCGATTCCCGGTTGGGGCAGTCACTTTTTCCATATACGTATTTGACCATATTTAAATCCTCTCTCATATTAATTATTATTCTTAAAGCCCTCTGTATACAAGAAGTCGTGTATCGCTTCGCTACTTTGGGAAGTGCGCTCGAGAGGCCTTGCACCACACTATGGTTAGATGCGATGTCTGCCTGTTGGTGTTTAAGTGAAAGCGGCGAATTAATACGTATATGGAGAAATCACTGACTGTTCTGACCGTGTCTCATTAGCTCAAAGGTCAGAGCGCCGAAACGTTGATTCGGAGACCAGGGTTCGATTCCCGGTTGGGGCAGTCACTTTTTCCATATACGTATTTGACCATATTTAAATCCTCTCTCATATTAATTATTATTCTTAAAGTCCTCTGTATACAAGAAGTCGTGTATCGCTTCGCTACTTTGGGAAGTGCGCTCGAGAGGCCTTGCACCACGCTATGGTTAGATGCGATGTCTGCCTGTTCGTGTTTAAGTGAAAGCGGCGAATTAATACGTATATGGAGAAATCACTGACTGTTCTGACCGTGTCTCATTAGCTCAAAGGTCAGAGCGTCGAAACGTTGATTCGGAGACCAGGGTTCGATTCCCGGTTGGGGCAGTCACTTTTTCCATATACGTATTTGACCATATTTAAATCCTCTCTCATATTAATTATTATTCTTAAAGCCCTCTGTATACAAGAAGTCGTGTATCGCTTCGCTACTTTGGGAAGTGCGCTCGAGAGGCCTTGCACCACGCTATGGTTAGATGCGATGTCTGCCTGTTCGTGTTTAAGTGAAAGCGGCGAATTAATACGTATATGGAGAAATCACTGACTGTTCTGACCGTGTCTCATTAGCTCAAAGGTCAGAGCGTCGAAACGTTGATTCGGAGACCAGGGTTCGATTCCCGGTTGGGGCAGTCACTTTTTCCATATACGTATTTGACCATATTTAAATCCTCTCTCATATTAATTATTATTCTTAAAGCCCTCTGTATACAAGAAGTCGTGTATCGCTTCGCTACTTTGGGAAGTGCGCTCGAGAGGCCTTGCACCACACTATGGTTAGATGCGATGTCTGCCTGTTGGTGTTTAAGTGAAAGCGGCGAATTAATACGTATATGGAGAAATCACTGACTGTTCTGACCGTGTCTCATTAGCTCAAAGGTCAGAGCGCCGAAACGTTGATTCGGAGACCAGGGTTCGATTCCCGGTTGGGGCAGTCACTTTTTCCATATACGTATTTGACCATATTTAAATCCTCTCTCATATTAATTATTATTCTTAAAGTCCTCTGTATACAAGAAGTCGTGTATCGCTTCGCTACTTTGGGAAGTGCGCTCGAGAGGCCTTGCACCACGCTATGGTTAGATGCGATGTCTGCCTGTTCGTGTTTAAGTGAAAGCGGCGAATTAATACGTATATGGAGAAATCACTGACTGTTCTGACCGTGTCTCATTAGCTCAAAGGTCAGAGCGTCGAAACGTTGATTCGGAGACCAGGGTTCGATTCCCGGTTGGGGCAGTCACTTTTTCCATATACGTATTTGACCATATTTAAATCCTCTCTCATATTAATTAATATATATATATATATATATATATATATATATATATATATATATATATATATATATATATATATATATATATATATATATATATATATATATATATATATATATATATATATATATATATATATATATATATATATATATATATATATATATATATATATATATATATATATATATATATATATATATATATATATATATATATATATATATATATATATATATATATATATATAATATATATATATATATATATATATATATATATATATATATATATATATATATATATATATATATATATATATATATATATATATATATATATATATATAAGTAGGTAACCCCCCCCCCATCCAGGGACCAAAGGGATGCCGCCTCATTAAAAAAGTCATTAAGAAGTGAAACAATGGTGCATGTTCGGTCAACATGCGGATCACTTTTGGGTGATTAACGGATAGAATAGTACACTAACTTGAACCTCATTGGTGAATTTCAGTCGGACCTCTGCGAAGACATCTCCCTCTTCTTCGCGCGTTTTTTTTATCCGAGGCAGAACAAAGAGCGTTGCGTACAAAAAGTAATTAGTATTGTTAGTGTGACGAACGCATAGCACATGTGAGGGACGGAAGTAATTACCTCTAAGCCTCTTTCACCTTTACGATCCCTAACCCTAGTCTCGTGTACCTTTGGAACCCCCGATGTCTCTGTGTTGCGAACGAAAGTAAGCCTGGTAGACACCTAATCCCATTCCACCTTTATAACCTTAAATTTAATATTTGGAATATCACCGATTTCAATTCCGACTCCTTGACTCTCATCAGGAGTTATGCGATTGCCTAAGCGTTCGGCTGAGCCTATATATCTTAGCGTTCGACTGAACCTGCGTTTTCACCGCATATACATACAAAGAGATAAACCCTAATAATTGTAGCCGTATTATAGCTTATCTCGCTTTAGACTATTAGTGTACACGATTCCTATGAGGAAGAAGCCCTTCGGGAAACAGTGCGAAGAACTGTTCAAGATCTCAAACATATTGACTTGGAAAAATATAAATTTAAATGACATTATGTTTACAGCGTTTTGCTATGCCAAATGCTTATACTGTTGCATGTTGCAACATTTCACCTGAGAGATGAACCCTAAACATTTTGACCTAATTATCGCGTATCTCGCGTTAGGGTACGGGATTCCTATGAGGAAAAAACATTTCGGGAAGTTGTACGAAGAACGGCCGAAGATCTCAAGCATATTGACCTGAAAAATATAAAGTTAAACCTTTTTGGTTAAACTGCACGATTCGGTTATTTTATGACGCCGTTGTCATGATGTATATTCACGTTGTTAAGGTTAAGATTTGCATAAGCCTACATGAACCCTAACCATTTTGGCTGAATTATCGCTAATTATTTCGCGTTAGTGTACGGGATTCCAATGGGGGAAGAAATCCTTCGGGAAACAGTGTGAAGAGTTGTTCAAGATCTCAAACGCATCGACATAGAAAAATAATAAATAGTTACTTAGTTTTGGCGTAAAGTATTCTGAAGAAACTATTCGCAAAATGATCAGGAATTACAAAATAATGTTTCCTGGCAGAAGAAGTATTATATATCTAAGAGTTTTAAATTGGTTGAACGGCTTTACTTCATAGAGAACGACGGAACGAGGAGTTAGAACGAGGATATAAAGCGGACTAAGTAACTTTAGCAGCTTGAATACATTTGTCCACCTGATCTTAGATAAAAGCGTGGGATAAGAGCGTAATTAAAGGATTATATGTTTGATAGGATAAGCGTTCAAATCGGCAGAAATAACTTGCCGAGCAATCATTTCGGGAGAATTATCACTTATCTAACCTTCGTTTATCGATTAAGCGATCCATGTGTCGAAGAAACACTTCGGGAAGCAGTGTGAACAACTGTTCAAGATCTCAAACATAGTAATAATGACGCTGTGCTACGGTCTGATTTGAATATTGGTTGGTTTTGAACGAGATGAAGACGTTAAAAAGTCATTAGTCTGCTGTGCTTCAACAACTTTACGCCTGATTTGAATATTAGTTAATTAGGTTTGAAGGAGAAAAAGGTCATTAGGTCAAGGCGAATGCGTGGGTTCGAATTCGTTTCGTCTAACGATTACAACGCTGCGTTTTTGGTTAACTAGCAATCGGAGAGATATTTGCGATTCCAATGAACTTTGTTCACGGTCTATCTCGTTGTTGGGAGACGAAATGGGCCAGGGATGTTGACGCAAAACACGCTTTAATATTAGCGTTGTCTTATCTTTATCTTTATCTTAATTTATCCTTATCTTAATTTATCCTTATCTTTATCTTTATCTTTATCCTTATCTTTATCCTTATCCTTATCTTTATCCTTATCCTTATCCTTATCCTTATCTTTATCCTATATCTATGTCCTCTTGGAAGAAAACAAATGGTGGCTTACCACAAGGTACAAAGTTGGGTCCATTATTGTTTGCTGTTCTTATTAATTCCTTACTCAAAAAACTGGCCTGGTAGGACCAAGTATGTGGATGACACCTCGGCCTTAGAGATTATACCACGTTTTTCACCCAGTTTAATGCCATTAGTCGTAAATGAAATCTCGGACTACGCTTCAGAACGCGGAATGGAACTAAATTATAAGAAATGCAAACAGATGTTGATCAACTTTCTTAAATATAAAGGATCTGATAATGAAAACCCGATCTATATTACAGGTAAACCGGTGGAAACTGTGTCCTCTTTCAAGCTCCTAGGTGTATGGATATCAAACGACTTGTCATGGAATACTCATGTTGACATGGTATTGAAAAAGGCAAATTCTCGCTTATACGCATTGCGTCTGTTAAAAAAGGCTGGTCTTCAAGCATCTCACATTGTACAAATATATATCTCATTCATTAGATCCATAATTGAATATGCATCCCCTGTGTGGTCGTCAATACCTAAATTATTATCTGACATTCTCGAATCTGTTCAAAAGAGGGCATTGAGAATAGCTTATCCAGATCTGTTATATGATGAAGCCCTTGAAATTTCAAACTTACAGTATTTGAGTACTCGTAGAGACATCTCTTGCAAGAAATTCGTCGAATCTTTGCGACGTGATGCTTCACCCTACAACCCTTTGACTAAAATTATGGAAATTCGTCCCGGGGTTAAAACTCATGATTATGACTTAAGGAAACGACAGAATGGTCGAACAAATTTTATGGCCAGAAACCACTGAACGGTTAAAGAACTTCGTGACTAGGAAATATTATTAGTTTTATAGTTAATTAACAGTCCTAACTAAATAAACATTATTGTGCATAATATATATATATATATTAAGATTATGAATTGTACATTTTAATATAAAATTTTATGTTATATTATTACTCCATGTAATTCAGTTTTTCCTTTAAAAAACTGCAAATTGGTTTTAATTAAACAGATTGATTGATTGATTGATTGATTGATTGATCCTTATCCTAATCTTTATCTTTATCTTTATCCTTATCTTTATCCTTATCTTTATCCTTATCCTTATCTTTATCCTTATCTTTATCTTTATCCTTATCTTTATCCTTATCTTTATCATTATCTTAATCTTTATCCTTATGTTTATCATTATCCTTATCTTTATCTTTATCCTTATCCTTATCTTTTTCCTTATCCTTATCTTTATCTTTATCCTTATCTTTATCCTTATCCTTATCCATATCTTTATCCTTATCCTTATCTTTATCCTTATCCTTATCTTTATCCTTATCTTTATCCTTACCCTTAATCTTTATCCTTATATTTATCTTTATCCTTATCTTTATCCTTATCTTTATCTTTATCTTTATCTTTATCTTTATCTTTATCTTTATCTTTATCTTTATCCTTATCTTTATCTTTATACTTATCCTTATCCTTATCTGATCAGGGATGATCTTTGATCAGGGATGATCTTTGATCCGGGATGATATTTTATCCGGGATGATCTCTGATCAGAGATAATCCCTGATCAAAGATCATCCCGGATCAAAGATCATCCCTGATCAAAGATGATCCCTGATCAGATAAGGATAAGGATAAGGATAAAGATAAAGATAAGGATAAAGATAAAGATAAAGATAAAGATAAAGATAAAGATAAAGATAAGGATAAAGATAAGGATAAAGATAAAGATAAGCATAAAGATAAGGATAAGGATAAGGATAAAGATAAGGATAAGGATAAAGATAAGGATAAGGATAAAGATAAGGATAAGGATAAGGATAAGGATAAAGATAAGGATAAAGATAAAGATAAGGATAAGGATAAAGATAAGGATAAGGATAAAGATAAAGATAAGGATAATGATAAAGATAAGGATAAAGATTAAGATAAGGATAAAGATAAGGATAAAGATAAGGATAAAGATAAAGATAAGGATAAAGATAAGGATACGTATATGGAAAAAGTGACTGCCCCAACCGGGAATCGAACCCTGGTCTCCGAATCAACGTTTCGGTCTCCGAATCAACGTTTTCTCCGAATCAACTTTTTCCATATACGTATTTGACCATATTTAAATCCTCTCTCATATTAATTATTATTCTTAAAGCCCTCTGTATACAAGAAGTCGTGTATCGCTTCGCTACTTTGGGAAGTGCGCTCGAGAGGCCTTGCACCACGCTATAGTTAGATGCGATGTCTGCCTGTTGGTGTTTAAGTGAAAGCGGCGAATTAATACGTATATGGAGAAATCACTGACTGTTCTGACCGTGTCTCATTAGCTCAAAGGTCAGAGCGCCGAAACGTTGATTCGGAGACCAGGGTTCGATTCCCGGTTGGGGCAGTCACGTTTTCCATATACGTATTTGACCATATTTAAATCCTCTCTCATATTAATTATTATTCTTAAAGCCCTCTGTATACAAGAAGTCGTGTATCGCTTCGCTACTTTGGGAAGTGCGCTCGAGAGGCCTTGCACCACGCTATGGTTAGATGCGATGTCTGCCTGTTGGTGTTTAAGTGAAAGCGGCGAATTAATACGTATATGGAGAAATCACTGACTGTTCTGACCGTGTCTCATTAGCTCAAAGGTCAGAGCGCCGAAACGTTGATTCGGAGACCAGGGTTCGATTCCCGGTTGGGGCAGTCACGTTTTCCATATACGTATTTGACCATATTTAAATCCTCTCTCATATTAATTATTATTCTTAAAGCCCTCTGTATACAAGAAGTCGTGTATCGCTTCGCTACTTTGGGAAGTGCGCTCGAGAGGCCTTGCACCACGCTATGGTTAGATGCGATGTCTGCCTGTTCGTGTTTAAGTGAAAGCGGCGAATTAATACGTATATGGAGAAATCACTGACTGTTCTGACCGTGTCTCATTAGCTCAAAGGTCAGAGCGCCGAAACGTTGATTCGGAGACCAGGGTTCGATTCCCGGTTGGGGCAGTCACGTTTTCCATATACGTATTTGACCATATTTAAATCCTCTCTCATATTAATTATTATTCTTAAAGCCCTCTGTATACAAGAAGTCGTGTATCGCTTCGCTACTTTGGGAAGTGCGCTCGAGAGGCCTTGCACCACGCCATGGTTAGATGCGATGTCTGCCTGTTCGTGTTTAAGTGAAAGCGGCGAATTAATACGTATATGGAGAAATCACTGACTGTTCTGACCGTGTCTCATTAGCTCAAAGGTCAGAGCGCCGAAACGTTGATTCGGAGACCAGGGTTCGATTCCCGGTTGGGGCAGTCACTTTTTCCATATACGTATTTGACCATATTTAAATCCTCTCTCATATTAATTATTATTCTTAAAGCCCTCTGTATACAAGAAGTCGTGTATCGCTTCGCTACTTTGGGAAGTGCGCTCGAGAGGCCTTGCACCACGCTATGGTTAGATGCGATGTCTGCCTGTTGGTGTTTAAGTGAAAGCGGCGAATTAATACGTATATGGAGAAATCACTGACTGTTCTGACCGTGTCTCATTAGCTCAAAGGTCAGAGCGCCGAAACGTTGATTCGGAGACCAGGGTTCGATTCCCGGTTGGGGCAGTCACTTTTTCCATATACGTATTTGACCATATTTAAATCCTCTCTCATATTAATTATTATTCTTAAAGCCCTCTGTATACAAGAAGTCGTGCATCGCTTCGCTACTTTGGGAAGTGCGCTCGAGAGGCCTTGCACCACACTATGGTTAGATGCGATGTCTGCCTGTTGGTGTTTAAGTGAAAGCGGCGAATTAATACGTATATGGAGAAATCACTGACTGTTCTGACCGTGTCTCATTAGCTCAAAGGTCAGAGCGCCGAAACGTTGATTCGGAGACCAGGGTTCGATTCCCGGTTGGGGCAGTCAATTTTTCCATATACGTATTTGACCATATTTAAATCCTCTCTCATATTAATTATTATTCTTAAAGCCCTCTGTATACAAGAAGTCGTGTATCGCTTCGCTACTTTGGGAAGTGCGCTCGAGAGGCCTTGCACCACGCAATGGTTAGATGCGATGTCTGCCTGTTGGTGTTTAAGTGAAAGCGGCGAATTAATACGTATATGGAGAAATCACTGACTGTTCTGACCGTGTCTCATTAGCTCAAAGGTCAGAGCGCCGAAACGTTGATTCGGAGACCAGGGTTCGATTCCCGGTTGGGGCAGTCACGTTTTCCATATACGTATTTGACCATATTTAAATCCTCTCTCATATTAATTATTATTCTTAAAGCCCTCTGTATACAAGAAGTCGTGTATCGCTTCGCTACTTTGGGAAGTGCGCTCGAGAGGCCTTGCACCACGCTATGGTTAGATGCGATGTCTGCCTGTTTGTGTTTAAGTGAAAGCGGCGAATTAATACGTATATGGAGAAATCACTGACTGTTCTGACCGTGTCTCATTAGCTCAAAGGTCAGAGCGCCGAAACGTTGATTCGGAGACCAGGGTTCGATTCCCGGTTGGGGCAGTCACGTTTTCCATATACGTATTTGACCATATTTAAATCCTCTCTCATATTAATTATTATTCTTAAAGCCCTCTGTATACAAGAAGTCGTGTATCGCTTCGCTACTTTGGGAAGTGTGCTCGAGAGGCCTTGCACCACGCTATGGTTAGATGCGATGTCTGCCTGTTCGTGTTTAAGTGAAAGCGGCGAATTAATACGTATATGGAGAAATCACTGACTGTTCTGACCGTGTCTCATTAGCTCAAAGGTCAGAGCGCCGAAACGTTGATTCGGAGACCAGGGTTCGATTCCCGGTTGGGGCAGTCACTTTTTCCATATACGTATTTGACCATATTTAAATCCTCTCTCATATTAATTATTATTCTTAAAGCCCTCTGTATACAAGAAGTCGTGTATCGCTTCGCTACTTTGGGAAGTGCGCTCGAGAGGCCTTGCACCACGCTATGGTTAGATGCGATGTCTGCCTGTTCGTGTTTAAGTGAAAGCGGCGAATTAATACGTATATGGAGAAATCACTGACTGTTCTGACCGTGTCTCATTAGCTCAAAGGTCAGAGCGCCGAAACGTTGATTCGGAGACCAGGGTTCGATTCCCGGTTGGGGCAGTCACTTTTTCCATATACGTATTTGACCATATTTAAATCCTCTCTCATATTAATTATTATTCTTAAAGCCCTCTGTATACAAGAAGTCGTGTATCGCTTCGCTACTTTGGGAAGTGCGCTCGAGAGGCCTTGCACCACGCTATGGTTAGATGCGATGTCTGCCTGTTCGTGTTTAAGTGAAAGCGGCGAATTAATACGTATATGGAGAAATCACTGACTGTTCTGACCGTGTCTCATTAGCTCAAAGGTCAGAGCGCCGAAACGTTGATTCGGAGACCAGGGTTCGATTCCCGGTTGGGGCAGCCACTTTTTCCTTATACGTATTTGACCATATTTAAATCCTCTCTCATATTAATTATTATTCTTAAAGCCCTCTGTATACAAGAAGTCGTGTATCGCTTCGCTACTTTGGGAAGTGCGCTCGAGAGGCCTTGCACCACACTATGGTTAGATGCGATGTCTGCCTGTTGGTGTTTAAGTGAAAGCGGCGAATTAATACGTATATGGAGAAATCACTGACTGTTCTGACCGTGTCTCATTAGCTCAAAGGTCAGAGCGCCGAAACGTTGATTCGGAGACCAGGGTTCGATTCCCGGTTGGGGCAGTCACTTTTTCCATATACGTATTTGACCATATTTAAATCCTCTCTCATATTAATTATTATTCTTAAAGTCCTCTGTATACAAGAAGTCGTGTATCGCTTCGCTACTTTGGGAAGTGCGCTCGAGAGGCCTTGCATAGTAGTATAGAAAGTGGGGCTACCGGCGCATTTTACCATTTTTCATGCTTCGCAATCAAAATGTGTAAAAATTCGCCGTTAACCCCACTTTCGAGACTACTAACAGTGACGTGTCACAGGCTTGGAAGCGTAGAAACGCGTCTCACGGACTCCAAACCACGTGGTATATCGCTTGGTATGGTGTTGTTACGAGCGGTATCTTCGTTTACAGCAGCACCACATCAATACGTGTTATTATTAGTAGTCTAGAAGTATAGTCACTTTTTTGTAGTCTCGCAGACTCCAAACCACGTGGTTTATCGCTGTTGTCTCCACTCTTGAGACTACTAGCAGTGGTGTATCGCGTGTTTTGGACGTGTGAAAACACGTCTCACGGACTCCAAATCGTGTGGTATATTGCCATTGTCCCCACTTTCGGGACTACTAAAACGATACGAAATTTAATTCGTTAAGTAAATTAAACTCGAAAACCATCACGCGTTTCTAGGAATAGTTTTTCAAGCACTAGCGCGTAGAAGCTGTAACTCTCTTTTACAACTGGCCATCCTTTTCCCAAGTACAGAATGTTTAAACTCCTCATCTATTTCATTACGCTCTAAGCGATTCTTAGCGAATAGTTGTCGTTTGAGCTTTCTAATCTGATAGGTGAATAACAAATATTCGTTGAGTCTCGCTATCTTTTCCTCCACTGACTCCTGACGTTCTACACTTCTCATTAAGTTAGTATATACTCATGTCTTTAGGTCGTTTTGTAAATTGTTATAATTAGGTAGAACTGTCTCCTTCATTCGGAGGTTCCCCCTCGGGGATTCCTCTAGCCATGTGGCTGAATACGTGTTTACTAGTTGTCAGTCCACCTGATAGCAACCCTAAACAAGGGAGGTAGGGGGATATGTATGATATAAACTTCTCTACATCTCTTTTAAGTAGCTGGTCAGTAATCAACTCTTTTTCTAGCTTTTCAGGTGATTCAATAGCGTTGAACCCTCCTAACGCGTGGGCGAACTTGCTTATTAAAAGGTCGCAGAGAAACACGTTCGCTTTCTCCATTCTTTTTACCTCCCATTCTCCGTAGATCTTGTTGATAACTTTATCTGAAGCCTTTTTGAGATAAGCGATGGATTTGTCTATCTCACCGTCCTCTGAGAGTCTTCTTAGTTCGTCTCGTTTCTTGTCTACGTCAGTTTGAGGAGTGTCGTCAACTTGTGACGTGTCGATTTGTGGTTCGTCAATCACTTCCTGTTCTGCTTCTTGTATGTCTTCAATGAGTTCGTCAATTGTCTCGAGATTTTTTGTCTTACGTTTTGGCATGTCCTATATTATACGGTGTGTTTTGTTTTTGCGGAATAACTATTTCGTATGAGTATGGATGTCTTAGAAGTATCTCCAATCTTGCGTACTCGTTGTCTTTCAACTGTTTTATTATTTTCTGAATTTCCTTTTTATCGACTCCGTTGAGATAATCGTCTACGATAATTTTCATATCGTTTCTGTTAGGGTTGTAGAATGTTACTAACTTCGAGATGTTCTCACGATATGGTTTACTAATTGAGGTTAGTTGTTGTGTTATGACTATTGTGGATAGGTTGTAGTGTCTAGCGCTAAAGGCTAGTTTCACTAGTTCGCTTGTTCTGTTTTTAACGTCCTGCCCACCAGCACAATCGTCTAGTATTATTAGTGAATTGGTACCTTTATAAGTATCAGTCACGTGTTTAAGGACTACGTTAACCTTATCTTGCTCACACTGAATAGTGATAAAGTCTGGGTCTCTCAAGTATTTCCACTCTGTGTACGTTTTGTTCCATTCAAATGTTGGACATATAAGAATGATGTAATCGAAGTGATTCATGTAGTCTTTCTCTATCATATCCAAGAGGTAGTGCGTTTTACCACAGGCTGTCATACCAACAATTAGCATGTTAAAAGGTGTTTTCATATAGAATACTATATGTTTTAGTATTGGATTGATTGTAGATCGTTGTTGATAAGGTTTACGAGTCCGTCGGAGAGTATGAACATTCTACACATGACGTTCGCTGTTGTGACTTTTTTAATGATTTCCATCAGTATTCCTGACTGAGTGTTCACGATCTTTTTTCCAGTGGCTACTTTCGCGTTATCTTCGATAGATCTAAGGTCAACAACCAAAGCGAAACCGTCTTTGTAAAACTTTTGGACAGTCATGTGCTGGTCACAGTCTAGTTTTCGTCCAAATAGTCGTTTCGCTTCTACCCATAGTCTTGACTTTGGTATTCCTTGACTGTATACCATATTTGGCACGCCTTCAATAGTAAGTTTGACTGACTCTATGTTTGGGTAGACGAACTCCTCACTGTCAGTTCTTGTCTTATTTGTGAAGAGTAGAACGATAGCTTTCATTGATTTTCTTGGTAGGTTAATGTTTTCGTTCATAAGTGTGATTCCTTTATCCCACTCCACAGTCTTCATTAGCGTGACGTGCTCGTATGATAGAGACCTACCGGACGTGTATAGAGATGATACTTCATCAGCGATCTCTTGACTCTCGATAGTTTCGTACTCCAATTCGAGGTTCTCCAACGTGTATCCAGCTACAGCTGATCCAGATTGGGCCACCATAATATCAGTTGCTTTGGGGAGTGTGATTATGTACCTGAGATTGTTGTTCATATTATACGGTGCGTATAAACCATGATCTTCTAGAATCTTGTCAAGTTGAATCTTTTGCTTGGTACCATGAATAGAGAACATAAGACCATCACTAACTTTTTGCACGTTTCCACTGGCAGCGCCGCTGTCATCCTTCGAGATTAACTTTCGAAGGTTCTCGTTTGCTAGGCCGTATTCGATCATAGCCGCTCGCTCTGTTTTAGATCTCCACAAATCTCTGTACGTACCGATAACACTCTCACCACAGTTGTCGTACACAGTCTCACCTGCTAGTTTTATAACCAGTTTTTCAGAGAGTAGTCTCGAGAGGTTATTAAGAAACCATGATTTCACGTTCACACTTTTGAAGTCGAATAGAAGATGGAAACTGGAGGGTACCAAACAAGTGTTACTCTTTGTCTTTGGGATATCAATGTATAACTCCTCCTCTGGATTGGCTTTGTTAGGGTTCAGTGTCACAACGTGACGGGTTCTTGTGCCTTTGATAGCAGATATTTCGCGACGTCTATATCCAGGAATCAACTCTTTTTCACTAGTATTCATACTATATATTATAACACATGTTTTATTTCCTCTGTTTGTACTGATCGTAGACGAACCAAGCTAGTGCTATCGCTAGGATCCATAAATTAGACGCTAACCAAGATATGCCTGCAGCTCCCCACTTTAACGCAGTTGCCACCACGTTTAGCAGTCCAGCCAGTAGAGGACCAGCCTTTGTGGCTAGGTTAGTTATAGCTTTTCCTAGTTTTCCAAGTGGTTGACCACCTTTGAAGACTACGCTTCTAGCGGATATTATAATCGTGGTGATAAAAGAGGCTATGGTTATTCCTAAAGCCGAGGCACCCAACCAATTTTCCTTAAACCACTCCTTTGTTTTTTGTAACCGAGTGATGTCCTCTTCTTGTTGTTCTCTAACAGTCTCACGCTCCAATTGTCCTAAGGTTAGGTCCCTAGCTTTTCTTAAACCAATTATTCTTTCTTCGAGTCCAATTACCTCTATAGAGTCATCACTATTGTCTCTCTCTTCAAGTGTTTTGTCTATAGCGTCCTGAAAATAGTCGGCTTGCGCTCTTAGAAATTGTGGCCTAGTGTCTGGGTCGATTGTATCACTTGGGTTTAGGACACCTATTAACTCGCGATTTTCTTCTTCTGTTAACCCAAATACGTTATCGTAGTTCATTTCTGTTCTAATTACTGGGAAGTCTTCACTTGAAACTGTGGTGTCTTCTGTTCTATCGTCAGTTGTTGGGGTGTCTACATTTTCTGTTCTAACGTCAGTTGTCGTGTCGGGGATTTGACCGATCAACTGCTTAAACTGTTCAATCGCACTCTTACTTTTAATGTCTGTACTGTAGACTAAACCGTTTTTTCTAGGTTTTAGTATTAGTTTAGGTTTCAAATATTTACCGTCTTCTCCTACCGGTTTGAAAAGAATAGAACCTGAGTGTGTCACATATGACCTATTGACTATATTCCTTGACACATCGTCATTACTGAGTCTTTTTTTATACAATTTACGTATTTTTCTATCTATTAGATTGGTTCTTTTTATATCATTTTCTAAAATCTCTTTGTTGAGTGTTTTTAGCTTACCCAACCTTCTTTTGATTTCGCTAGCCTCTTCGAAAGCTAAATTAAAGCTCTCGTCGTGGACGTCATCATATGTCACCGGTTCAGCAAATACTACTGCTGGAGCCTCAGTGGTGACATCGCTGCCTTTACTAGTGATTAACACTGTTTTTCCACCGTCGTTGTCTACGAACGACGTCTCTGCGTGTCTGGTTCTGTCTTGTACTCTGCGTTCTACGACTCTAGTCTCTATCTCTTGTTTCACCCTGGTGATTCTGTTACGTGTAATACCACGTTCTTGTCCTATCTCGTGTTCTGCGATTATGTTATTGAGCATGTCTAACTCTTCTTCTAAACCCTTGTCCGTATAATCCTTAAACTCGTCACGACGCCGCATTTCGATGTCATCGAACCCTCCTTCAGCCATTATATACTACTCAATGTTTTGAATATCGCTTTCTGGTATCCATGAGTTGTGCTTACTGTCGTAGCCAAGCCACTTAACCAAAACCATCTTTTTACCCTTAACCTTCTTTCTCCTCACTATCTTCTCAACTTTATATACGTCGTCTTTTTTATCGACAGCTGACAACTCTTCCTCGTAGAACTTACCGATGATGGGTTCCCATTCATGGTCCTCTATCTCGTACACGGTAGGGTCACCACGTATGACCTTTGTCACTTTGAATAGCTCCTCAGTGAAGTTAGCCTCATACCCTTTCGCAAATATGCTCTTGTACTTTGATATCCTGACAGTATCACCTACTTTAAACTTTGGTAGTGGGTAGTCACCGAAATGGTACCCAAACAACGTCGTCCATACTTCGTTTTCGTTTTTCTTGCTAACGTCTTTAGGTTTCATTAGAATAGTACTATGTTTGGTATTGTTGTAATTATCAACGAGCTGATCTAAAACGTCAATCCACTTGTACGTTCCTTTACTGTAGAAGTACTTCCACATAGACGTCTTGAGTGTTCTGTTAAACCGTTCCACGACTGCTGCCTTTTTATCAGAGTTCGTGCTGAAGTACTTAACATCGTGTTTATCCAATAGATCCTTCACACCAACGTTATAGAATTCCCTACCGTCGTCAAACTGAGCCAGCTTTGGGTACTCACCAAATCTAACCTTAGCCTTCTCTAGTAACTTTGTGACAGCCTTAGTCATGTTTTTCGTGTCTTTCCTATAGACGGGTATTGCGAAAGCATACCTACTAAGGATCTCAGTGGCTGTTAGTATCCAGTAGTACCCGTTGTTCTTATGCTTGTACTTGCCCATATCAACCAAGTCCATCTGTATCTGCTCACCCAGATAGTCAACAAATGTTTGTCTAAACTTGTGTTTCTTAACAACTGGTTTGTACCTGGTGTACGTGTCTTGAGATTTTAACCAGTCCTTTATCTTTACCCTACTAACGTTTAGACCGCCTTCCTGTGCCTTTTGGTACAGCCTCTCGGCAGATTGGTAACCAGTTGATGGGTTGTAGTAAATATCTCTTAGTTCTTGCTCCATATACACTACGTGATGTGTAAATCTAACAACACCTCGCCAACGTTAACACTGTTATCGTCCTGATCTGTTATCTTGAACTCTAGTTGGTTGATGACTCCTTTGTTTATTGGGATTTTAGATCCAACACCAAAATGTTGTACAGAGCCCTTAAGTGTCTGTGTGCTAGTTATTGGCAGTACTGCGATACAACCACTTTTGCTACCATTAACTATGTTATTAGACCTGTCCACAATATTAGATGTTACTTGTATGTATTTCAGTCAGGGGCGGATTTAGCGTAGGTCAAACCGGTCATGCGACTGATGTAATTTTTTGCTAGCATAAAAAATTCCGAATCGACCTTCAGCAGTCGCTGTAAAAATTGCGCAATTACAACAAGGTCCAGTTGTTTCATAATCATTCGTGATTTTAATCGTAATTCATCGGCACTGACGGCACATGCTCTCTCGCCCGCGTCTTTCCCGCGGAGGTGGTACAAATAACAATGTGAGCAGTCTTCAGTCTTCTTCTTCTCAGCGGTCTTCCGCATGAGCTTTGACCGATCTGAGTCATTTTCCAGCTATTTGATTGGTCAATACACCGATCTCCATGGTGATCGGCCAATTTGACCGATCTGCGGGGCGTTCTGACCGGTCTTGGTGATCAGGGTCTCATACATGAGCCACCTGATTGGTTAATTCAGACAAATACAGTGTTCTTATTCGCTACTCCATTTGACCGATCTGGACCAATTCACAGCGTGTGGTATCCATCAGTTTACTGTATTATTCAGCATTGGCTCGCGGTATTTACGAAACTGTTCTATCAGGGTTTGAAAGAAACGATGAACATTGTCTGCAAGAAGTGTACGATGATCTGGTGAGGCAAATCAACGTTTCGCGCAAGAGTTCTGTCGACGAACTACTCCGTGCGGTAAACAGCACTTCAAGCTTTCTTAGCAGGAATTTTGGCGCAGAGAAACTAATCCAAAAGATGTTCGCGATCGGAAAGGCAAGGGTTGTACAGGCCACGGCGATCATGTAAATGTATATATATATATTGATTGATAAACTACCGTCTTACTAGTCTTAAACTAGTGTATTGAAAATCTAGTATTGCTATTGCGAATTGTGCGTCTCTGGCCGTATTATCGTTGCTCAATTACCATATAACATATATTTATATATATACAGTACCGTCGACAAAACGACGATTAAGATTAAGCTATATTCGATTCGAGTTTACCGGTTCCGTGTAACCTATATTTAAGCGTTTCGTATTGACTTTAACAAGGTTTAAACTTCATATTGACCGATTGTTGTTGAACCTCGTTGTCTGAAATACGACCTGGCTATTCATTGCTTTTGACAGGAAGTTGAGAATAAATAATTAATGTTTTATCAAAGTTCGAATTGGACAAAAAAACTTATAAAAAATGATAAAAAATAATAATAAAATGTTTCATAAAAACATGTTTGAAAACATTAAATCAAATGCTCAAAAGTGCTGTCAGATCGCGGGAAATGCCATTTCAGAGATCCAAATTCAAAAAATTTCCGGGGGAGAATCCCCCCGTACCCCCCTACATATGTGTACCCCGCCATTTTGACTAACGTATGAAAATTCCTAGATCCGCCCCTGATTTCAGTCCTGTGTTAACGTTCACAACGTTAGGACTGGTTTTTGTGGTGGTTATTGTAGTGTTTTCGTCAAACCCTAGAAGTTGTCCAAATTTAAACAGTTATATTTGCTGATCAGTTGTTATAGTACACGTTGAGTCATATCTGTTAGCCACTAGCTTGACGTCTCCTAACTCTCTCAAGTCGTCGGCAATCGTTTTAAAGGTGTGGTATCCAGGACTAAAAACGTGGTTGTTACTGTTATAAGTTATCTTGTTGTTAGCTGTGGTTACGTTAACGTAGTTCCAAAAGATGGTTGCCTTCTCCACTAGTAAGTGAGGGTCTGAGTTAGTTGCTAGAGTTGACTCTGGTAGGTCTATAGTTTTCGTTGAACCACTAATCAATACTACCACTCTCATATAACGTACGGTATGTTATGATGGATGAGTTCAAAATAAAGTATCCTTATGCTGACAAGAATAGGTTTTTTCTTGATGTTGACGACAATATGCATATGCATATATTCTTCGTGACGAAAACTAATATTGGTGACGTTTCGATAGACTCGAGTAGGTTTAAGAGTAATCCGGAGTATACTAAGTATCTAACGATAAATAAACCAATGATACTTGACCAGGAAGAGATAGCTAATGCCATACGTGTGGCTAAGCTGAATCTAGTTAAAAAGTACCCTCACATCACTTTGAGTAAGTTTGAGTTCGATCCAACTGTCTCACAAGATGGTGAGGTCAATGGCGTTGACATATATTTTAGAAACAACGACATCATAAGCACTAACATAACTAGTGATACCTTCAAAAACGACAAGAGTATGTGGATTTGGTTACACAACAACAAGTCTCCAAAAGGTCACGACGATAAGTTTCCAAAAATATGGCTATCTGGTGGAACTATCCAACCACTATCAAAAGGTCGCAAGAACCACTGGGGACTTTGGGATGGCTATCCAACGGAAAACGTGTTGAACTACTCAGTGAATAACTTTAGAGTCTTCGTTAATCAAAAGAACTACTTTCTCTCAAAGTTACCAATATTACAAATCACCACGTCAAAGACAAAGTCAAAGTGGGACGATAATGAGAGCTACTATAGGGTCGTGTTTGCAACGTATTGTGCGAGTTTCTGTTGTGGAGTGTCGTTACAACACTTGTCACCATCGCAAGAAGTTCACCCTGTTATCACTAGTGTAATGAGGTTTCATCTATACTTTACTGTTAGAAGACTTCTCAGAAGGATGGAGGGTGGTGAGAGTATGAGATCGATAAGTAGAGAGTTTGACGCTGGAGAATTATATGGTAAGACAGACAAGATTCCTAGAAAACATTACTACCAGGGTAAAGTCCTTGCTGATGGTACAACAGGTGAGGAGAGAGTCTTCACGATTAACGACGTTAAGAACGACTACAAACGATACGTTCCTCTGGTGTCGAATGGTTTCACCAACATTGGGCGACAATATCTAAATCAGTCCATAGAAGCCTTTGTTTACTCCACACTTGGTGCACAAGCGAGAACACGTGTGTCAGTCGTTGGTGATTCTGCAGGCAGTCTAGAGACTCAACAAGAGTTCCGAAAGTTGGTGGAGGATAGTGTTATAAACTACGACGTGTCAACGTGGATTCTCAACATGAACAAGTCGATTAGGGACACTAACGTTGTCCAAAAACCTTGCGCTGTCACCGTCTACGTGGTTAATGCCAAGTAACGTTGTAATCCTAAAGAACAAAATCGCTGGGTACAACAACCTATTGAAGACTGCTACACAGAGTATGAAGTTTGGGGTAAACACTGGGTTAAACCACGCGAAAACGACTGAGGTTAAGAAAGTACACCAAGAAGGTGGAGAGCACCTGGAGACACTTGACAAACCAAAGGTGACGAATCGTCTGGTGACATCAAACGTGGCACACCAGGAAGGTGGAGAGCATCTGGAGACACTCGACAAACCAAAGGTGACGAATCGTCTGGTGACATCAAACGTGGCACACCAGGAAGGTGGAGAGCATCTGGAGACACTTGACAAACCAAAGGTGACACATCAAGAACGTCGTCTAGAAGTGACACCAGGTGACAACACGACAGAGTTGTGGCTAGTCTTAGGGGTATCGGCTGTGTCTGGCTATTTAGTGAGCAAATATGTGTTATAGCATAATGAGTCTAAGTTATGGATTTGAGGACAGAGACTACGAGAGTGACAAAATATTAAGAAGAGCGAAGAGACATCTAGACAGTGACCCTAAGTTAAGCGTTAGCGGTGGGAGGATGTCTGGGAATATAGATATGGCGTTCAGGGCACTCAAAAACGTAGCAGATCCAGAAGACGATTGGGATGCTATCAATAAAAAAGTGTTGGAGTCTGTATACTTATCACAATACTTTAGAACGCAGTCCTATAACGTTCTATTTGACTTTAACGTCACAAACCATGCTGTGAGTATGGTGGAATACCACAGTGGAACAAATAAAGTGAAAACCATTAGAGACAAAACGAACATGTTAGTTCAATACGATCCAACGTATGGTCCTATTATTGGTGTTAACAACGGTCATAGCTTCCTATCCCCCGAGCTAACTCCAATTCCGTTTGAAGCTGGAGTGCATTTTAACTGTCCACGCATGCAATACTGTGACATATCCGTTTTTATGGTAGTGAGGTTAGTCGCGAGGGTTTCTACGATAGATTGGGAGGCAATTATCTCAAACGATGATGGATCGTGGGACAAGTACATAGGATACAAAGGAGGAGAAAACGATAAATTATCATATGGTGGTGGCTCTCCAGCAAAGGAGTATACGTGTACAATCCCAAATAACATCGACATCACCAAGAGACATATGATATCAATACATTGGCGGATGGGTAACTCCTACGTTAAGGTGAACAACGTAAGATCAACAGACTCAGACTTCACAGCTAACCACGAAGAGATAGGGTCTCCTTACGTAACGATCTTTGGAGTGTATCGACCGAGAACACCACTCTCGCCCTACAAGTACCCGTCTATGATAGAGTTCTACGGTGTGAGGGTTGTCTCTGGCTACATGACGAGCCGAGACATAATATTAGTTGGTATAGATATGATGAAGGAATATGATGTGAGCTAATATATATGAGGAAGAAGTCAGTTGTTGTTTTCAATCACATATCAAAGGATATGTCAAAGGAAGAGGTGCTAGAGCTAAAACGCTTATACGCGTACTACCACAAACTAGAAGCCTGTTACAAATGGAAATACAAGAGGTTGAAGAAAATTAAACTATCGTTAAACATGACTAGCATAGGGTTAACGACAGTAGGTATTGTAGCTGGATCGATAACCGCTAACCCTCTAATCATTGCTTGTATTAGTGGTCCTGGTGTGATCATCCAAGGCTACTTGGCTAAATCCAATCTGACGAGTAGAGTGGAGCATTGTAAGTTTGCACACACTAGCTATAAAAAGATACTGACACAACTAAGATCGTATCTTAGAGGTCTTCCTTACAATGAGTCAATGTTCCTCTCAGACGTTAAAGTATTGGACGATAATGTGACTGACTTATGCCCACCAATTAATGGAATGGTGAAAAGGTATAATAAAATATACGAGACACAAGGGGGGTCCGATTCCGACCTCCCTTTAAACACAGGTCTACATGTAAGAACCAGTGATGTGTCAGTCGACAAGTTCCAAGAGTAGGTGATCAGAAGTATCACCAATTAGGAGTTTGTTCTGACATAAAAACAAAACATGTGGTATATTATAGGTGATGAGTATCACTAAAATATTTAGAAATAATGACACGTCAGTCACTACTACAAAAGATGGAGATAATATTTGGTTCTACGGAAAAGAGGTAGCTGAAATCTTAGGATATAAAAGACCTTCCAAAGCGATACAACAGCGTGTGAAAGATGATGAGAAAAGAAAGGTTCAAAATCTCAGGTCCCAATTTGGGACCCGAGATTTAGAGTGTCAAAATAGACAAATTCAGAATAGACAAGTTTGGCAAATAAACGAGAGTGGTCTATACAGACTAATATTCTCGTCTAAACTAGAGTCGGCAGAAAACTTTAGAAAATGGGTATTCTCAGAAGTCCTACCATCTATTAGAAAAACAGGTGTTTACACGCAGTATAACCAACTGTCAATCATGAATGAGACAGATTTACACTACGACATCGTGAAGTACATTAGAGAGTACCATCCAACAATAGTCGTCCCAGGGTTGGGTGAGTACCAAGACACATCTACTAAAAGAATAGATGGATGGAAGAAAGGTTACAGTGGTGGGCAACCAGACTTGATAGTTCCACAACTACACAAGAGACACAATGGTTTTGCTATAGAGTTCAAAACACCGAAAGGTGACGGGGTTATTAGGAATAACCAGTTGAGGGTGTTAAGGAGACTAAGATCACAAGGGTACAACACGTTACTGTCCTCAGACCAACATGAGATAATACATTTCATAGAGACATATATGATAGACTCTAGAGTTCTGTGTGAGTACTGCAATAGAAGATTTAAGAGTGAAACCACACTGTCTAATCATCAAAAATACTTTCACCGAATACTCTATCTGTGAGATAATCTGTGAGATGACTGTGAGGTCATCTGTAACAAGACACCACGTATAGTATAAGATGACTGACAGTGAGTCCGTACCTATTATAACGTCAACAACAAGGGTTAAAGACCCTAAGAGAGTAGAGGCAGGCAAACGCTTGGCTGCTATATCTAAAGCAGCCAAAGAGAGGAAGATGAGAGAGAGAGTCACAAGTGAGGACGATAGTTTTAACTACGGATACATCATAGGTACTATTGGAGTGGTAATAGCCGCTGGCTCACTGTACTACACGATTAGTCAAGACAAACAAGTAGTAACCGAGGAGCCTAAGACCGTTGTTATAAAACCATCACGTAAACTCGACAGCCTCGATTAAAACATGTCGTATAATATATGGCATCAATAGACAGAAAAGAACTGATGAACGAGCTATACGACGCAGCCCTTGTGACTGCTGGAGCCGTTAGCCGTATCCATGGCATCAAAGAAAGTACTAAAAGAACCGTTAGGCACTCCTGAATCAGTGAAGGGCACCCTCAAGTTAGCGACTGCTGTAGGCGTTTCGACGCTACTCGTTAAGTGGGCGCAGAGCAAGAAATACTTACCTATTGACCCGTTCTCGAAATAACACAGCGTAATATATAATGGCTAGTGCGGTAGCAGGTGGGTTGTTCAACGCCATAGCATTCGCAGGAGCTGGGTTTCTATTCAGCAAGCTAAACCATACAGGTTACGAGACAGAGATAAAGAGACACAACAAAGCATTGGAAAGTCTTGCAAGAGCGAAAGAAAAGTTCTACGAGAACGAGATTCGTCAGAGAGACAAAGTCCAGGAATTAAGACAGCAATTGTCAGATGCTAATGCAGACATAAACGACACGAACCACGCTCTGGATCAACTAAGACAAGTACTTACGATACAGTATGATGGGAAGACATTTAGTAAAGAGCCTGAGTTGTCAGACTATTACAAACCCTCGGACGAGATGAAAGAATACCAAACAGTATTCGTTGGAGTCGTTGGACTACCTTTAGGTTACTTAATATATAGAGTGTTATAGAAATGAGCACTAAAACTTTGAAGGAGATGGCTATGGAATTCGATAAAAAGCGTAACTTGACAGATACACTCTCTTACCAAACTCGTCAGATAGAAGAGTTGGAACAACTACTATCAGACGCTCTAAAACAGGTCATAACAATAAAGTGTGAGTTGGAGACACTCAACAACAAAATTACTATACTATAGTCTAAAGACACATATAGTATAGTAACTTAGATGGTTGACGAACGTACAATGAGAATGTTCTATGCTGGGTATACATTAGATGAGATTGCATCAAAAAAGTGGAGTGGTACTACATTAGGGTATACATTGGACGAGATCAAGAACGGAAGTAAGGACGCAACACCAAAAAAGTGGCACGACACCACGTACTGTTACGAGTGTAGTAACCACAGAACCCAAATCGAAGATGGTGTATTTAGTTGTAACAAGTGTGGAGAGACTACCTACGGACGCGTGAGAAACTTTGTACCTAACATTTGGATGTACAAGAAATCGGCTCATAGTTATAGTAAGTGGCTAGATAGAATGTTGACTGGACTAGTTAGCGAGAGTGACATACCAACAGTTGTCAGTGATTTTATAGAGATAGTATGGTCTCTTAAAAGAAACAAACTGATTGTCAAGAACATATCGAAATATATTTTCTATGTCATAAGAATATGCTCTAGAAGAGGTATAGAGTTGAGAGGTAGTCTTAACGACCTCAAACCTGGTAAGGTTAAGGTGCGATTCGAGTATAACCTGTATAGCGTAGTATACAAGGATCTATGTTGGGATGGGAGAGGAGATCCATACTACAACGAGTGGATAAATAAAATATATGGTAATATATAATGGCAAGACCAAAAATTTACCAAACCAAAGAAGAAGCTTTGATAGCATCCAGAGCTCAAACCAAAGAGTGGATTAGAACTCATAAGTGGGTGTGTGAGACGTGTGATCGGTCATACCATGTGACCTCTAAATCTAAACACGTCAAGACTAGAAAACATTTGAGAAACCTAAGCAGCTAGTTCTTGACTATTTCGTAATGTCCATATGCATAGCTAGACACACCGTCTGGTAGTATATGTCGCTTGTCGTCAAAGCAGCTCAACGATATCTTATTTATTTCGTAGCTTCCTAGTCTGTGGCTCTTGCTCCGAATAGTTTTAATTATGTGAGACATTTGCTCACCATTTGTCAGGACACTTTTATAGTTGTCATGTCTTATATTATTTCTAATGGTACTCTTCTTGATACCTTTAGCAGTCTTCCCACCTTTTCCGTCCTCTTTTATGTAGCTATACATTTTCGACCTTAAACCAACAAACTCAACGATGGGGACTCCTAACGTCTCATCCTTCATTTTACCAATAACCTTCTTGTTAGTTGGGTCGAAGTAAGGAGATGACTTATCATATCCACTAAAGTCAAACACTTCTTTGTTAGCGTACATATCTTTGTACACATCCTCCGTCTCAATCTCATACATTAGACTATCCGTGTCTGTGAATAGTAGTTTGGCTTTGTTGCCATACTCCTTTTTGATGTTATTGTAGTGGAAGTCATACATTAATGTCTTTGACAAGTCTAGAATACACATGCCCACGTATGCTGGTCTATTTAGAGTTAGTGTCTCTTTGATCTTGTGAACTGCTACCAAGTTATTGTCGAATATCTTACTGCTTACAAAGGTTGGTTTTGACGTTAGTTTCTTCAGTTTTTCCTTGTCTGTTACTAACTCCACGCTCACACGTTTTCGTAGGTTCTCCATAGTCTTTCCAAACACACTATTATTCATGAGCTTGAAAAAATCCTTCTCAAAATCATTCTTTGCTTGGGTTCTCTTAACTGTGTTAAAGTCGATATACTGCTTGAGCCATGGTGACTGATCGAACTGAAGTACTCTATGTATCTTTTTAACCTTCATTCCCAAACTTTTGTACAACTGTAGGTTTCTATAATGAACGACATACTTACTCTTATCACTTAGGTTAGGTATAAGTTTTGCAACCTCTCCAACAGATATCTTAAACTTGTTTTGGATCGTCTTACAATAGTTTGACAACATATCACTACTTACTCTCATCCTCTCAGGGGCTAAAGGATAGTCGTTGTGAAGATCGTGCAACTCCTCTGGATACTCTAAATCAACCTCAAGTATCAACCCCTTGTCTGATTCGTTGCTATATTTATCTAGATTGTTGATATCAAAACCCTCGACCCACTCAAATCCACCAGTTGGTAGATACTGACACATAGCCCAACCGTAAAGGTTATTCGCATCTAGGTATACGATGTGTTTCGATGGTTTACTACTATCATACCCCTTCATGTATTTGTTATTAGCTTCTCCGTGCCTATGTGTTATGCAGGAGACACCACCCCGCATTCCTTTCTCGATGAACTGAAACATGTCAATGTTAGTCATTAACTTTAGTTCCACTCCTGTCATCTTTAGAGCAGCGTCCCACGATAGTCCAGGTGATGTGAAGTAATGACAAGGATCTAACTGGTAGTACTGTTTACACGTTCTTCTAAAGTTCTCGAACACGTCAGCCAGTAGTAACACGTCAGACTTTAGGTATAGGTCGTGGTACTCGCCCATATTCTCCACGCCCATTGTCTTCCACACTTCTTGAGCGTGCTCGTAGTCTGTGTCTGACACATGCTCGTCGTTTAGGATGCTGTAGAAACTCTCCTTTGATGGCAACTCAAGTTCATTAAACTTATCAAAACTATCCATATAGTCATACGGGTACACACCTTTTCGCGACACCAACTCTAGCTCCTCGCCTTGAAATAGTTCAGACGTATACTTGAGACAGTCCTTTGGTAGGTTGTTCACTAGGTTGGCTAGACTAGAGCTCATGAACTGGAAACTATCTAGAAACACTAGATGTTTACCTAACATGAATGCCATATATTTCTCCATATTATTTGGTATGACGTTGATTTTCTGACCTAGCTTGCCTATCTCTTGCATTATGAAGTGACTATCATACCCTCTTAGATTATGGAATATGACAGGTATCTTATCAGTCAGTCTATAGTTTCTGTTGCATAACTGATGTGCCGAACCTCTATACTTACCAGTGACATGACAATGATCTCTAACTCTCACGCTTCTACGTATATATTTCCTATCACAAATATGACATTTAGTCGCTTCCTTGAAGTTAACCTTGTCAGCTATGGTCATTACCATGTCCTTATTAAAATGCTCCTTTCTGACTTTCTTGCAGTATTTAACCTCCTCTAACATCTTTTTCATGAACTTCTTAACCGCTTTCGGGCCTCGAAACATCTCTACTGGTTTACTATATTTATCATCGTAACAGCACACTACTTTGTATCCATACCCACAGTCCGTGTGTCTTTGGTACTCACTAGTGTACGATCCTATGAGTGGTGTCACGTTGTCGACCTTCTCTGTAATAGCCTCGAAGTCTGCATATATTACGAATGGTACTTCTAATTGTTTGTGGTAATTTTCATACTCAAGAGTGCTGTCTTCTTCTACTGGCATCTTGATCGCTTGCTTACCATTTACCACCATACAAACCTCCTTATGATTCTCTAGAATCTCATTGGTAGTAAAACATTGAAGACAGTATCTACAGATATTCTTGCGACACTTATGATTAGACTGACCGAACATAAACCTACCAAAGTCTTTGATGTACACGTAGTGTCGCTTAACACCATTCGTTATTAGCAGCAGGTCCATATGATCCTCACACTTCTCCTCAGAAACGTAGATAGGAAATGGTTGCTTGTCCTCATACCCAAACACACTGATGCTAATATCATTCTGCCTCTCTATCTTTTTGTACTGTTTCGTATCCACTGGAAATCTCACTCCCTCATAATTGACAGAACCTACGTTCTTCTTGTGTTTTGACACTCTCTGCGGATCCTTCCTCACAGGACACTTGTGTAACACGTGACACCACATGAAACACTTGTCATCTTCATTCTTTATATTAATCAAACCTTTCGACGCGTTCCTCAACTCTTCTGGTAGCTTAATATAACTCGATCCTTTAAGAGGCTTGTACACTACCACATTAATATAGTGATAATTAATACTATCTACAACCCACCCAGACCCTTCTGACAACCACACAGCTATACGATTTAATATCTCCTCACTAGCTTGTCTCGTAGTCCCACTAATATCAACACTACTAACCACTGTTTTGACCACACTATTGAAGAAGGCTGTCTTAAACAAAGACTTCTTGTCACCAATTTGTTTCTCTAGAGTCACTTCCAATGTCTCGGAAAACTTCAAACCTTTCAGTCTATCTAGCTCTTTCTGTAAAGTTGAGCCTACTACTCCTCTAGTCCTGACTAGTTGTTTTAGTGAATCCTTATTGTCGATTACCTTAACACTATACGACTTGGTATACCCTTTGAGAGCAACTCTCCTTTGTACTACAGTAGGACGTCTCACCTCAGCAATAAGACTAGTGATTCTCTTGTACTCTTTGTCTGAGGCTTCCTGACTTAGTCGTGACCTCCTCACGTATCGTTTAAGATCGCGTCTAGCCTTTCGAACTT
This sequence comes from Chrysogorgia sp. JL179-B06, assembly GCA_035772405.1. Taxonomy (NCBI): domain Eukaryota; kingdom Metazoa; phylum Cnidaria; class Anthozoa; order Scleralcyonacea; family Chrysogorgiidae; genus Chrysogorgia; species Chrysogorgia sp. JL179-B06. The sequence goes on from JAYKKM010000016.1 coordinate 488,107, forward strand.
CTCTGACCCCCCTAAATCTGGTGACTCTACTAATGACGTTCTCTCTAGATACTCTTCTAATAAGATCAATCCACTTATACCCCAATACTTTAGCATCAGCTAGATAGCTAGACATCCTCTCTAGAAAACTCATCTTAATATTCGGTATAACTAAGTTACCAGAACCCATACCAGGACCACGTGCACCACCACTCGATAGTGTACCACTACGAGCGATATTACCATCCACAATAGAGTCACGTTTACTCTCAGACATTTTCACACGAGTCGTTTTATTATTTAATATAGCTAAGTCCTTAGACCTTTTAGAACCACGAGCTCCACTCGACTCATGACTTGAAATAAAGTTCATATCAGGACCACTCGCAATATTGCTTGACATAGTCTTGTTACGAGTGACATCCTCACCTGCAGCAGCCCCGCATCCAGACACCTCGCTCTGTAGCCCACTAGCTGACACACGTCTAACTTTAACGAAATTCATTTCGTATCGTTTTAGTAGTCTCGAAAGTGGGGACAATGGCAATATACCACACGACTTGGAGTCCGTGAGACGTGTTTCCACACGTCCAAAACACGCGATACACCACTGTTAGTAGTCTCGAGAGTGGAGACAACAGCGATAAACCACGTGGTTTGGAGTCTGTGAGACTACAAAAAAGTGACTATACTTCTAGACTACTAATAATAACACGTATTGATGTGGTGCTGCTGTAAACGAAGATACCGCTCGTAACAACACCATACCAAGCGATATACCACGTGGTTTGGAGTCCGTGAGACGCGTTTCTACGCTTCCAAGCCTGTGACACGTCACTGTTAGTAGTCTCGAAAGTGGGGTTAACGGCGAATTTTTACACATTTTGATTGCGAAGCATGAAAAATGGTAAAATGCGCCGGTAGCCCCACTTTCTATACTACTTTGCACCACGCTATGGTTAGATGCGATGTCTGCCTGTTCGTGTTTAAGTGAAAGCGGCGAATTAATACGTATATGGAGAAATCACTGACTGTTCTGACCGTGTCTCATTAGCTCAAAGGTCAGAGCGTCGAAACGTTGATTCGGAGACCAGGGTTCGATTCCCGGTTGGGGCAGTCACTTTTTCCATATACGTATTTGACCATATTTAAATCCTCTCTCATATTAATTAATATATATATATATATATATATATATATATATATATATATATATATATATATATATATATATTATATATATATATATATATATATATATATATATATATATATATATATATATATATATATATATATATATATATATATATATATATATATTATATATATATATATATATATATATATATATATATATATATATATATATATATATATATATATATATATATATATATATATATATATATATATATATATATATATATATATATATATATATATATATAAGTAGGTAACCCCCCCCCCCCCCATCCAGGGACCAAAGGGATGCCGCCTCATTAAAAAAGTCATTAAGAAGTGAAACAATGGTGCATGTTCGGTCAACATGCGGATCACTTTTGGGTGATTAACGGATAGAATAGTACACTAACTTGAACCTCATTGGTGAATTTCAGTCGGACCTCTGCGAAGACATCTCCCTCTTCTTCGCGCGTTTTTTTTATCCGAGGCAGAACAAAGAGCGTTGCGTACAAAAAGTAATTAGTATTGTTAGTGTGACGAAACGCATAGCACATGTGAGGGACGGAAGTAATTACCTCTAAGCCTCTTTCACCTTTACGATCCCTAACCCTAGTCTCGTGTACCTTTGGAACCCCCGATGTCTCTGTGTTGCGAACGAAAGTAAGCCTGGTAGACACCTAATCCCATTCCACCTTTATAACCTTAAATTTAATATTTGGAATATCACCGATTTCAATTCCGACTCCTTGACTCTCATCAGGAGTTATGCGATTGCCTAAGCGTTCGGCTGAGCCTATATATCTTAGCGTTCGACTGAACCTGCGTTTTCACCGCATATACATACAAAGAGATAAACCCTAATAATTGTAGCCGTATTATAGCTTATCTCGCTTTAGACTATTAGTGTACACGATTCCTATGAGGAAGAAACCCTTCGGGAAACAGTGCGAAGAACTGTTCAAGATCTCAAACATATTGACTTGGAAAAATATAAATTTAAATGACATTATGTTTACAGCGTTTTGCTATGCCAAATGCTTATACTGTTGCATGTTGCAACATTTCACCTGAGAGATGAACCCTAAACATTTTGACCTAATTATCGCGTATCTCGCGTTAGGGTACGGGATTCCTATGAGGAAAAAACATTTCGGGAAGTTGTACGAAGAACGGCCGAAGATCTCAAGCATATTGACCTGAAAAATATAAAGTTAAACCTTTTTGGTTAAACTGCACGATTCGGTTATTTTATGACGCCGTTGTCATGATGTATATTCACGTTGTTAAGGTTAAGATTTGCATAAGCCTACATGAACCCTAACCATTTTGGCTGAATTATCGCTAATTATTTCGCGTTAGTGTACGGGATTCCAATGGGGGAAGAAATCCTTCGGGAAACAGTGTGAAGAGTTGTTCAAGATCTCAAACGCATCGACATAGAAAAATAATAAATAGTTACTTAGTTTTGGCGTAAAGTATTCTGAAGAAACTATTCGCAAAATGATCAGGAATTACAAAATAATGTTTCCTGGCAGAAGAAGTATTATATATCTAAGAGTTTTAAATTGGTTGAACGGCTTTACTTCATAGAGAACGACGGAACGAGGAGTTAGAACGAGGATATAAAGCGGACTAAGTAACTTTAGCAGCTTGAATACATTTGTCCACCTGATCTTAGATAAAAGCGTGGGATAAGAGCGTAATTAAAGGATTATATGTTTGATAGGATAAGCGTTCAAATCGGCAGAAATAACTTGCCGAGCAATCATTTCGGGAGAATTATCACTTATCTAACCTTCGTTTATCGATTAAGCGATCCATGTGTCGAAGAAACACTTCGGGAAGCAGTGTGAACAACTGTTCAAGATCTCAAACATAGTAATAATGACGCTGTGCTACGGTCTGATTTGAATATTGGTTGGTTTTGAACGAGATGAAGACGTTAAAAAGTCATTAGTCTGCTGTGCTTCAACAACTTTACGCCTGATTTGAATATTAGTTAATTAGGTTTGAAGGAGAAAAAGGTCATTAGGTCAAGGCGAATGCGTGGGTTCGAATTCGTTTCGTCTAACGATTACAACGCTGCGTTTTTGGTTAACTAGCAATCGGAGAGATATTTGCGATTCCAATGAACTTTGTTCACGGTCTATCTCGTTGTTGGGAGACGAAATGGGCCAGGGATGTTGACGCAAAACACGCTTTAATATTAGCGTTGTCTTATCTTTATCTTTATCTTAATTTATCCTTATCTTAATTTATCCTTATCTTTATCTTTATCTTTATCCTTATCTTTATCCTTATCCTTATCTTTATCCTTATCCTTATCTTTATCCTATATCTATGTCCTCTTGGAAGAAAACAAATGGTGGCTTACCACAAGGTACAAAGTTGGGTCCATTATTGTTTGCTGTTCTTATTAATTCCTTACTCAAAAACTGGCCTGGTAGGACCAAGTATGTGGATGACACCTCGGCCTTAGAGATTATACCACGTTTTTCACCCAGTTTAATGCCATTAGTCGTAAATGAAATCTCGGACTACGCTTCAGAACGCGGAATGGAACTAAATTATAAGAAATGCAAACAGATGTTGATCAATTTTCTTAAATATAAAGGATCTGATAATGAAAACCCGATCTATATTACAGGTAAACCGGTGGAAACTGTGTCCTCTTTCAAGCTCCTAGGTGTATGGATATCAAACGACTTGTCATGGAATACTCATGTTGACATGGTATTGAAAAAGGCAAATTCTCGCTTATACGCATTGCGTCTGTTAAAAAAGGCTGGTCTTCAAGCATCTCACATTGTACAAATATATATCTCATTCATTAGATCCATAATTGAATATGCATCCCCTGTGTGGTCGTCAATACCTAAATCATTATCTGACATTCTCGAATCTGTTCAAAAGAGGGCATTGAGAATAGCTTATCCAGATCTGTTATATGATGAAGCCCTTGAAATTTCAAACTTACAGTATTTGAGTACTCGTAGAGACATCTCTTGCAAGAAATTCGTCGAATCTTTGCGACGTGATGCTTCACCCTACAACCCTTTGACTAAAATTATGGAAATTCGTCCCGGGGTTAAAACTCATGATTATGACTTAAGGAACGACAGAATGGTCGAACAAATTTTATGGCCAGAAACCACTGAACGGTTAAAGAACTTCGTGACTAGGAAATATTATTAGTTTTATAGTTAATTAACAGTCCTAACTAAATAAACATTATTGTACATAATATATATATATATATTAAGATTATGAATTGTACATTTTAATATAAAATTTTATGTTATATTATTACTCCATGTAATTCAGTTTTTCCTTTAAAAAACTGCAAATTGGTTTTAATTAAACAGATCGATTGATTGATTGATTGATTGATTGATCCTTATCCTAATCTTTATCTTTATCTTTATCCTTATCTTTATCCTTATCTTTATCCTTATCCTTATCTTTATCCTTATCTTTATCTTTATCCTTATCTTTATCCTTATCTTTATCATTATCTTAATCTTTATCCTTATCTTTATCATTATCCTTATCTTTATCTTTATCCTTATCCTTATCTTTTTCCTTATCCTTATCTTTATCTTTATCCTTATCTTTATCCTTATCCTTATCCATATCTTTATCCTTATCCTTATCTTTATCCTTATCCTTATCTTTATCCTTATCTTTATCCTTACCCTTAATCTTTATCCTTATATTTATCTTTATCCTTATCTTTATCCTTATCTTTATCTTTATCTTTATCTTTATCTTTATCTTTATCTTTATCTTTATCTTTATCTTTATCTTTATCCTTATCTTTATCTTTATACTTATCCTTATCCTTATCTGATCAGGGATGATCTTTGATCAGGGATGATCTTTGATCCGGGATGATATTTTATCCGGGATGATCTCTGATCAGAGATAATCCCTGATCAAAGATCATCCCGGATCAAAGATCATCCCTGATCAAAGATGATCCCTGATCAGATAAGGATAAGGATAAGGATAAAGATAAAGATAAGGATAAAGATAAAGATAAAGATAAAGATAAAGATAAAGATAAGGATAAAGATAAGGATAAAGATAAAGATAAGCATAAAGATAAGGATAAGGATAAGGATAAAGATAAGGATAAGGATAAAGATAAGGATAAGGATAAAGATAAGGATAAGGATAAGGATAAGGATAAAGATAAGGATAAAGATAAAGATAAGGATAAGGATAAAGATAAGGATAAGGATAAAGATAAAGATAAGGATAATGATAAAGATAAGGATAAAGATTAAGATAAGGATAAAGATAAGGATAAAGATAAGGATAAAGATAAAGATAAGGATAAAGATAAGGATACGTATATGGAAAAAGTGACTGCCCCAACCGGGAATCGAACCCTGGTCTCCGAATCAACGTTTCGGTCTCCGAATCAACGTTTTCTCCGAATCAACTTTTTCCATATACGTATTTGACCATATTTAAATCCTCTCTCATATTAATTATTATTCTTAAAGCCCTCTGTATACAAGAAGTCGTGTATCGCTTCGCTACTTTGGGAAGTGCGCTCGAGAGGCCTTGCACCACGCTATGGTTAGATGCGATGTCTAACTTTAGGCTGGAAATCGTTGGAAATTAGGCTGGAAATCGTTGGAAATTAGGCTGGAAATCGTTGGAAGACAGAAGGAAATATAATAAATTATTATTTATGCATAAAATAAAACACAACACACTTCCAAATTGCATGACCAGCATGTTTAGTGTTAACAACAATTCAATATATAGTCTACGCAGTAATAACACTGACTACGCCTTACAAAAACCCAATACAAATTTTATGAAGAAAAGTATTGCTTATTCTGGTGCTAGTCTGTGGAATAATCTACCAAAAGATACTAAAAGAAATAAATGCTCACTAAAGCAGTTCAAGGCTATTCTCTCGGGCAACTAAGTCTAAGTATTCGGTTAATGGTTTTGTAGTTTTAAATAGATTTTAGTTAAGATTATGTATATTTGTTTATTTTTTGTCTGTTGTATATTATTTATATATTGTATATCCTGTAATTTTTAATTAATGTATTATTGGTATAAACGGCCCCTTGGAAACCAGATGCCTACGCGCTCTGAAGGGCTACCGTTTTTAAATAAGTTTAAATACAAAATACAATACAATACAATGTCTGCCTGTTGGTGTTTAAGTGAAAGCGGCGAATTAATACGTATATGGAGAAATCACTGACTGTTCTGACCGTGTCTCATTAGCTCAAAGGTCAGAGCGCCGAAACGTTGATTCGGAGACCAGGGTTCGATTCCCGGTTGGGGCAGTCACGTTTTCCATATACGTATTTGACCATATTTAAATCCTCTCTCATATTAATTATTATTCTTAAAGCCCTCTGTATACAAGAAGTCGTGTATCGCTTCGCTACTTTGGGAAGTGCGCTCGAGAGGCCTTGCACCACGCTATGGTTAGATGCGATGTCTGCCTGTTGGTGTTTAAGTGAAAGCGGCGAATTAATACGTATATGGAGAAATCACTGACTGTTTCTGACCGTGTCTCATTAGCTCAAAGGTCAGAGCGCCGAAACGTTGATTCGGAGACCAGGGTTCGATTCCCGGTTGGGGCAGTCACGTTTTCCATATACGTATTTGACCATATTTAAATCCTCTCTCATATTAATTATTATTCTTAAAGCCCTCTGTATACAAGAAGTCGTGTATCGCTTCGCTACTTTGGGAAGTGCGCTCGAGAGGCCTTGCACCACGCTATGGTTAGATGCGATGTCTGCCTGTTCGTGTTTAAGTGAAAGCGGCGAATTAATACGTATATGGAGAAATCACTGACTGTTCTGACCGTGTCTCATTAGCTCAAAGGTCAGAGCGCCGAAACGTTGATTCGGAGATCAGGGTTCGATTCCCGGTTGGGGCAGTCACTTTTTCCATATACGTATTTGACCATATTTAAATCCTCTCTCATATTAATTATTATTCTTAAAGCCCTCTGTATACAAGAAGTCGTGTACCGCTTCGCTACTTTGGGAAGTGCGCTCGAGAGGCCTTGCACCACGCTATGGTTAGATTCGATGTCTGCCTGTTCGTGTTTAAGTGAAAGCGGCGAATTAATACGTATATGGAGAAATCACTGACAGTTCTGACCGTGTCTCATTAGCTCAAAGGTCAGAGCGCCGAAACGTTGATTCGGAGACCAGGGTTCGATTCCCGGTTGGGGCAGTCACTTTTTCCATATACGTATTTGACCATATTTAAATCCTCTCTCATATTAATTATTATTCTTAAAGCCCTCTGTATACAAGAAGTCGTGTATCGCTTCGCTACTTTGGGAAGTGCGCTCGAGAGGCCTTGCACCACGCTATGGTTAGATGCGATGTCTGCCTGTTCGTGTTTAAGTGAAAGCGGCGAATTAATACGTATATGGAGAAATCACTGACTGTTCTGACCGTGTCTCATTAGCTCAAAGGTCAGAGCGCCGAAACGTTGATTCGGAGACCAGGGTTCGATTCCCGGTTGGGGCAGTCACTTTTTCCATATACGTATTTGACCATATTTAAATCCTCTCTCATATTAATTATTATTCTTAAAGCCCTCTGTATACAAGAAGTCGTGTATCGCTTTGCTACTTTGGGAAGTGCGCTCGAGAGGCCTTCCACCACGCTATGGTTAGATGCGATGTCTGCCTGTTCGTGTTTAAGTGAAAGCGGCGAATTAATACGTATATGGAGAAATCACTGACTGTTCTGACCGTGTCTCATTAGCTCAAAGGTCAGAGCGCCGAAACGTTGATTCGGAGACCAGGGTTCGATTCCCGGTTGGGGCAGTTTTCCATATACGTATTTGACCATATTTAAATCCTCTCTCATATTAATTATTATTCTTAAAGCCCTCTGTATACAAGAAGTCGTGTATCGCTTCGCTACTTTGGGAAGTGCGCTCGAGAGGCCTTGCCCCACGCTATGGTTAGATGCGATGTCTGCCTGTTCGTGTTTAAGTGAAAGCGGCGAATTAATACGTATATGGAGAAATCACTGACTGTTCTGACCGTGTCTCATTTGCTCAAAGGTGAGAGCGCCGAAACGTTGATTCGGAGACCAGGGTTCGATTCCCGGTTGGGGCAGTCACTTTTTCCATATACGTATTTGACCATATTTAAATCCTCTCTCATATTAATTATTATTCTTAAAGCCCTCTGTATACAAGAAGTCGTGTATCGCTTCGCTACTTTGGGAAGTGCGCTCGAGAGGCCTTGCACCACGCTATGGTTAGATTCGATGTCTGCCTGTTCGTGTTTAAGTGAAAGCGGCGAATTAATACGTATATGGAGAAATCACTGACAGTTCTGACCGTGTCTCATTAGCTCAAAGGTCAGAGCGCCGAAACGTTGATTCGGAGACCAGGGTTCGATTCCCGGTTGGGGCAGTCACTTTTTCCATATACGTATTTGACCATATTTTAAATCCTCTCTCATATTAATTATTATTCTTAAAGCCCTCTGTATACAAGAAGTCGTGTATCGCTTCGCTACTTTGGGAAGTGCGCTCGAGAGGCCTTGCACCACGCTATGGTTAGATGCGATGTCTGCCTGTTGGTGTTTAAGTGAAAGCGGCGAATTAATACGTATATGGAGAAATCACTGACTGTTCTGACCGTGTCTCATTAGCTCAAAGGTCAGAGGCCGAAACGTTGATTCGGAGACCAGGGTTCGATTCCCGGTTGGGGCAGTCACTTTTTCCATATACGTATTTGACCATATTTAAATCCTCTCTCATATTAATTATTATTCTTAAAGCCCTCTGTATACAAGAAGTCGTGTATCGCTTCGCTACTTTGGGAAGTGCGCTCGAGAGGCCTTGCACCACGCTATGGTTAGATGCGATGTCTGCCTGTTCGTGTTTAAGTGAAAGCGGCGAATTAATACGTATATGGAGAAATCACTGACTGTTCTGACCGTGTCTCATTAGCTCAAAGGTCAGAGCGCCGAAACGTTGATTCGGAGACCAGGGTTCGATTCCCGGTTGGGGCAGTTTTCCATATACGTATTTGACCATATTTAAATCCTCTCTCATATTAATTATTATTCTTAAAGCCCTCTGTATACAAGAAGTCGTGTATCGCTTCGCTACTTTGGGAAGTGCGCTCGAGAGGCCTTGCCCCACGCTATGGTTAGATGCGATGTCTGCCTGTTCGTGTTTAAGTGAAAGCGGCGAATTAATACGTATATGGAGAAATCACTGACTGTTCTGACCGTGTCTCATTTGCTCAAAGGTGAGAGCGCCGAAACGTTGATTCGGAGACCAGGGTTCGATTCCCGGTTGGGGCAGTCACTTTTTCCATATACGTATTTGACCATATTTAAATCCTCTCTCATATTAATTATTATTCTTAAAGCCCTCTGTATACAAGAAGTCGTGTATCGCTTCGCTACTTTGGGAAGTGCGCTCGAGAGGCCTTGCACCACGCTATGGTTAGATTCGATGTCTGCCTGTTCGTGTTTAAGTGAAAGCGGCGAATTAATACGTATATGGAGAAATCACTGACAGTTCTGACCGTGTCTCATTAGCTCAAAGGTCAGAGCGCCGAAACGTTGATTCGGAGACCAGGGTTCGATTCCCGGTTGGGGCAGTCACTTTTTCCATATACGTATTTGACCATATTTAAATCCTCTCTCATATTAATTATTATTCTTAAAGCCCTCTGTATACAAGAAGTCGTGTATCGCTTCGCTACTTTGGGAAGTGCGCTCGAGAGGCCTTGCACCACGCTATGGTTAGATGCGATGTCTGCCTGTTGGTGTTTAAGTGAAAGCGGCGAATTAATACGTATATGGAGAAATCACTGACTGTTCTGACCGTGTCTCATTAGCTCAAAGGTCAGAGGCCGAAACGTTGATTCGGAGACCAGGGTTCGATTCCCGGTTGGGGCAGTCACTTTTTCCATATACGTATTTGACCATATTTAAATCCTCTCTCATATTAATTATTATTCTTAAAGCCCTCTGTATACAAGAAGTCGTGTATCGCTTCGCTACTTTGGGAAGTGCGCTCGAGAGGCCTTGCACCACGCTATGGTTAGATGCGATGTCTGCCTGTTCGTGTTTAAGTGAAAGCGGCGAATTAATACGTATATGGAGAAATTACTGACTGTTCTGACCGTGTCTCATTAGCTCAAAGGTCAGAGCGCCGAAACGTTGATTCGGAGACCAGGGTTCGATTCCCGGTTGGGGCAGTTTTCCATATACGTATTTGACCATATTTAAATCCTCTCTCATATTAATTATTATTCTTAAAGCCCTCTGTATACAAGAAGTCGTGTATCGCTTCGCTACTTTGGGAAGTGCGCTCGAGAGGCCTTGCCCCACGCTATGGTTAGATGCGATGTCTGCCTGTTCGTGTTTAAGTGAAAGCGGCGAATTAATACGTATATGGAGAAATCACTGACTGTTCTGACCGTGTCTCATTTGCTCAAAGGTGAGAGCGCCGAAACGTTGATTCGGAGACCAGGGTTCGATTCCCGGTTGGGGCAGTCACTTTTTCCATATACGTATTTGACCATATTTAAATCCTCTCTCATATTAATTATTATTCTTAAAGCCCTCTGTATACAAGAAGTCGTGTATCGCTTCGCTACTTTGGGAAGTGCGCTCGAGAGGCCTTGCACCACGCTATGGTTAGATGCGATGTCTGCCTGTTCGTGTTTAAGTGAAAGCGGCGAATTAATACGTATATGGAGAAATCACTGACTGTTCTGACCGTGTCTCATTAGCTCAAAGGTCAGAGCGCCGAAACGTTGATTCGGAGACCAGGGTTCGATTCCCGGTTGGGGCAGTCACTTTTTCCATATACGCGTATTTGACCATATTTAAATCCTCTCTCATATTAATTATTATTCTTAAAGCCCTCTGTATACAAGAAGTCGTGTATCGCTTCGCTACTTTGGGAAGTGCGCTCGAGAGGCCTTGCACCACGCTATGGTTAGATGCGATGTCTGCCTGTTGGTGTTTAAGTGAAAGCGGCGAATTAATACGTATATGGAGAAATCACTGACTGTTCTGACCGTGTCTCATTAGCTCAAAGGTCAGAGGCCGAAACGTTGATTCGGAGACCAGGGTTCGATTCCCGGTTGGGGCAGTCACTTTTTTCCATATACGTATTTGACCATATTTAAATCCTCTCTCATATTAATTATTATTCTTAAAGCCCTCTGTATACAAGAAGTCGTGTATCGCTTCGCTACTTTGGGAAGTGCGCTCGAGAGGCCTTGCACCACGCTATGGTTAGATGCGATGTCTGCCTGTTCGTGTTTAAGTGAAAGCGGCGAATTAATACGTATATGGAGAAATTACTGACTGTTCTGACCGTGTCTCATTAGCTCAAAGGTCAGAGCGCCGAAACGTTGATTCGGAGACCAGAAGTGAAACAATGGTGCATGTTCGGTCAACATGCGGATCACTTTTGGGTGATTAACGGATAGAATAGTACACTAACTTGAACCTCATTGGTGAATTTTCAGTCGGACCTCTGCGAAGACATCTCCCTCTTCTTCGCGCGTTTTTTTTATCCGAGGCAGAACAAAGAGCGTTGCGTACAAAAAGTAATTAGTATTGTTAGTGTGACGAACGCATAGCACATGTGAGGGACGGAAGTAATTACCTCTAAGCCTCTTTCACCTTTACGATCCCTAACCCTAGTCTCGTGTACCTTTGGAACCCCCGATGTCTCTGTGTTGCCAACGAAAGTAAGCCTGGTAGACACCTAATCCCATTCCACCTTTATAACCTTAAATTTAATATTTGGAATATCACCGATTTCAATTCCGACTCCTTGACTCTCATCAGGAGTTATGCGATTGCCTAAGCGTTCGGCTGAGCCTATATATCTTAGCGTTCGACTGAACCTGCGTTTTCACCGCATATACATACAAAGAGATAAACCCTAATAATTGTAGCCGTATTATAGCTAATTATCTCGCTTTAGACTATTAGTGTACACGATTCCTATGAGGAAGAAACCCTTCGGGAAACAGTGCGAAGAACTGTTCAAGATCTCAAACATATTGACTTGGAAAAATATAAATTTAAATGACATTATGTTTACAGCGTTTTGCTATGCCAAATGCTTATACTGTTGCATGTTGCAACATTTCACCTGAGAGATGAACCCTAAACATTTTGACCTAATTATCGCGTATCTCGCGTTAGGGTACGGGATTCCTATGAGGAAAAAACATTTCGGGAAGTTGTACGAAGAACGGCCGAAGATCTCAAGCATATTGACCTGAAAAATATAAAGTTAAACCTTTTTGGCTAAACTGCACGATTCGGTTATTTTATGACGCCGTTGTCATGATGTATATTCACGTTGTTAAGGTTAAGATTTGCATAAGCCTACATGAACCCTAACCATTTTGGCCGAATTATCGCTAATTATTTCGCGTTAGTGTACGGGATTCCAATGGGGGAAGAAATCCTTCGGGAAACAGTGTGAAGAGTTGTTCAAGATCTCAAACGCATCGACATAGAAAAATAATAAATAGTTACTTAGTTTTGGCGTAAAGTATTCTGAAGAAACTATTCGCAAAATGATCAGGAATTACAAAATAATGTTTCCTGGCAGAAGAAGTATTATATATCTAAGAGTTTTAAATTGGTTGAACGGCTTTACCTCATAGAGAACGACGGAACGAGGAGTTAGAACGAGGATATAAAGCGGACTAAGTAACTTTAGCAGCTTGAATACATTTGTCCACCTGATCTTAGATAAAAGCGTGGGATAAGAGCGTAATTAAAGGATTATATGTTTGATAGGATAAGCGTTCAAATCGGCAGAAATAACTTGCCGAGCAATCATTTCGGGAGAATTATCACTTATCTAACCTTCGTTTATCGATTAAGCGATCCATGTGTCGAAGAAACACTTCGGGAAGCAGTGTGAACAACTGTTCAAGATCTCAAACATAGTAATAATGACGCTGTGCTACGGTCTGATTTGAATATTGGTTGGTTTTGAACGAGAGGAAGACGTTAAAAAGTCATTAGTCTGCTGTGCTTCAATAACTTTACGCCTGATTTGAATATTAGTTAATTAGGTTTGAAGGACAAAAAGGTCATTAGGTCAAGACGAATGCGTGGGTTCGAATTCGTTTCGTCTAACGATTACAAGGCTGCATTTTTGGTTAACTAGCAATCGGAGAGATATTTGCGATTCCAATGAACTTTGTTCACGGTCTATCTCGTTGTTGGGAGACGAAATGGGCCAGGGATGTTGACGCAAAACACGCTTTAATATCAGCGTTGTCTTATCTTTATCTTTATCTTAATTTATCCTTATCTTAATTTATCCTTATCTTTATCTTTATCTTTATCCTTATCTTTATCATTATCCTTATCTTTATCCTTATCCTTATCCTTATCCTTATCTTTATCCTTATCCTTATCCTTATCTTTATCTTTATCTTTATCCTTATCTTTATCCTTATCTTTATCCTTATCCTTATCTTTATCCTTATCTTTATCTTTATCCTTATCTTTATCCTTATCTTTATCCTTATCTTAATCTTTATCCTTATCTTTATCATTATCCTTATCTTTATCTTTATCCTTATCCTTATCTTTTTCCTTATCCTTATCTTTATCTTTATCCTTATCTTTATCCTTATCCTTATCCTTATCTTCATCCTTATCCTTATCTTTATCCTTATCCTTATCTTTATCCTTATCTTTATCCTTACCCTTAATCTTTATCCTTATCTTTATCTTTATCATTATCTTTATCCTTATCTTTATCTTTATCTTTATCTTTATCTTTATCTTTATCTTTATCCTTATCTTTATCTTTATACTTATCCTTATCCTTATCTGATCAGGGATGATCTTTGATCAGGGATGATCTTTGATCCGGGATGATATTTTATCCGGGATGATCTCTGATCAGAGATAATCCCTGATCAAAGATCATCCCGGATCAAAGATCATCCCTGATCAAAGATGATCCCTGATCAGATAAGGATAAGGATAAGGATAAAGATAAAGATAAGGATAAAGATAAAGATAAAGATAAAGATAAAGATAGAGATAAAGATAAGGATAAAGATAAGGATAAAGATAAAGATAAGGATAAAGATAAGGATAAGGATAAAGATAAGGATAAAGATAAGGATAAGGATAAAGATAAGGATAAGGATAAGGATAAAGATAAGGATAAGGATAAGGATAAGGATAAAGATAAGGATAAAGATAAAGATAAGGATAAGGATAAAGATAAGGATAAGGATAAAGATAAAGATAAGGATAATGATAAAGATAAGGATAAAGATTAAGATAAGGATAAAGATAAGGATAAAGATAAGGATAAAGATAAAGATAAGGATAAATATAAGGATAAGGATAAAGATAAGGATAAGGATAAGGATATGGATAAAGATAAGGATAAGGATAAATATAAGGATAAAGATAAAGATAAGGATAAAGATAAGGATAAAGATAAAGATAAGGATAAAGATAAGGATAAGGATAACGATAAAGATAAGGATAAGGATAAAGATAAGGATAAGGATAAAGATTAAGATAAGGATAAAGATAAAGATAAGGATAAAGATAAGGATAAAGATAAAGATAAGGATAAAGATAAGGATAAGGATAAAGATAAGGATAAGGATAAGGATAAGGATAAGGATAAGGATAAAGATAAGGATAAGGATAAATATAAGGATAAAGATAAAGATAAGTATAAAGATAATGATAAAGATAAAGATAAAGATAAGGATAAATTAAGATAAGGATAAATTAAGATAAAGATAAAGATAAGACAACGCTGATATTAAAGCGTGTTTTGCGTCAACATCCCTGGTCCATTTCGTCTCCCAACAACGAGATAGACCGTGAACAAAGTTCATTGGAATCGCAAATATCTCTCCGATTGCTAGTTAACCAAAAATGCAGCCTTGTAATCGTTAGACGAAACCAATTCGAACCCACGCATTCGTCTTGACCTAATGAACTTTTTGTCCTTCAAACCTAATTAACTAATATTCAAATCAGGCGTAAAGTTGTTGAAGCACAGCAGACTAATGACTTTTTAACGTCTTCCTCTCGTTCAAAACCAACCAATATTCAAATCAGACCGTAGCACAGCGTCATTATTACTATGTTTGAGATCTTGAACAGTTATTCACACTGCTTCCCGAAGTGTTTCTTCGACACATGATCGCTTAATCGATAAACGAAGGTTAGATAAGTGATAATTCTCCCGAAATGATTGCTCGGCAAGTTATTTCTGCCGATTTGAACGCTTATGCTATCAAACATATAATCCTTCAATTACGCTCTTATCCCACGCTTTTATCTAAGATCAGGTGGACAAATGTATTCAAGCTGCTAAAGTTACTTTGTCCGCTTTATATCGTCGTTCTCTATGAAGTAAAGCCGTTCAACCAATTTAAAACACTTAGATATATAATACTTCTTCTGCCAGGAAACATTATTTTGTAATGTTTTTTCCTCATAGGAATCCCGTACCCTAACGCGAGATACGCGATAATTAGGTCAAAATGTTTAGGGTTCATCTCTCAGGTGAAATGTTGCAACATGCAACAGTATAAGCATTTGGCATAGCAAAACGCTGTAAACATAATGTCATTTAAATTTATATTTTTCCAAGTCAATATGTTTGAGTTCTTGAACAGTTCTTCGCACTGTTTCCCGAAGGGTTTCTTCCTCATAGGAATCGTGTACACTAATAGTCCAAAGCGAGATAAGTATAATACGGCTAAAATTATTAGGGTTCATCTCTTTGTATGTATATGCGGTGAAAACGCAGGTTCAGTCGAACGCTAAGATATATAGGCTCAGCCGAACGCTTAGGCAATCGCATAACTCCTGATGAGAGTCAAGGAGTCGGAATTGAAATCGGTGATATTCCAAATATTAAATTTAAGGTTATAAAGGTGGAATGGGATTAGGTGTCTACCAGGCTTACTTTCGTTCGCAACACAGAGACATCGGGGGTTACAAAGGTACACGAGACTAGGGTTAGGGATCGTAAAGGTGAAAGAGGCTTAGAGGTAATTACTTCCGTCCCTCACATGTGCTATGCGTTCGTCACACTAACAATACTAATTACTTTTTGTACGCAACGCTCTTTGTTCTGCCTCGGATAAAAAAAACGCGCGAAGAAGAGGGAGATGTCTTCGCAGAGGTCCGACTGAAAATTCACCAATGAGGTTCAAGTTAGTGTACTATTCTATCCGTTAATCACCCAAAAGTGATCCGCATGTTGACCGAACATGCACCATTGTTTCATATATATATATATATATATATATATATATATATATATATATATATATATATATATATATATATATATATATATATATATATAATATATATATATATATATATATATATATATATATTATATATATATATATATATATATATATATATATATATATATATATATATATATATATATATCTTACTCTTATATATATATATATCTTACTCTGATGAAGGGCTCCGCTCGAAACGTCAGTATCTCGTCACTAAATTCTTGGCAGTTTACCACCTTTTCACTTTGCTATATATATATATATATATATATATATATATATATATATATATATATATATATATATATATATATATATATATATATATATATATATATATATTATATATATATATATATATATATATATATATATATATATATATATATATAACTACAGACGGTACCGTTTCCGCCTTTTGGGCCTCATAAGTGTACTGCTATTTACAGTCACCCTTGATGCCACACAAATGTGGGACATCAAAAACCATGCCAGAGTGCTCAAACTACAAGCAGTGAGCGTGCGCACAATGCATAAGCGACAATGGTTTTCATCCTGTTAGAGTGCTCAATATGACCTAAAGGTCATAGAGCGATATCTAACTACAGACGGTACCTTTTCGGCCTCATCAGTGTAGTGCTGATGAGCAGGATGAAGGTAACTGCTATTTACAGTCACCCTTGATGCCACACAAATATGGGACATCAAAAACCATGCCAGAGTGCTCAAACTGCAAGCAGTGAGTGTGCGCACAATGCATAAGCGACAATGGTTTTCATCCTGTTAGAGTGCTCAATATGACCTAAAGATCATAGAGCGATATCTAACTACAGACGGTACCGTTTCGGCGTTTTGGGCCTCATCAGTGTAGTGCAGATGAGCAGGATGAAGGTAACTGCTATTTACAGTCACCCTTGATGCCACACAAATGTGGGACATCAAAAACCATGCCAGAGTGCTCATACTACAAGCAGTGAGCGTGCGCACAATGGATAAGCGAGAATGATTTTCATCCTGTTAGAGTGCTCAATATGACCTAAAGGTCATAGAGCGATATCTAACTACAGACGGTACCGTTTCGTCCTTTTGGGCCTCATCAGTGTAGTGCTGATGAGCAGGATGAAGGTAACTGCTATTTACAGTTACCTTCATCCTGCTCATCTTGCATATATATATATATATGCTTCATCCTGCATATATATATATATATATATATATATATATATATATATATATATATATATATATATATATATATAGTGTATAGTTTCGCTCTACCTTTATGGTATTGAGCACTGCACTTTTAACGTTCCGTGAACAACATCACATTCGTTTTAGTATATATATATATATATTTATATATATATATATTATATATATATATATATATATATATATATATATATATATTATATATATATATATATATATATATATATATATATATATATATATATATATATATATATATATATTATATATATATATATATATATATATATATATACGTGTAGGTTTTGGTCTACGAAATGCAAAGAGTGCTCAACAACATATAGTTAGAGCAAATAATAGATTTTCGCTTACCTCGAAACTGGTCTGCTACAACTTGTTTCATCTGTAGATTCTTGAAGATTCTTTTACAGATGAAACAAGTTGTAGCAGACCAGTTTTGAGGTAAGCGAAAAAAAAAATATATATATATATATATATATATATATATATATATATATATATATATATTATATATATATATATTCAAGATCAACGTCGTCGATCATGCGCGGCATCGGAAAATTTGGCCCTGGTAACTAGATATAGACAGAAGCTGATTGGTAGACCTCTGCATTTGAATTAATATTTAAATTCCAACAGTCACATGATTGCGAATGCAAAAATTGAAACGTTATTGAAACGGTTTTTTGGTGCGTAATTTAAATTTAAATTGACGCCAGCGCGACAAACCGCTTTCCGAAAAAAAACAGCCATTTCCTCACAAAATCATTGGATGCAGTAATGTTTGTTTGTAACAAACATTACTAAAGACATTATCAGCTGATTTCATGCCGCAACTGCAGTTTTGAAGGACAATATAATCAAAGAAAGGCACAAGTAAAAGGTAAATAAATTAGTATTGTCAAACAATGTCTAATAGTAATAATTATGTTCATTGTCACCGACTCACCGGTCTGTGTTGAGCAATTCGTTTGCCTTTTCTGCATAGTTTTTTTGGTTAGGGTTAGCAATTTGGTTAGGATTAAGGTTAGGTTTAGGATTTTGGTGATATTTACCCGAATTTCGTTGAATTCGAAGAGACTATAGCGTTGTATGGCTACCGTACGAATAGCCATTACCTTCAGTTCAGTGCATTCACTTTATCGTTTAACTTTTTGACTTGACTCGCTAATTTAATAATGTAATTTAAATAATTGTACACTGTGTTGTGTACTTGCTCCAAGCTCCGAAATCTAATAGACACATTTTGAAATACTTAACAGAGAGATTTGGAAAAATTTGAAGGTGTGTAATGTTTTAAATGTTTAGACATATATAAACAAATTTTAACATATATATTTATAATATTTTGACAATTGGTATTAAATCCATGCAGTTAAAATATATACCATTTGTTCTTTATAATACTGCAGAATAGTAAGTGGTAGTACAAATTTTGGAATTGCATGTACAGTATGTATATTATTTGATTAAAATTATAAATACTATATGCTTGATAATTAGCCTATTATATACAGTATTTTAGGGTGAAAATACATGCATACTATTGCTGTGTTTATATGACCTGGGCCTGGCCTACAATTTTGTAGCAATAAACAAGCGTTACTGTATATTTGTCAGTGTTAATAGTAGTAATAATATATATATTATTATTATCAATGTGTTAGGGACTGGACCGAGCTCTAAGCCAATCAGAATCAAGAATGATTTGAATTGACTAATCAGAGCACAGTCCAGTCCCATATTTCCAGGAGGGTGTCGTATTTTTAAGGTGTGGTCACCCTGTAAAGAACGACCAATGATCAAATCAGGGGGGATATGCAACTGGTCGTATACAAGAGGTTTTTAGTGAATTTTGTATATATTTATCTCATGAAACCTGGTGTTGTTGTACGACCAGTTTTTTGTTGATAGAGTTTTACGACCAGAGAGATGAGGAAGGTCAATCAAGGTGATCGTAAAAGCCAAATATTTCATGAGATAGATATCAAAAAGTCAAAAAAAACTTTGAGTATAAAACGACCATCATACCTCACCCGATGTGATTTATACTTACACGTGCCATCCAAAAAAACTTCATATTTTTATTTGAGAGAGTTGTAATGTTGAAATAAAAATAATCGAGAACCAAAAAATTTATTATAGAATTAATCATAGAAATTTCCGTCATGGAGCTCTTACCTCGACGCCATCTTATGTCCGACTGACTGATATTCCCTAGTTACGGTATTTTTAAAAATGATATTTTATCAAAATATTTTTAGATGATGTCTCAAAAAATTATTTGGTGTTTTTAAATAGATGAAATATATTTAAAAAAAATAGATGAAATGTACTTTAACACACAATAAAAAACTTTTTTTTTTGAAAACAAAATTCTCTTTATTTTTTTATTAATCTAAATACATTTCTTTATTAATACAACTAAGTATGGAATCATCAGTTATCATTATTGTTGTTATATATTTTAGCGGACAAAGAATTTCCCCGTGTACCGCTTCTAAATATAATTTATACATGGGTAGCTTACCCGAGGGAGAGTATATACAGTTTTGTAAAATATATTTTTGATTTGGAAAATTCTGTTGAAGAGTATAAAGATCATAGTGGAAATATACTGTTTTTTTTATAGTGTTTAACATCTTTCTATTAAATATTCCTTTCTCCTTTACTTTTTCATCATCTTCATCACTACCCAAATTTGCCTTCAAACTATCTTTACTATCAGAATCACCATTATCCTGAATGGGTTTGAAGGGTTTGAAGTCATCAAAATTAAACTCTTTGGACGTAAACGTATCCGTATCCCGTACACGTATCCCGTACGCGTATCCTTCTCCTTTATCGTTGTAGTCCCATATGAGAGGGGTTGGAGACCCATGTGTGAGGAATGGGTCTGAAGACCCATAGGAAGCTTCGGTCGTTATTTCTTCTTTCATATCCATTTTTTCTTCTTTCGTAGCCTTTTATTTTCTTACTTAAACTAAGTTTGTAGATATGTTGGGTTGTTACAACGTTTTATATAAGTACGTGTTTAAAATGAAAAAAAAAATAGTTTAAGCTTATTTATATGAAAGTTTTAGGAGAACAAATTTTTTCATTTGTAAAAAAACCTAGGGTATAAAAACTGATATCATAAAAATCATGATAAAAATCATGGCAGAATCAGATGTTGAAGTAATAAATCTTTTACATCTTAAAATCTATAAGGATGCTTATTTATTTCGTGATTGCAAGGATTCTAAGTTTTATGCTGTGGTTTATATGAAAGAGGATTTTATTCATTTTGGTAATGATCTTCGAGCGTTAGTAGTAAAAGATCTCAATTCAGAATCATATCTCAATACGGAACTGGGAATATCTTCAAATTATTTTCTTATGATAATTCCTCGAAAAACCGCAATCAATTTGCAAGAAGAAGTATATTTTGATTCAACTGTTACATTACGAAATATCTCCACGAACGTTTGAAAAAAGAAAAAACAAGATGCTCGAAAAGTTTTGTTCACACTGCGATAAAGAAGTTGATTTCTTATTTGAATTTGAAATGCATTTTACATGTAGAACATGTCATGTTGATGAACATTACTGTAGAATTTGTAAAAGAAAATACACTAGAACAATTTTTAGTAAATTGATAAATAAATGTTATTGTGACGATAGATTAGCAAGATGGAGGCAAAGATATATATATATATATATGATGAAGATAACAAGATAAATGCAAAAATACAAAAGTGTGATTGTTGTAAATAAACGTTTTTAATACACAATAAAAAATTTTTATACAAGAGAATGAATTATTATGTCTTCATCAGTTTTTATAAACTTAACATTTTTATGCAAAAGATGAGGAACATCTTCCTCCGATAATATTTTTATTGTTTTTGCAGATTCTCCATGATTGATAACTTTCAGGGTTACTTCATACGGGTGTTGTTTCACACCATTTATGTTTATTACACTACATTGTTCTGTTTCAAATATTGTAACAGGTTTGCAATCCTCCACAAAATATATATATATTCAGGATATTCTTTATGAAGATATTCATATGATAAATAGCGCTGAAAAGTATTTTTGGATCTGTCAAAAAAAGGTTATACTATTATCACATATACTATAATAATGTAATACGGACACTGTTTTTTTCAGCAATGATAAAGTTTTTAGTTTAAACATCTAAAATATAATATTATATATTTGTCTCAGAAAAGATATATTTAAAAAAAACCCCAGATATAACAGTATAAATAGACGGGTTTTCGTTTTTTATAAAGCATTGCTTCTCGTACTTCAGTTAACAAAAAAATAAAGTGTAGGAGTTGTATAAAAAAATCGAAAACGAAAATAAAAAAACGAATACGAAAACGAAAACGACGACGTTCTAAAAAAATTCAAAAAGGAGGATGGAAAAATATCATCCGAATTATAATCATAAGTTTTATGAATTTTGGAAATGGTAGACGATGTATTAAAAATATTTTTATTTATCCAAATAAGTTTTTTTCCATCTTTGTATTCTATCATCACATTCACATAGATCAACTATTTTACTATAGATAGGTCGTCCGTAATTCTGTTTACAAAAAAAACAATAATGATGGTTTACAAAGCATTCTTTACATTTGTAATTCATGAAAAAATGATAGAAGGAATTCACTTCACAATAACAGAAACTGCAATATACCATCTTGACAATTTTTTTTTGGTCTTTTGTGAAAATTTTATAGTTTTGCAACCTACTTTTAAAGATTTTGGGACTATAAAAGCAGGGTATCAAATGTATTTTTCGATTATTTTCAACATGTGGTTGCGATCAATGATTGATTTTGGAGAATGTGAATCTCATGATTATCTTACACTGTATTATCATGCTGAACCCATACAATTAGTAAACTACGAACCTGTGGTTACCTCGTGTTTAAGATACGGATATTATTTATAGCTGAAAGATCGTCAGGGACCTCGATATTTCAAAATGTTGTTAGTAGAGCCGTTTGCGACTCCGGTGGATAATTTACGGAACCTCTTATCATCATTGAAGGGAAAATATATAAATATTAAAAATAATAGTGTAGAATTAGCAAACTCAACACCTGTATTAAACATTAAACCCTACAGTTTCATTAACCGTAGAGGTAGAGGAAACAAATTTATTTATCTTTGTAATGTTTTTAAAATAATAAACTTTTGATAGAAAGGTAGAAACACAAAAAAAAATATCGAGTTTTTTTATTTTTGTAAAAATTTTTATTACAAGAAAAATAAATATTTTTAAAAATTAATTTGTTGTGGAATTATTGAGTAAACATTATTTATTAGTTTAATTTTTTTATACAAGAGATGATCACTCTTAGTATCAATAATTGTTTTTAGGGTTATTCCCTTCCCTTCAACTAATCCCTGTTTAATAACTTTCAGAGTTAGTTCGTAGACTTGAGGTGGAGAACAAAATGGGGGATTACATTCTTTACATAGTATAGCAGGTTTACAATCCTCTACCAAATGCGTATAGTTAGGAAAATGTTTTTGAAGAAAATGACATGAATAATAACGAGGAGTATAGTCATAATATGCTACACCCCTATAATTGACACAGGTAACGAGATCTTGTTCTTGATTCATCTTGTACTAGAAATCAATATGATCAAATGGTTAATCTTATATATATAATAAATAAAAAAGGAAAAACACGAATTTTTTTTAAAAAAAAGTTTTTATTGAGTATATGCTACAGCTTTCATGAAATTATTAGAATCTATTATTAGTTTAATTTCTTTTTGATAAAAGATCAGAAGCATCATAGTCAACAATTGTTGTTATGTTTTCACCCAGACATGAACAATTCCATTCATCATTTTCATGTTCATGTTTCTTTTTAACTTCCAGAGCTAAGTAATATGCTTGAGGAGGAGGTGTTGAGGGTATATCTTCAATACAATTGCAAAATGCCGTATATCGACATTTCTTTACAACATAGGTAAAGTGGGGTAATTCTTTTGCTAGAAAACGACTTGCATAACAGTTATCTCCTTCTTCAAAGTAGGGGTTAAAGTCGTCAGCAGTTATTCTTTGATATCTTTTTTGGTCATGTTCATCACAATCACGATATGGCACATGTGAATCTGACATAATTCACAATAACGTTTAACATTTCGGTAACGTGTTTATACATATTTTTTTATAAAAAAAAATATAAAAGGAAAAAATCAAAATTAAAAACAGATATTCTAAAATAAAAAATATATTAAAAAAAATCAAGAGAAATTTTATTAGGATAATAATTTATTAGGGTTTTACAAAATATCATGGAAACCGTGGAAACAGTAGATGCACGATATAATAGATTATTCTATTCAAAATAGTCCTGTGGACAATGTCTTAACGGAAATATGTGTGGGGAAGTGTGTGTGTGCGAATTATACACCGTGGAAAGATCCAAAACAAAAACGTTGTTGTAGATTAAAGAGATGGATGTTAAAGAAGATATGTTGTTGAAAGATTTAAAGAAGAAAAATCCATAAAAAAAAATAAGAAAAAGTATAAATAAGAGTAAA
Organism: Chrysogorgia sp. JL179-B06; assembly: GCA_035772405.1. Lineage (NCBI taxonomy): Eukaryota > Metazoa > Cnidaria > Anthozoa > Scleralcyonacea > Chrysogorgiidae > Chrysogorgia > Chrysogorgia sp. JL179-B06. Next base: position 512,400 of record JAYKKM010000016.1, read on the forward strand.
AAAAATAATTGTTTTTATATTTGTTAGACTATGGAATGTATTGGAAAAGCAGATGATCAATTTGAAAGATATTATCACAAACATCCATGTGGAAGATGTATTAACAAACGTCCGTGTGCGATTCATCCAGATGAATTAAAACTTTCTAGACTAAACAGATTTAAACGTTGGGTGTTAAACAAGTTAAATATATGGTGGAAATATACAGTGAATGTTTCAGTGGAAATAGGACCCGAATAGAAGAAAAGACGTCGAAGTTGTTTTAAAATATTTAAATGGCTGTACGAGAGCGTGATTTTGATGAAATTCTTTATCCCGACATTCAATATTTATCACATGCTGAATTGTTTGAAATAGAAAAAACACGAGATTCAACGTTTTATTTTTTGGAATGGAGCGAACATCCCTATCAGTTTAGATGCGCTGATTATGATAATAAATATTTTAACATTTATGTGGAAGTTAAAAATGAACAATCTATATTTCGGAAACGATATGGTGGAAAAAGATATTATAGATTTTTAATAACCGGTTTTAGCAGGACTATGTCATTTTATGATCAGTTAGTTGGAAAACATGTAGTATTTATTGATAGAGAACCGAGATTACCCACGTTAATTTCGACCCTTGATTGTTTTGAGATAAATAATATTCCAAAGCGTTTTTGTATGGTAAATGTAAGGATTCAAGATTTAGATTAGTAAATTATCATTTACGTGAAAATTTTGATGGTCAAGAGCTTTATTTAGTTCTTATTAAAGATGAAAATATATTATCTGTACTTAATGTGATTTATGGTACCAGTAATGGAAATTATATTGTAACATTAATAAATAAAATACATTTTGATAAATCTATGTTGTAAATACATGTATATTTTAATTCTTGTGGGGAATTATGTAATAATTTTAATGAATTAAATATTTGAAAATAAAACAGTTAAAAATATCGAGAAAGCGTTTTTTTATTTATTTAGCATAATGAATTTGAAAGCTATATAAAGAGTAAAAAATATGACATTTCAAATCACAGCATGATTCAAACAATTTTAAGAGTTGTTCTTTATTTTCAATATTTTAACCAAGGAGAAATTGGATATTTATTTTGGTTATGTGGATTATTTGATTATTATCGTGGAAAATATGTCACATGTCCCATGATGAATTGTAAAAACAATATTCACTCCCACGACGAAGAAAGTTATACAGTCAATATGAAAAAAATCAAAGAAACCCAAGGAATGGAATCCTATTTTATTCTAGAAGATCGTTTCTCTTATATGATCCCGAATTTACAAGCAAGTCAAAGAAAATATTCCTTGAAGAGATCATGGCTTGAACAACGTACTATACTAGTTGAATCAGACACGTTATACTGTAGTTTTTTTTCATTCCCCGATTGTTTTAAAGAATTATTTATTTTATTACCCCTTGAAAACATCTCAGAGGTATTTCAATTTTTAAACACCAAAGATAAGTATCATTATACATATTTTCTACAAAATCTAACCTTTGAAAGAAAATACATATCTTATACCCTGGGTTTTGGAAAAGAAAGTTTAGTAAGCAAATTTCAGCACATACAGCACGAGAAAGGTGATTTAAATCTTTTTTTAAATATTTATTTGTTAATGGTAGCACCGAGTATTTTCAATTCTTATGTTTATTGTAGTTCAACTAAAAATATTATCATGATCACTTCATGTTTTATATTTTATTGTCGTAAACATAACCCTATAGGAAGTTTTCTCAATAGACAAAAAAAAGGTCTTTCTGAAAAAAATATTAGATTTGATTTTTTGGATTTTATATATTATATAAAAAAGGGTAAAGTATCCTTTGATAAATGTCGGTATAAAAAATGTAAGAGTAAAAGTTATTTTTTTGAGTTTGATCCTTTGAAATTAAGTATTTTAAACAAAAGTAATTTTGATTTAAATGAAAATCACACCCTACTATTACATCCTGTCGATGTTACGCGAATAAAAAATTATGGGGGACATACCGAGAATTTAAATATAATGAGAAAGTATTTGCACATGTAATAATGCACAGGACGAAATGAATTACTTTACAACAGTGTTAAAGCCGGTTTAAAGACATATTTTTGGCGTCTTTAATTACATATAACAGATCAGATTAATCATAGGATATTAAGCTTTAAACGTATTTAATATATAACTTTAAAGATGTTTATGGAGCCTTTACACAGTTTGATTATTTATAAGTTAAAGTAGAGTAAAGGGGTATTTACAATGATTATTTAAAGACGTTTTAAATGGGCGAAAATCTACCTTTAATTACATTTAAATATTGAGTTAAAGGTGTTGCGAGGTAGCTTTAAACATCTTTCTGCGGATATTTATATAGGCTTATATTGGAAGTAAATTTATTCACTTTTATTTTACCCAGACCTTTAATTACCTTTAAATATTTAGCTAAAGGTGGTTATACTGTGGGTAACTTTAAACGTCTTTCTGTGTATATTTATATGGGTTATATATTAGAAGTAAATGTCGTCGAAAACCAGAAAAATTCGCCGCGGCGTTTGTGACTTTCTTTCGTTCTGCCCAGTTATATTGAATAAAATATACACAAATAATACTTTTTGCAAGTTTTATTAATGGACAGCTTATTACTATTAAAGTAAAAGCAACATATAAACATCTAGCCTGCGTCGCTGGCTGTATTGGTGGTGGCTTGGTTACTAGGCGGGCAACGGGCCCGCCTACACTGATATAATTGTCACCAAGATGCATGCACCCCCCAATACAGCCAGCCAGGTAGGGCTAACAAAGGTAGTGAATTATTAAAATAGAATTAAGTGTACATATAGCATTGTTCATAGAATATTATCCCAAAATGTATTTAATGTCATAGTGTTCTTTGAGGTTTGCAAGGTACAGTACATGCACAATATTCATTTTGTCCAGTATACATGTACAGCACAACAGCCATAGTTCTCCATTTGGACTGAAAGCATTTAAAACATTTTATAACTTGATAATTTTTTTATTAATTAGGACTGGTTGAACTGGACGATTCCATGGAACTGTTTAGTGAGGCAGGTGCTTCATTTTCATCATTCCCTGATCTGCATGCCCATCTAGGGCAATCATTTGGTTTTGCTCTTGCGGAAGGCACCCCAATCACACGTGGAATTTTCAATCTGTTAACCAGACCAGGCAGAGAATCGTTGTGGACCTTGTCCAGTTTCCTTTTTGCAGTACGGAACTGTCGACTTTGCCACGGCAGTCCGTGCACCGAGTAATGCTTAATCCTGTGAGGAGGATTTTCATCCGTCTCGCTCTCCTCTGATGACATGTAGTTTTGTGTCAGAACTTCAGAAATTTTGGCAACCGTACTCACATCCCATGACATCTTTTTCAAACTTTGAAGCCTCCTTGCTAGCTTCTGCAAAAGAAGTATATGAGAATTGATATGATGAGTTTCATCAAACAAATTTTTATATAACCATATAGACTCATCCAGTTAGTACAATTATGCAGTGAACTCTCTCTCTAAGGCAGACGTCCACCTTACGCCCCAAATTTTAAATGTGGCCAAGATTATGTGTCCGCCTTATATGGGTGTCCGCTTAGAGAGAGTTCACTGTATACTGGTATACAGATACACAAATCACACAGATATCTACTAACCTATACCTACCTACCTACCTACCTACCTACCTACCTACCTACCTAGCTACCTACCTACCTACCAAGTGCCTATGAAACGAAAATTAAGTTTGTTTTATTTGAAAGAACTTTTAAAATGATGAAGAATATTAATTTACAGTTCTTTCATATTTTCACTTGGTTCTCAAGATATTTAGACTTATGTGATATTCAAATGCGATAACTATGACGTCAAGGGTTTGCAATACATTTTAACATATTGGAAAATCGTGTATAAACATAAACCACTAAACTGAAGAACATCGTTCAAGTTTCAATGTTGCAATAGTAATAATTATAGTTCCCAGACTTCTAAGACTCTTTGTCAAAAATCTTTGTTTTCTGACATAGCTATATGTTGCACCAAAGTTAAACTTCAGTTACGAATTGGTTAAGTCAGTGAAAATCTGCTAAACCAGTACCAACCCGTAAATGTTTGGGACGGAAGAGAAAACAAATAATTTTATTTTAGAAATCAAGATATCTGAAAACTAATTTGTTACCATGGCGACCATAAAACTAGAACGATGTTCTCCAGTTTAGGTGTCTGTATCCACATACAGAGTTTCAAGATATTTCGTTTAATAATCTTAAAGATTACATGATTTTCCAATATGTTAAAATGTATTGCAAACCCCTTGACGTCATAGCTATCTCATTTGAATATCACATGAGTCTAAATATCTCAAGAACCAAGTGAAATATGAGAAATCTGCAATTAATATTCTTCATTATTTTAAAAGTTCTTTCAAATGGAACAAACTTAATTTTCGTTTCATAGGCACTTTTAAGCAGTGTAGAAATGCAAATCACATACTACCTTACCAATACCTATATAAATGTGTTGATATAATGCCAAAATTGTGTATGGGAGGTCTAACGTTTTTGTCAGTTAACATTTCACTCTCTGACGAAGGTTCTTACTTCTTCGCTCGAAACGTTAGACCTCCCATACACAATTTAGGCATTATATCAACTTTTTATAGTATTTAATTGATATCTAATGCTCATTAATAATACATGAAGAAAAAACAAAGGAAATCAGTGCCATATGCAGACTGGGGTAAAATATAAATGTAACCGTAGCTCAGTGGTCGGAGCACTGCATTGACAAGGCCTTGAATTAAGTTGCATTTTTGGCAACTGATTCCGGTTTGATCTTAAAATGCATAATTGTAACACTCGAAATTTTCCTTCATGTAGTCTAATCGAGTGAAATGCCAAATATTACCTGTAATAATACCAAGGATCTTATCCTGGCAATACCGGCCACTATATATTATCCTGGCAATACCACCACTATATATATACATTACAGAACCTGTGACTAGGCTCTCGGCAATATAGTCTCAGAGCAATGCACTAGCATCGCGGGTTCAATTCCAGCTGGAAGGCATTTAAGTTGCATTTTTCGCATCTGATCCCAGTTTGGTCTTAAAATGTTTATATTCCAACATAAATTTTCCTTCTCCACAATCCTTAGAACATATAATAATAATAGCTATCAGGGTTCGAAATAACGGTAAGAAAATATGCCTAATTTTGTAGGCTATTTTTTGTAGGTAAAAATTTTTACTGGCTGTTTCCATTTTCACGGTACTGTGGTCTGCGGTGTCGTGCTCGCTCATGCGCGCGGTCCATTTGCTCTAATGAAGCCGCTGTATAAAGCGAAGCGCGGGCACCACTACAACATAAAAACATAGATGGTGTCAAAAACAAAGATGGTAGGATCTGGAAAACTGGACAGCGATTCGGATCGTTAGTTTTCGGCACTGAATTGCAGCTTGATCACTGCATTTGTGCAAGGGAAAATCACAGGACAAATTTATGATGGTATATACAGAGAAATCAAAACAAATTACCATGTTACCATTCAGAAACGGAATAATTTTGATCTTGGCAAAAGCAATTTCGCCAATTACCCAAAGTTGAGTCATATTTTGAAATTAGAAATCGCTGGCAAGGTCCTAAAACTGGCGGAAGCCGGCTGCTATTTCGAACCCTGGCTATAGACCACTTGTAATCGAGGATAACCACATACAGATATAATTAATATATTTTAATATTCTAAAACACAAAGGGTTAAAATACAATACTTCTGTGCTAATCTCATGTTGACAAGCCTTTGAATTACACATGACTTTGACCACATCAATGGTAATGGACAAGTCAGTGCAGTGACATATACATACAGTACCGTACATAATAATAATTCATACTATGCAAATATATTATACAGTATTATGTCTTTGAAAAACAAAAATTGGAAAACAATAACTGAACAATTAAAATGTAAAAATAATATTGTTATATTATACAGTATTGTTATGCACCACACCAATAACTTATACACACCTCATCCTTCCTATTCCTTCGCCTGCAATCTTGAACATGTTTTGCATGCGTGCCCTTTCTTTTTCTGATTGAAGTAGCCTTTGATGATTTATAGTAAGTTTTGAAGGCTTCTAAAAACACAGAAAATATAAATATAAATAAATATATAAAATTACATACAAACAATTATTTATATATAATTTCAGAGTGGCAACTAATAAACTTTGTATACATACCTTTCAGCACAACTGTTGACCATGGCGATTTATCATCTCCACCATATTCATGATGGATCTCCTCTACCATTTTCCGGAACAGCAGACTGTTGTGTTCCGAGTCCACACTATTAATACCAATAAAATATCTAATTATTTAACATAATGTTAAATTTGTGAGTGGTTGGTTCTCGGGATTCAATATCATGTCCGCATCTTTATAGTTACTGTACCTTTCATTGAATCTAAATGTCAAATTATCATCTGAGGCCAGTAAGGACTTTAATTTTCGTCGAACATTATTCTAGGTATTTACAAATGAGATTTGATAAATTATACATGAGAGCAAAATAGACTATGCATTTACATATTAATGAGGGGCACAAACAGAATTTTCCCACACTCCACAGTTACGTAATTTTCTCAAAAATTGCACGCAACTAGATTAGTTTAAAAATATCAAGGAAAAGGCCCGTTTTAGACGCCGAAGTTTTCATGAGCCGAACCTAATTCAAATTAAGTCCGACCCAAATCAACAAAATCTCACACGTTGACCATTATTAAATTTCATGAGCTGGCCGCGCAAAATGACAGTCAAAATTTGTACTGTAAAACACGTATGTACTGATTTGTTGTTGACAGTATCATTCTGTATTGATATTAAATATATCGTTTCAACTACGATAAGTTCTTAAGAATTTATCCTAGTGATATAAACTTGACATATTACAAACATTCATAAATATTACTTGGACGCTCGAGCCTCGCGCACTGTCAGAATTGAAACACATTAATATTACTAGACTTACACTGCAAATTCTTGGTACCCGAATGGGCCTTCCTGTTTGCCTTACGCGTCTTCCACTCGTGCGAGAAACTGCGGTTAGATTGTCAACCTTTTTATCCAATGCTGCCAATGTCGATTGTCCAGCTTCGATAGTTTCTTTCATCTGTTCGCGCAATAATCTATTCTCTTCCACAACGTCTTGCAGCAAGAGTACATATTGGTCTGGAAGCGACAAGGCCATTTATCTCCCTCTTGTTCTACTTTTAAAAATCCAGCAGCCTAAAGTCAGCACTATTGAATTGAACAACAATTTGCGCTCGATGTATGTTGTACTGAACAATGAACAATGAACTATGAACTATGAAGACGTTGAAATCGAGCGGGAGAATATAAAACAATCCTATTGGTTATTTACCATCTGGCACATCTTTCCTGACAGCATGAGAGGAGACGTTCTTCATCAGTATATACACTCTTTTATGACAATAAAACAGTTTGTATGCAAATACCCTCAGATTTTCTATCCAATAAAAACCTGTTTGATACTTAGAACTGGGATATATAAGGCTGTCTCACAAAATATCCTTTTACAGCGGCGAACCAGCAAACAGATGATGGGACAACATTTTCTGTCCCTCCCCCCAAGGACAATGTTCCGGTAACCCCAAATATAAGAGCGCGCGCGCGCGCGCCAATTTATTCGAACGCCAGCTTCGACCTTCTACCAAAGTTATTCAATTCGTTTGTTCGGGAAATCGGGGTCTGTTTTATCTTGTGGTAAGAGTTTACGTAAAGCCGGTTGAAATGGCGCATTTTAACCCGGCATCCCACACAGCGAGTGGCGCACTTGCTACCAGTGGAATGCGTCACAATCTGGGAGAAATCCTAGTGCCACAAGTAATTCAGCCCGGATTATCTGCGAAGCAACGTCGTCTTTCTCGCCCGAATACGATTGAGGAAATCCGCCGCAAAAGACATCAGCGGAACAAGAAAGAGCGTGAGAAAAGAAAGGATTTCTCAAGACAAGAGAAAAATCACAAGATGGCGCAGAAAATGGAAAAGACGTTCGTCGATCAGGAGAATAAAATAAAGATACTGGCTGTACGTGCAACAAAAGAAAGACAACGCGCCCTTGATTTCTGGAGAAAGTGGGACAAGGAGAAAATGTTGCGAAAAGCGAGCAACTTGTAAGTTTGATCTGTATGCAAATCAATTTCATCGATATGATGGTAATATGTTTAACTTAGCCACAGGGGGGGGGGGGGTGCCTAGGGATGTGGATTAGACTTCTTTTGAAGATATTTCAACATTTTTGTATTCATGGAGCTTGTCAAATACTGGTCACAAATAGATACAATTTAATGCTAATATTAATTGATGTGTAGTAAAAATATAATTATACAAGGCCATAGCAAGAGAAAATCAATTGGGGATGGGGCTTCACTGCTGGGGGTCCAGGCATGCACCCCAGAAAATTGGTGAAATTAGGATCTCTGAAATAGGATTTTATGACTTCTGAGAGTAATTTCCAACAAGTCTATACAGATATAAACTGGCAAAAAATCACCATAGCACATTATTTGGGAGTCAGTTGGGCCCCCAATGCTAAGGCCATTTTATATGCTCTTGAAATTTTACAAAATTTGACATGCTCTAATTGACATGTTATTAGCCTACGTCATAGTCTGTGAAATTTGAAAAACACAGACTACTTAGCGCTGCCTTTTTGCGCCCGCGAGCATCTGTACGCAGGCTACATGTTATTATGCTCTTCACAAATCACATGGTCTTGGTTAAATTATGCAACTTATGCAAATTATTTACAGGTAGCTTAACGTATTTATTTTCACTCTTACCTGATAGAGACATCCACCAGATACATTTGCTCTAAATGTTAAAGATTTTGCAGATGGAGACAATAGGATTGGTGAAGGCACATTTGGGCTATGTATGAAAAAAACCTATCGAGGTCATGTTGTTGCTGTGAAACAGTTCAAAGGGCATTCAACGGCAGCAGATGTGGAGAAAGAGGCAATGAGGCTGAATTATTTTGATCATCCAGGTGTGAATTTAAAGATAATTATTATACAGTAATACCTGTACATGTACAGGTATTACTGTACTGTATTTTTATTAACTCTTTGATATGTGGGTTGACCATTCATGGGTAAAGATTTGTTGAACTCAACTCAATTGTTTTCAAACCTGAACAGCAACAGTTTACTTACAGTAGCTTGTAACAATTACTGTACGATAATATTACAGTACCAGGCATGGCCAAATGTTTTGAAATTTGGGGTCAATAACAAATTTAGTGGACCCTTTTATGGCTCAGGTACCATATTATGGTAATAATCATTGTGTAATCTTGAGGCATTATTTACAACTATGTAATCTTGATATTGGTAAACCAAAGCCCGAAATAATTGTCAGAATTTCTTCCACACCGACCAAATTACAAATTGTCTGTAACTATACTGATCTGATGGTGAAGTTTTATTTACTGTATATAATCCCAAAATGACATCACATAGAATAGTAAAATTGGCTGTTATTTCTAAAATAAAGCATCATGAGTTAAGATTAGTATCAGGGTTAGAACATTTACAACTATTTTTGAATCAAATGTCAGCCAATCCGAATCTCAATTTCAAACATATACATTGTATATATTTTAATATGTAACTAAACTTGTTTCCCTTCATGTTATTAGGGCTACCATTTGTATTTGGGACACACACAATATCGAAACCATTTCTCCTTGTCACAGAATTCTACGGAATTGCAGGACAATGTGTGACAATTGGTCATGCTCTCAAAGGCAAACTGTCATTAACTGTCCCTACCTGGGCTAGGATCCTAAAGAGCTGCTCTAGTGCATTGGCCCACATTCACAGTAAAGGCTTCATTCATTTTGACATAAAAAGTGACAATATTGTTATCAAGGATGATTTTGGTATATATGAGCCAGTTATTATTGATTTTGGCAAAATGAAAAAGATAACTGAAGCCAGAAAGTACAAACTTACATCAAAGGAGCAAGATAAGTACATTAGATATTATAAGCATGTAGCACCTGAGATTGTGTGGGGAAGAAATCCACACTCAACTGCTAGTGATATTTACTCTCTTGGTCAAGTTATTTCCCTTGTAGTTCATTACAACCCCTTGCCAGAACTACAAAAAATAGCAAAAGGTTGCATAAATGGAACACCTGAAAGACGACCAGTAATATCTGATGTCATTGCACAGCTCAATGCAATTGTATAATGTTATTCTAAACTATGTTAGAAATTAGAATCATCATCTGCCAAAAAATCTAAATTTATATTCATGACCAATTTTAGAATATTTTCATTATCTTAATTGCTGTACACTTTACTGTATATGAAGTAAGAGTTAAATACCGTGAATGAGGGATGTATGCCATATACTGCACCGAGGATGCACAGCGTCCGATGGCTGTATATCACATACATCTTGATGTTCCAGGTAATTAACTGACTTATTTCATGATTGAGCAGGTTTTCTAACGAAGTTTTCTTTATTTTTTCACTTTGGACACAGATTTTCCTAGTTTTTTCTTTATTTATTATCTAATTAGTATTCATAGGGCATTATGCTATATACTGCCCGCGGTACATCAAAGAAAACCTGAAATAAGCCTGGTTACTGACCAATCCAAGTTAGTTTGCCCCTCAGTACAAATTCCTGCAATAGCATTTATACAGTGGCGTCGCTAGGGGGGGCATGGGGGGCACGTGCCCTCCCAAAAATGTATTGTGCCCTCCCAAATGGGTTTTGGAATATCAAATGAGCTGGGATATTCAAAATTATGACATATTCCAATCCGAGCAGTCTCCACTCTTCGTTTCTTACTACTGTACATACCCGTATGACTGAGCTTGTCAGGGTCTAAGGGCTGCGGCTCATGTGGTTAGTGGCTGCTCATGATATTAAACATAGCCGACGCAAGGTGCAGTTAAGTATCGATATGGATACATTTTTAAAAAGAAATGTCTTCTTAAATTAAAGCGTAAATAAATGAACAGTTAATTTCATTTTGTTGTTCTGCCAGTTTAGTACTGTAGGCCTGGTAATACCTTCCTTACATTTATTTACATCCGGGCCTTGGTGCCAACCGTGCCACCCCAATTTTCCCCTGACAAGTGGTGCCCCCCCAATTTGAAATGTCTGGCGACGCCACTGCATTTATATATAGTAGTTTGCAAAAGCTGACCTTGGTTGAAAGCTCACCCATGTAATGGCCAAATGAAAGTAATGGCCACCAAAATAACTAAAATGAACATTCAGATTATCAAGTTTGGATGTTCATAACAACGTTTGACATTACATTAATTATGACACAGGGGTCCAGTTGCATAAACATCACTATCTCACTCATTTCCTAAACATTCACTGTTGAATAACGCCGCAAAATATTGTGTCCCTGCGTTGACGTCACATCCTGTGAATGTTTAGCATGGGGAAAAGGCATGAAGATACAATTTTCTAACACCAAGATATATTACATTTATCTTTCAGTGACGGATTCAGGGAGGTCCGAGGGTTCCATGGAACCCACCTTCCTCAAGCCGATCATGTTCTTTACGCGCTCAAAATAATTGGATCAAAAGTACCCTTGAAATGCAAGAAATGCTGTTTTAGAGACCCAAAATTAAAAAAATAAATTCCAATGGCATACCCCCTAAAAATGTGCCGACAGTAATTAGGACTGAGCTTAATTGGAACCCCCCTTTTGAAAATCCTGTTTCCGCCTATAATATACCCATAATCTTATTGTGGCATTACCGTCAATATATATATACAGACTAGTGACTAGGCTCTCGGCAACGGCTTCCGTAAGCGTCCGTTGTTCAGTGGTCAGAGAACTGAACTGGCATTACAGGGTTACAGGTTCAATTCCAGCCAGAAGGCCTTGAAGTTGCATTTTTTTGCAACTGGTCCCGGTCTGGTCTTAAAATGGATATAATTCAACACTTGAAATTTTCCTTCACCACAAATCCTTAGAACATGTCCTTCACCACAAATCCTTAGAACATAGTTTAATTGAGTGAAATGCCAAATATTACCTATAATATACCCATAATCTTATCCTGGCATTACCACCAATATATACAGTATATATATATATTATATATATTCAGACTAGTGACTATAGGCTCTCGGCAATTTTACATAAGGTAATATTTGGCATTTTACTCAATTAAACTACATGTTCTAAGGATTTGTGGTGAAGGAAAATTTCAAGTGTTGGAATATAATTATACATTTAAGACCAGACCAGGACCAGTTGCGAAAAATGCAACTTCAAGGTCTTCTGGCTGGAATTGAACCCACAACCCTGTGATGCTAGTGCAGTGCTATGACTAGGCTCTCTGCAACAGCTTCCGTAGCTCAGTGGTCAGAGCACTGTACTAGCATCGCATATTCAATATCAATCTATAATCAATATATAATCTACCATAATGGTTGGATAAACATGTTGGCATGAAACTTGTGTGGACAGAGTGGTGATTTTTCTTCATTTTGTAGGATATACCTGTACATGTAATTTTTGCAATTTAAAATTTTGATATACATGTGGTTACTTCTTAAGTTCTTTTGCAATTTTCAGAAAGTCTTAGAACTTGTATCAACTTTAAAATAAAAAATTACAACTTGTCATAATACACTGTACAGTAATACATGTACATTATAAGGTATTGTGAGCGCTGTATATGGGTACTTGAACAGTAAAAACCTGCTAACAAGAACCAACTATTATTAAGAACTGCAGGCTGAAATTAAGAATTTGTTTATATAAGAACATAAGAAATATAAGAACCTATCCCAGGCTGATTGGGTAAAATGTAGGTTCTTGTTAGCGGGTTTTTACTGTACAGAAATGAGCGTATTGAGCGGTTCCGTAAACATTTAAATTATTGTCTGTAAACATTTAAATTATTGCTCTGAAGTTATATGTACAATACCATCAGTCTGTTAGCCTCACAACAGTATCAGATTGTTGTTCAGTTCTACATGTACTGTACAGTACTTGGACCAAATGCAAATGACAAGCATGTGCAAACACTGGAAGAACGATTATGAAATGAATTGCTGTGTCAAAGGAGTAACTATGTACCTGCCGGCATTACTGTCATTCTTTCCCACTGAAAATGCACATTTGGCAGCAATTCGCTGAACTGGTAGGAATCTTGATGGACCTTCAGGGAACAAATCTACCACACTTGAGATGTGGAGAGGGTTAGTGCCTTCGTAAATCGTGTCAGCAGCTGGTTGATGCCAGGTTACACTTGCAAAAACATGCTTTTTGAATTCTCCATTTAATTTCAAAGAATGGTTGAAGAAATAGTCAATGAATCCAAATGTTAATTCCATGCTATTTTCATTTATTCCTCCATCAGACTTGGGCCATGATGCCATAATACCAGTTGACCTCTTGCTTCGATATGCCATCTTTGAACCAAACTGTCGACCAAATATCGTAACTGAACCATACTTTTGAAATGAAGTGCTTAAATTCTCCAACAAGATATGATGATCACAAAACATAATCTTATACACTTTCACCAACACACTTAAATCATCATTATCAAAATGACTTTCCTTGTAATGATTTGGTAAGGATATTCCAGATAAATTGTGCCAGCTTATTTCATTCAAGGCATCTTGACAGGGATATTGAAGTATTCTAAAAGTTCATCCAATTTCTTTTTCTCAGATGCCTCAGAGCCATCAACATTTTTCATGGATGAAACCACTTCACCAAAAAATGGTAGAAGTTCCTGATCCAAAGAAACATTGTCTAAAACTCTTAAAGTTATCAATTTGCGCATAATCTGCAGCTCAATGGACCTGTTATTTGTTCTGATGCTTCCCAAAATGCCATTATAACGCTCGAAGCTAAAACACCAAAAGCAATGTATAGGTCCATAATCCATGATTATTTCTTTAAGATGGCAATGTAAATGCATATTTGGCGTACAAAAATGATTTCCATACAGTACTTGACATTCTTTGCAAAATTTAACTAAAATCATATCTGCTCTAGTTATGTCAATGATAGAAAGCACAGGTTTACACAAGTACTTGCATGCCAAAACAAAGGTCTGCCAACAGTTAAACTGTTGTTCAGTCAGGATACCTTTTAGAGCATATAAAGAATATATACTAGTCCAATTTTTCCATTGTTCAGCAGTGTATGACCCATAATTAGAAGAGATTGCCTTTGGTAGTCTTCCAATTTCAACTGGAACTTCAACTTCTTCAATAAGGTGTTCTATTGTTTTGAGGTGTTGCTTATTTAAGTATCCTTCTGAAACCCAGTGCTTGAACAGAAATTTTGCTGTACCAAGAAACAGATTGTGCATGGGATCAATTGAACAGAATCTTATAATGTCAAAATAGTCAAGTTCCAAAAGTTCACTGTAATAATTGATCCCATACTCCTTGGATAGCTTTGCCACCTTTGACTTGGTTTTACAAGGCAAAATCTTCCTGGCTTGCCTTCTATGTTGATGGTTATCTCGAGCCACCCAATTATCACGATCAAATCCTGAATAATCCTTTTTCTCCCCAAAGCCACCAGGAAACTTCTTTAAGCATCGTGAACAACCCAGCTCAGCACTATGACCTTTAAATCCACACAATTTCCGAGATGCCGGGATATCTGATGACGTACACAGCAGGGCTGCTCGGAACAACAACGGAATATTACTCAGACTGGAGGTTAAACGGACTCCTCTCCATAGGGCTTTAAGTTCATCAACAGCTGGTTTAAGGAAGTTATTTAATGTTTTGGGCTCATGACACATTGCAGGAATGATGCCAACCACAATGACATTCTCCCATTTGAAACGTTCTGCTCGGGGTAAATTTAAGACAACCATATACAGTACACCAACTGAGTAATCTTTTCTATGTTTCATTGGTTGGAAAAAATCAAAATTTAACATGAACCCATAATTTCTTGGAGCATTTAAAAAATCAACATTTTTAAACTTTTGGAAATCTTTCCATAGATCACCATCATAGACATCTACCAACACTTCTCCCTGACAATGCTCTCTTGACCTCCATTCTTCACATTTTTCTGGAAATCCAGTCTTTTGTACCAGTTTTTCAAGAGATTCCATAATTCCAGCATAGCAGTAATAATAGATTGGGTAATAATTGGTCACATTATTCTTTAAGGTCACTTTTTTTACCAACTGTGCATTGCAGACCTGCGATCTTCCACGAAGGTAAAATGTATTTGTACATCTTTTTACAACATGTTGACCATTCTCATTTACAACACACTCGTTATAGTTATAACACTTGGTACATTTAGGGCACACAACATATTTTGTAAAATCATCCCGGTCTATATTGAGAATTTGTCTCACCATATATAAAGAGGTAGGAAAGATGGCTATTAGCTCTGCTAAAATGTCACTTGGAACATGTACATTAATTGCTCGGAAAAACTGCAACCAGAACCTAAGCAACCACACCAATCCATTGTCGCTGACATGACATATACTCTGCCAAATTAAAAGAAAGTATAAAAGCCAACGGACAGCAGAATTAACAAAATGTAGCTTCCTTTGTTTCGGTAATGGATCTGGCAGAGGGGGAGGAGAAAGTAGATCTTGTTGCAGCAACATCTCTGGCACATCTGTCCATACTTCATCATCAGTGTCACAGTCATCATGAGATTCAGTATCACAGGCACCACCAACACCGCAATCTGATTCAGAATCAGTTTCAGAATCAGTTTCAGAATCTTCATTAAACATTCCCTAAAATGGAATAATTTACATTGTAAAAGGATCGCACTGTATGTACACTACTACACTGTTTGAATTTAATATTGTCCAAACTCGCTCGACATAGCAGATATCTGGATACCACAAATTTCAGACCCGGGATACCACAAATTTCGTTTTTCAAAAATTCAAAAACTCCACAGAATCTCCTGCAGAAGTTGTACATTGTAGTCATCAGAGATGGTGAAGTGGTACAGGTACATGAACACCAAACTGATCGAAGTTCAGAAAATAATCGTAGAGAAAAGCGCCAGGCCGATCGATAAAATGTAAATACATGTACGAACTTGAAAAATGTCGTTGAGAATGTTCAGCAAGTTGGAAATAATA
Source organism: Chrysogorgia sp. JL179-B06 (assembly GCA_035772405.1). Classification (NCBI taxonomy): domain Eukaryota; kingdom Metazoa; phylum Cnidaria; class Anthozoa; order Scleralcyonacea; family Chrysogorgiidae; genus Chrysogorgia; species Chrysogorgia sp. JL179-B06. The sequence continues at coordinate 528,576 of JAYKKM010000016.1, forward strand.
ATTTTGAACAATGATCAATGCTTTTAGTTTATTTAATTCAGAATCTGATGTACTGTAATTCAGAGTGTTAAATAATGTTATAAAACTGTACTTTATACGATTACCCAATGTTTTCCACTATCCAGTTGTGATGATGACTTGTCACTAACCTACATACCATCTTAGCAGTACAAGACCAACCTTGTAGAGTATTCGATTAATATTGTATATACGGCCCTGTTGAATTCAACATTTTTCATTCAATAAGAATATTAACAATAGGTCATTCCAAACAACCCAATAAATAAATGAAATATATACATTTTAGCATTTTGGTCAATCAGCAGGGGTGATCCTGGTGTTTTTTCAAAACCAATTATGCCTTCATTACACTTCATACGTATATCAACAAGTACTGTAGCCTTAATCAAAATTAGTCAAGCCTCATCTACAGGCATCTCAAAGTCTGGCTGGGAGGTATGTGTTTGTGTGTAGGCATACAGTAAGATATTGGAGCCAACCACTGGTGGGCCGTGCCGCCCTGCTGTTTAGTCAAAGCGAGCAGTCTGACACAATACTGTAGTACTACTGTAGTTTGCTGGTCTTGAAAAAATTAATTGTGTAAAATATCATAAGAAACCAGTCATCCTGTATACAGTAAATGGTACAAAATCTGAAATTACAATAACATCATGAGGTAACTCAACATATTGCAATGTTCAATCAATTATGGACAGTGCCCTATTGTCACTATCAGAGTCTGAAGTGCATGTGCATTGTGATTGTGCATGTATGTCGTGGATTTTTTGCATTGTAGTTCAACTTTTTCTTCAAGAAATACTGACCCAATTCATCGCTAATCCATTCTTAGCGATATTCTTGATTCAAACAATATGATGTATTTGTTTACCTGGACATCAATCACATGATCGTGACAGCTATTCAACTCGTCAGGGATTTCATTGTTATGGTACTCTTCGACCTCGAAGAACGAGTCACGAAAGGCACCTAGAAAACGAGTATTGCATATAAGACCCCTGCTTTATAAGTATTTTCTGACTTAGTACTTATTAATGTTAAATGTTGGTAAATTACCTGTACAATCGCCGTCATTGTCATTGATGAGAACTTGTTCGCTATCCGAACTAGAGGTGGAATCATACGAAGATCGCAATTGTTTACTCAGGCTTCTTGACTGCAAGTTTAAATGACGCCTGTACGTTGACACAGAAACATTGTCGTCACAATGGGCGCAAAAAACATAACCAGAATCTCCAAATGAATTCATATTACTAGCTGTACGTATACTGTCAACCAAACCACTATCGAAATAGGTCAAATTACTTGGAAATGGAAATATATTTTCGTCTCCGTGGCAACAAATCACGTGATAATTCGAACCAGGCTCTCGGCAGAGGGCTCTCAGCTTTAATCTGCTTTACTCGACTGGGTTAAGGAGTTTAAAGTTCAACATGCTTTAACGGACTTTAATTTTCAGTTTAAAGCGCTTTAAATGTGTTCATGTGTTAAATGCACCTTTAACGCGGTTGAAAGATTAATAACATTAGTGCAGCCTTTAATTGCATTTAAACTGTTTATTAAATATTTTAAGGTGTATTTAATCCATATAATATATTGTTTAAATACGATTATATTTCTTATTTCGTCCTGTGATGGTTGAAGATGAAGTAAAAGATTTATTTACTATGATAAGAAAATATATACAAACAACATTGAATTATAATTTAATTTCAAAAAACCCCATATATGAAAACGAACTGACTGAACCGAATGTTAATTGGGATATTTTTTATAAAAGTATTAGTGAACAAACGTGTATGTAAAAAAAAAATGGAATTAAGAGATTGTATAAAATTTAAAGTGTTTGCGTATGATGTTATACGAATGGAAGAAGACGAAGAAAATGAAATAGAGTTTTGGATGAGATGTGGGAGATTTTGTTTTGCCCTTCGAAAATTTTATATGGAAAAAAATGAAAAATGGAAAATAAGTGAATGTTGTAAAACTATTCATGAAATATCTATGGTCCATTTAACGAATGCTGGAAATTACAGTAAAAAAAAAAGATTTGTTGGATTTCATGAGGGGTTGATCCTTTTACGTAAAAAACTATAAAAGAAAAAATATATCAGTTTTGATTTATTTTATTTTTGAAACCATTCATCCTTTTTCCGATGGAAATGGAAGAATAGGGAAAGCACTTGTTGCATTTCTAGAAAATAAAATAGAATGTAAAATAAAAACAAAAAAACAACATAGAAAGTTATGTAAAATTTTAGGAGTTATGCAAAGAAAACAAAATAGTTTATTTGATATAAAATGTTGTAATCAATTATACACGTTATTAGTGTAATAAAATTTTTTTCATTTTGATGGAATACAATGTTTTTTTAATTGTGAGGAGGGTATAAAATAAGCACTGTCCCTACAGTGATTCATCATTTAACCTTCGCTCGGGAACAGATTCAGAGATGGTGGAACTTTATGCGAGACAACAACATGACCATTTTTATAAAATGCAATCGTATACAGATTTGTCTGCAAAAATAATTGCACAAAAAAAATCAATGGTAATGATATTCTCGCAAAAGTATATCCTACAAATAAAAGATGTGACAAGTACACATACAATAGCGCTGTTGAAGTGAAAAATGATCATATTCCTTCATTGTTGAATGTTCTTAATAAGATTAGCATTCAAGAGAAATTGGTGCAAATATTTTTTGAAGTGGTAAGATTTGAAAATTGGAAAAAGCAAACATGCCGTTTGGTTGTTCGTACATATGCGTGGGGTAGTTTGGAAATTTGTTATCAACATCAAGATAACGAATTATCCGATGCAATGGAATTTGACGATGATCCAACACCAACAACCAGCAACAACAACGCAACATCAAGTGAAATCGTATGGTCTGATGACTGGGGTAGTTTTCATATTAAAAAGAAAGATTCCTTGGATGAATATATTATTGCCCTAAGAAAGTATAATCATGCGACAGTCCATAAATCCCCACCTACCACAGTCAAAAAACGAGTATTGAAGAAAAAGAAACCCCTTACCACACTCAATTTTGACGACGACTTCGATGACGACGACAACGATGTCGAAAAGATTAAGAAAATAAAAGTAGACAGTGATGATGATGAGGTTTGTCACATTTTAAGTCCAACTGTAATTTCAGAAATTTTTTATTATCGTTTTAAATGTTGTAAAAATATACAAGATACATTATGTTTATACGGTAATACTATAAATAAAGAGTTAGCATGTAAAAATATAGAATTAGATTTTATGGGGATATTACGCGATAAAGAACTCGTTGATGAACTTGAAGAATATTATACTTATTTTATTTCTTTATTTTAGAAATGAATAAAAAGAAAAAAACTAAATTTTCTGCTGACTTTATTGAAAAAGATTCAAGATTATTAAAAGGAGAGACATTAACTGATGAGGATTATTCTAATTATAGATTACATAGTAGTAGTAAAAAAATATATAGACGTTTGAAATATTCTGTTAATAAAAATTGTGAACAATGGGAAATTGATTTAGCTGAAAATAAAGATTTAGCCCAATATAATAATCAATATCGTTATTGGTTGGTGTGTATTGATATTTTTTCAAGATTTTGTTGGGTAAAATTAATAAAAAAGAAAACGGCTAATAATGTTAAAAATAAATTTGAAAGTATTCTTATTGAAGAAGGAATAGCTCCTCTTAAAATTCAAAGTGATGAAGGAACAGAATTTCAAGATATACGTACGAAATTAAGTAAAAAGTATAAGTTTGAAGTATTTCATACGTATAATAGAGAAATAAAAGCATCCCATGTGGAACGTGTAATTGGAACTTTAAAAACAATGGTTCGTCGTGTTTTAACAATGACTGGAGAATTTGAATATATTCAGTATTTACCCCTTATTGTTAATCGTTATAATAATTCCCCACGTAAAGCATTAGCTGGTGCAACACCTTTTGAAATTTATCGTGAATAAAAAAAAGGAAAAATACGTAAAGTAGAAAATAAAATAGTACGTGATCATTTAAATTATCCTATTCCTACTCAAGATCTGATACAAGAAGGAACTCGTGTTCGTATTGTAAGAGTAAAAAATAATATTTTTGAAAAAAGTAGTCTTTGACGATGGACTAATGAGATATTTTTTATTAAAAAAGTATTTATCACTGACCATGTTACATATCAATTAGAAGACGTACAACGTGAAGAAATTAAAGCAATTTTTTATCGTGCTGAATTACAAGTTTTTAATAAAAAATGAATTTCCACATTGCTAGTAATTCAAAATCAAGAGGACTTCAAAGAATTTGATTAATGATTTTGAAATGAAAATTGCACAGCCTATTGATGCTTTGAACAATGAATGTTTTTTAGAAGTTTTACAAGTTTGTTATCCCCAAACAACTAAAAATATTGTGGGTGATGAATGTTTTTTTTCATTTATCATAACCTATAATAATTTTATACCTGACGAAATTAATAATACGGTATACGCAAACAGTGAGTTCGTTTCTACATCGGATACATTTGTTATACCCGACGGAATTTATGATTTATCTTCATTAATTATATTTTTAAATAATATCTTAGAAGGATTTGAAATTGTTTTTACAATTGGATCAAATGGGAAAGTAATTATTAATGTTAATGTTGAGATTGAGTATTGGGTATATGAAAATGCGAGTAAAGCAGCTGATGGGTTGCAGGTAAATGAATTTCGATTATATAACAAGAGTACATTAGAAAAAAGGGTATTCAATATGCTTCTTTTAATCAAAAGATTAATATATTATTTTCACCAAAATTAGCTTTTATGCTAGGTTTAACAAATGAAAAATATCTTGAAATCGTACCCCTCTTGTTTTAAATAAAAAAAGATAACCCTACACCTCAAACCCTTTTTTCTAAACATTTTGATTACTTACCCGATGTATCCGACGGATTAAATAAAATGTTTATATATTGTGATGAAATAGAACTAGGGTTAGTTGGTGATAGTTGTGCTGAATTGGTAACAACAGTTCCCATTCAATGGAATCAACAAGGTGGTGGGAGGAATGGACAATTAGTTTGTTATAGTCCCCCAAAATCATTGAGAAAATTTAAAAAAGAAATTATAAGAGAAATTAATATTAAAGTTAAAGATACTACAGGAAAATTAGTTTCTTTTGATTCAGGAACGCTTAGTATTGATTGTTTAATACATTCAACATAATGCTTTTGATTCTTATTGAAGAAAAAAATTGTATAAATTTTTACATTTATTTACAAATCATAGATTATCGTTGATTCATGTGGAAATACATTGGTTCTAATTCTACAATTTTCATACCCTTTTCTACAATTATGAAATACCAAATAACCATAGGATTTATCATTAATTTCACTTAATACTTTATTAAATCTATTTCTATTAATTTTTTATTATCACATATCGTATACATATTATTATAATCACTTAAATTTTTAAACATAACATAATATTGACCATTGACACGTAAATTTCGCAATTTACCATTACCATATGTTAAATTTTGACATGTAAAAATAACACTAATATTACGATGATGGACATCTTGAGTTGCAATATTATCTATTCTTTCAAGATTTTCTTTTGATGATGTTGCAACTAACATGAGATCATCTAATATTATTAAAGTATTTTCACGGGTATTCGTTTATATATCGGTAATGCGGGGAATACCCTTTTGACAATCGATAAATTCAACAATAATATCTGTTTTTTCCGCAAGAACTTTTTCCATTTCAGCGTACAGAGGTTGATAAATTGAATATAAATTAATAATTTTAACAATTGTAGGTGTAATCATAGTGTTAATATTTTTCAATTATTGTAATATCCAATATGTTTTCCCACTTTGACTGGGACCACATAACGTTAACATAAAAGGGTGTTGAAATGGTAATGAAACATTGTTCATTTCAGTTATCTAAAAATCCAAATGGAAACGTATTAAAATTATTTTTAACAACACGTTTATTAAATGTAAATGAAAATTTTTTTATTTCATCCTCAATAAAAATATGATTAAATTTATCTTTACATATTTTATTGTGATATTTAATTTCGATGATCTGATCTTGATTTTTAACACATTGTGTCAAGGATAAAAAATTCAATTTTTCTTTCATTGTTTCATTTTTTAAAGTAAAACCTTTGACATGAATACATTCCTGATTTAAATTAGTTATATACGCATAACATTTTGGACCCGTTGAACAAAAATTTGTTATCCATTCATTTTCATTTAATTCATTCGTTAAATCACCTAAATAATTTCCCATTTTAACATCAGATAATTATTTTCATTAGATATATAAATAACAGAATCTGTATCAAAATATAAAACGCGATCGTCTAATTTATCGAGTAACTCATATAATTTTAAACGTGCATATGCAGTAACAAAACATGCAATGATTACATTTCCCGTTTAAAGAGGTGTTGTTGAATCATCAATTTTTTCATATGTACAGCGTAATAATGTTTCGTTTATAAATTCCATCGATGTTAATTTTTTACTTTTATCATTGGCTATATTTAATAATGCTTCATAATCGTTTGAAAAACACACTTGTGTATTATTTTCGTTTTGGCCAAATTTTCCCCATAACGAATTTAAAAATGTTTTTGCAATAGTTCTTAATCGGATTTTTCTCTATTTTTTCTTTATCTAAAAAAACATTTTCATTTTTTAAATAATCTTTACAATACTGTTCAATTTTATCATCATTTTTACTTCTATCTGCGTTCAAACAATCTGTAGGAATTCCTGAAGATTCTTGTTTGATTTTTAAAAATTGATTTACGTATTGTGAAAACATTTTTTCTTTGCATTCAAAATGATATATTTCGTAAAGAGCTATTGTTTTATATCCCTTATCTATAGCAACATTAATCTCAACACTAGTCCAAGTACCCGTTAAGAATCGATTTATTCACAGCACATTTATAACATAAAGGAAATAATAATTTCCCATCTATTCTAGCAGGTAAAACAGGAAAGTAAATATTTTTAGGGGGTGAAATACAACATTTTACTAAACCAAATATGTCCTTGATTTTTATTTTATTACTATCTTCACCAAGTAAAATAGTAGGATGACCAACAGGAAAATCATAATTTTTTTGTACATAGGGGTATAGCGATGTAAAATCTACATAACTTATTCGTTCGTTGGGTTTTGTTTCTTTAAATAAACATACTGGGGAAGTTCGCCCGCCATATAGTGCGTCACGTGGTGTTAAAGGAGTAAACGGATAAAATTTTCTTTTCTTTTCAATTAATTGTTTCTGTGTATATATTTTTTCTTCTAAATAATGACATTCCCACATCTCGATTAATTTGTAACCGGAATTTTTTAGTGTCCAAGAAAAACGTTGCGTATTTGCATATAAATTACTACATTTTTCGTTTGTAAGAATGTTTAATGCGTAGGGGTCAAAACATTTGGGACATCCGTAGTAAAAATAGCCATGAAATTGATATATTGTATCATTATAAAAACCATCGACAAAACGTCCTAGAATTTTTTTTTCCACCATTTTGTGAAATGATATATTCTAAATTTCCCCCTAATTCTCGATTAATTTCATCTAACCAATCAATAGCAATTAAACTTTGTTTTACACCCCCCCCCCCCCCCCCCCCCCCCCCCCCCCCCCCCCTCCCCCCTATAGCCCGAAGCAGGAATAATTCCTACACAATTTTGTTTTTTAATTAAGTCTATACACTTTCAAAGCTAAACTAGCAATTGTAATACAATTATTTGCATAAAAGGGTGTAATATGACCAATTGCACCATCATTGTAGAAAATTTAACACAACCCTTTCTTAAAATATCTACATCACTACAACAATAATAATACATCTCTTTATGAAATATATATTTCTCTTTCTTTTTTTCTAAATACCATTTTTCAAATTCATTAAGTGTTGCTGTATTCATATTTTTCGTATCAAAAAATTTCGATCTACAATTTCACCCTCATAAGTCACGGTGGTCAGATTTGCCTGATTTTCTCCCAGATGGGATTAATGAGGTGTCTTATTTCAGTGGCTGATTTCTGTAATGGCCGCCATGCAAGACGTCACGCAAGAGTGCGCAATGATTTATATAAATTATACACACACTGTCAGACTTAGTCCCCCATAAATATGTAGATATACCCTTCCTCTCTACAAAAAAGAGTGGGGTAGTACCCCACGGGCCATATTTTGCGCCTAACGAAGTTTTGTTTACCCCCACTTTTCAAGCAAAGTGGAGTTTAAACAAGCTCTGTGTGCGCTCTAATTCTTTGTTCTTGGTATTTTTGAGTACAATGTAGCAGAAACTTTATTCTAAATTCAGGACTTGTACCTTAATTTTTATCGTCTTCGCGTTTGAAGACGAAACATGCCTCAGAGTACCTCTTCTGGGGATAAATTTGTTTTTTAAAACGTCATGATTTTGGTAAACAAAATTTTGCTGAATTCAAAATAAAGTTTAGGATCATGGCTTCAACCAGTGGAGTGGAAAACGATCAGAAAGTGTAAGTATTCGCCGTATAAACCCATGTTTTGATTCATACTATTGATCTGTCCGCCATCTTGAATTGCCTTCTTTGCCAAGCGATTAATGTCAGTATTCTCTTTGAAATTTTGCATCCTTAGAAAGCGGAAATTGTGTGAATTTAATCGGACGTGCAGCAAGGAAAATAAGCACAGTGGAAAGTGTGCCTAAGCGAGGAAATATCATGCCTTTTGGGAATATTCGCTTGTAAAGGGTACCGCTTGTAAAAGACATGCTTTAAAGCGGAAGTCCGACAAAACTGCTGAGCAACTGAACTGTGAAAGCTGAATATGAGGAGAAATCTGAGAAGTTTGCTGTATTTAGAAAGATTGAGAGAAAGAAATTACTCGACAGGAGATTGATGCAAGTAAGTTAACCGGTTTATAGAGGTTGTTTTACGAACGAGGAATTAAGACGGGCTGGAAGTGTTGTAGTAATGGTAATTTATATCGATATCTAATGCCAAGTGTTTCTTATGTTTCATAAACACGCCAAGTGTTTCTTATGAAGTTAAAATATGTGTATGGTATACCTTGCTTGGAATATTTTTTAAAGTTATGGAATTGTAAAATAAATACTTGTATGTGTTAATCAATATTTCATTGATAGCCCTAATTTTATTATATTTCTATGATAGGTAAACTACTGGAAGATAGCAGAGCAAGAACACTATTTGGCACAATTAAAGAAGCAGTATGTTCACTTCAAAGCAATGCTTGGTCAGACACAACAAGTATTGTTCTTCATTGTGCTACTGCAAAAGTTGACGGGTGGGTTAGGATATAAGAAACTAGGAAAGTAATAACACAGTTATTGTAAAGATGAATAGTCTATGAGTTAAATGCTTAGTGGTGTAACATAATGCTTGATGTACGGTAGACGGGGAGTGAGTTTCATAATGTATGTATGTATGTAATACAATATTGGTATTGTTTAAACATATTTTGTATTGTGTTTACTTTACCTTATGAGCAGGCCATGCTCATCTACTGTAGGGGGTTCACAGATGTAGGTGTTGATTTTAATTAGATTTTTATAGGCCCTGTTATAGTAAACATTAAAGGAACAAACCACAACACAGGTTTCATATGAAAACTTTTATTTCTATTATAGCTTTATTAGCAAACATTTATTATGGGTACTATTATACACCAATCAATGTTAAGCCCCAGAGGGGTATTGGGCATATGTGGGGCATTTGACATATGTGGGGCATTTGACTATCTGACTGTGGGGAATTTGATTGCAAATTGCATGAAAAAATCAAATACCCCACATATGCCCAATCCCCCCCCCCCCTTTTGAGCTTAACATTGATTGGTGCATTAGTCAGACAAGAATAAAAACTGACTATAAACAAATATTCTTGCCAACACTTCCCTTTTGCCGAATAAAATTATCTAGTTTTAGCCAAAATAACATAATCAAGGCTCATGTCTTTTCATAAATAGGTCAAAGGAATAGTATTTAGCCCATTCATCAATAAGCCAGTCTCAGTTGGTCTCTCTTGTGCTTAAAAAACAATCCAGCTTTTATAGCCAAAAATAAGGGGACGAGTACATGGACCGGGCTGGCCCAGTTAACTGAGCTCATGCAATTCACAAAAAATCTAAAACAAATTTAGGTTTTGTTTATAATTAAGTAAATTGAATATTGATCCCAAATTTAGTTTATACATGTTTCACAGTATAAAGCTAATAGGGCTTTCAAATTACACGGTCAGACCGGTCTGTCCGGCAATATTTTGCTAAATGGGCACGATACGTTTGAGGAGTGCGGCTGGTCTGCCAGGAAAATGTGGGCCTAATCAAGAGGAGGTACATTTTGCCGGACTAACCAGTCTGACCGTGTAATTGGAAAGCCCCCTAAGATCCTACAATCAATTGTGTCAACCCCAATAACCCTGCCAGCCCGGTTTCATGTATTCATCCATCTGGTGTTTGCCAGAGTAAAATACTAAAAGACCACCACACTTAGTGAAAGCATGAATCAGATTATCCCTTTCACAACTAGATCTCTTCCTTGTTTCAGAATCATCCTCGTTTTAGAATCATCCTCAGAGAAACATCAGGACATTTTCATGATTTCTTACACTGCTAAATCAATAAAAATAATTGAACTCAAAAGGGAAACCAGCTCACCACTCAACCTGTTGAGATATGAGTAGTTGTCACAAGAATATCTCATGCACTTACAGGGAATAAAACACGCCTCCAATCACTATGCGGTTTGATAGCTCAACAGGTAGAGAGCAAACTGGTATCTTGAAGGTGCGAGTTCAAATACCGCTCAAATCAGGCGAAATATTTTGCTTGATTTAGCAGTCAAGACAAAAGAAAAAGTATGAAATTGAGGTATCCAGGGAATAATAAACCAGTAGCCTTTGAACGACACAGCTTTTGGGAAATCGTTTCGCAACCTCCGTCAAACATGAATCCACCAAGGCCAGGGACCAACCATTTCGAGTTTATTCCCCACAACTTCTTCGAGTAAAGGGATCCATGACATCCATTTTTTTCATGCCATAATCTGACTTATTTTCTGCTCCTCTGACAGCCTTAATCCACTCCCGCTCCACAGAAAATTTCATCTCTGTCAGTAAAGTATTCCAAAACCTTTCGCCACGCTCCGATGGCATCCAAAAGCAGCTTATATTTAATTTAGAACTTTGCTCACTGTTGTTTGCCGTGTTCGGATTGTCCGCCATCTTTGATTTTTTGCTTACTCTAATGGCACACAGCGCTGACAATACGCGCCCGCGCAAGTGGGAGAAAATATTCCCAATCTGACCACCGTGAGTTAAATTGTAAAATTCATAAGGATGAAATCCCTTACATTCCCCTTGGAGATCCATTGCTTTTGGAATATCTGCTAATTTCATACTTAAAAACAAATAACTATCTAGTATTCTAATATTTTATTCTTTAATTATTAAACTCATTATTTTTAGTACCGTTCATTATAGTATGCGGTATTATCTGTTTTATTTCTAAAAAAATATTTTAAATTAAAAATAGTATCAAATCTACCCCCGTTATTAGCTATCCAAACGGAATTTGTTTGTTCAAACATAAATTCACATAAAGTTTCAATAACATTGTTATCAAAAATAAATTGTCTATTCCCACAACAACTAACTTTTTCAATAGTATTATCGATAATTTCTTGATCAATTTTTTTTTTTTTTTAAATTCAATACGTTGACATTTTTTACATACTTTTTGGACAATACAATAAAAAGGTACGAGCAATTTAGTTTTGTTTACTTTTGTTTCAAAAAAAAAAAAAAATAAAGTTGGTTCACTTCCTTCACCCTTGTTATATTCAAATGAAAGGAGTATCACATAACAATAATGGGGTTGTTTCACGTATTTATCACAATGAAAACAAAATCGTTTGCTACAATCATGTTTAACTGTTTTATTAGAAAAAATGAAAAAGAATCGAGGACAAATTTTGTTACAGGTTTTACAAAAAAAATAATATTGACAAGGTGTTAAACGATCATAATTACTTTGAGAAGGTTTAAAAATTTTATTTGTTAAATGATTTGTAAAACAATTTTCATCATAAAAAATATCACAACTACTACAAATAAGTTTATTATTTTTATCTTTACAATTATTCGGATATTTATAACATCGTAAACAAGTTAAGTTATTTGTAGTACATAAGTGGTTATGGATATATTCATGTTGTGTAAAATAACTCATACATTTAACACAAAATGAATTGGCGTTAAGTTTAGAAAATTCCTTTATGCTTAAAACTACATCGTAATGATTATTATTTAACCATAAACACACAATTTCATTAGTCAATTTAATAAGATTACCTTCACTATCAGTTCGTGAATCATAAATTATATTATCGGAATGAGTGTTCGCATACACTAACAAATCAACAGCCTGTTTTTTTAAATAATTATTATATACAAAATTAAACTGTGTAGCATCAACATTACCCTCAGCTATCCCACATTCCCGATATACATTTCGAATTTCTTCACAAGTAAATAAATCATCAACAGGTTTATTTGGTTTTATTTTCATTATAAAATATTTATCGTCTTGTTTTAAAAACGATAAACCCACTAATATTGCTAAAGCAAAACAACAATCTTTCACTGTACGAAATAATACATCGCTAAGAATATAAAATACACCCGTGCGAAATTCACGACCATATTTTTTTACATACATATTACTTTTCACACCACCCTTATCAGTAACATTTCCCTTATTCAAACTATTATAAATAATTTTTTTCCTTAATACACTTTTTTTTTTGTACTTATTCCTATTGGAAAAGTTTCAACTATTGCCTTACTATTCCATCCATTAGCTATTATTTCTTTATTACTCTCCATAAATTTTTCCATAATATTTAAGAAATATTTAACGTCAAAGTCTTTCACGGGTAAAACGGCTGTAGAGAAAAAACTTTTTGGAGCATTACTAAAGATAAATCTAACATAATCATCATCACTTTTTACATTTGCACGTGCAATGTTAATTAAATAAGAAAAAACTAACGCTAACGATTGAATAAAACTAATAAAATTAACCGTTTTTTCCCGTGAAACATTCAATGAAAAATGCTGTTCAGTGATTTTAAATTTTTCTCTACTAATATTTTCTATATGATTAACAGACAAAAAATCGTCAATTTTTTCATTTTTCTTACTTTCTTTTTTCTTATTAAATAAACTTACAATTTTATCTATTTCTTTTTTACTATATTTTAATTTTTTCTGATGATATTTTAATTTTTTCTAAAACAAGAAAAACATGTACTTTTATTTTTATTTATGTTTTCGTCTAAACCATCAACACGATCAATAGTAACATCGTATGAATCCTGTATATTAATACACGTCAACGTCACTATAGGAGGGAGTTTTTTTGATAATAAAGAACCCATTTAAAAAAAACTAAAACAAAAAAAGAGAGTAAAAAGAAAATGAGTGAAATTGTTTATATTAAAATTTATTAAATACGTATAATTTATCTTATATTGGATATGAAATTCAAGATAATGATCCTTCAATATTAATCACTCCGTTTCTTTTAAAGGAATGTTTACTAAATTTTACAGAAGATAAAGAAAAAATAATACCTATTTGATCAAAGATTTTAAAACAAAGAATAAAAGTATTAAAAAAAGAAATATATAAATGTCCCGAAGATATTATCTATAAAGTAGAATGTATGGTAAAACTTATTCAGAAGCATGAAAAAAATAATGATTATTTAGGAATAAAAACAATATTTAAAAAAAATTGTAAGAATTAAGTTACCTAAAACGGAACAATGATAAATCTCAAAGTATACGTCACGTTCTTCAATGTAGAAATAATACCTTAAAAAAAATAAGATGTTTTAAACGAACAGCTAAAACAAAAAAATGTTGGATTCATTTAGCAAAACAAAATAACTTACGTATCAAGAAATCAAATATCCCCAATGCTGGTGAAGGATTGTTTGCTTGGAAAAAACTTTTTAAACCCGATCGTAATATTTCTTATTACACGGGTCAAAAAACAACACAAGACAAATTGGATCGTAAATATGTTAAAAACAATAATGCTGTATATAGTGTTTGTAACGATGCAAACAATTGTATTGATGCTTATTTGACAACTCACGCAGCAGCACGTTATGCGAATAATGGGAAACCCGGTTCTATATATATAAATAATTCCGATTTTGTTTACGACCCAAATAATAAAAAAATGTTTTTAGAAAGTATAAAACATATAAAAGCACATGAAGAAATTTTTGCAGACTATGGTGATAACTATTGGAAGAGAAAACAACCTTCATAACAATGGTTGTAGGAAGAAAAATAAATTATCGGGGTGGTGATTTTAAGGGGACTAAAAGGCAACGTGGGGTATTTTTAAAGGGAAAAAAGACAACGTGGAGGAAATAAAACAATCAGTAAATACAGCAATCTTTTTATAAAATATTTTTAAAAAGGGCTTAAAAAAGGAGCTAATTTAGTAAAAAATATAGCAAAACAAGGAACGAAAAAAATCAAAGGTCATTTTCAAAAAGGAGGGCTTGTGTATCATAGACCCAGAAACAATCTTGATAAGATTTTAATGTATTAATTTTAAATAAAAAAAGTAAAATACATTCATTGTATTATTTCGTTACATAGAAGGATATTATTGTTAATTGAATATTTTTTTACATTATAAGCTCTTATTTCATTAAAATTTACACTGGAGAAATTAGGGTAATACATATTACATTCACATTCCCCTTTACATTTTTTACAAGAGTATTTTATAGTTTTATTATAAACAAAATAATCATAATATAATGCTATAATACTCTTAAAGCACTCATAAGTAAAACAATGTTTTCTATCATAATCTATAAACTGTAAATATTCTCCATTTTGTTTGTTGTTGATATGCGGGAGTCGGTTATCATTCCATGCTTCACATAATAAATTCATAACATTCTTCTGGAATTTGTTGATTCTCTTGTTGAATATTGTCCATCTCGGGATTTTTTGAACATTCTACTTCCAGTATAAATTTATACCGCAAGTTGTCTTCATAATCAGATATAGATATTAGTAGTTGATATCTTGATTTTTCATCTTCCACACTTCCTACTAATTTCCCAAAAAAACGGAATCCAAAAAACAATATTGTGTTATGTCGTGATAAATCTTATATCCCTCTTGATTTATTGTTCTCTGAAAAATAGCCATTACACTTACACACATCTTGAAAAAATGATCTTATATATATAGACATTTCTATGTAAATCCATGGGAATAAACAATAGAAATATTGTATTCATTATAGGCTTTATCAGCTTCACCAACTTTAATACCATATTGATAAAAAAAATGATCATCTATAAATTGAATGTTTTGAATCAAAATAAAATCTTCGTCAGCAGGTAAATTATAAGCTAAATCTACAAAATGTTTATTATCGTTAAAGAAATTTTTCTCAGAATCAATAAACAATTGATTAGGGCTAAATAATATTTACTAGGTTGTCCAATATATGCCCCAAAATCACCCTCTTCGAATATCTCTTTTTTAACTTGAACAATACTCCATCCTAATGCATCTTGATATTTTTCACGAATATTATTTTTAATTTTTACATCAATACTATAAATTATTTTTCGTTTATACCAATTTTTTTTCTTGCTTTCAATTCTCCCGCAAGATAACTCTGTTTTGCTGTTTGAAATTTTCTATTGTCACCAAATGTCAATGAAAAATCAGTAAATAAACCTGGAGCTCGAATATTTGTTTTAATTTTATAACCGTCAAGAAAACTCGTTGGTATTACACCTTGTGTCCAAGAAGCTTCTTGAAAATTATATTTATGGTCTTGTGATTTTAAAGCAACTGTCGCAAATTTTTTTGGATGATAAAGCCAAAAACGTTCACTATGATGGATGATTTTTTTCTGACTCATATTATTGCTTTCCAATAAGACAAATATAAAAAATTAAGAACGTTTTATTTATACTATATGTATAATGATATAATTTTTTATATATTTAAATGTACAAAGAGTTTCTATGATCATCTTATTTTTTTTTAAACTTCTCTCCTATTTTTACAAAAATATTGTTTTTGACAACATGTACATCATTAACAAAATAAAAACGTTCTAATGTACATTTTATTTTTAAAAAATAAGCATTTCTTAAATGTACTTTTGCTAATTTTTTAAACAATCTTTGTGTTTCTAAAAAAAAGGAAAATACATTCAATTTTTTTTTTTTTTTTAAATCAAAAGACACTAGGGTATTTTAATTTATTTAAATTTGAGAAAAAAATAATACTTCATTTTGTCTTTCAATATTTTTTTATTAGAAAAATTTCAGGAGAGAATAATTTTTAAAAACTAAATTCCTTATCATACATAGCCAGTACAGATCGTTCATTAGCCTCATCTTCTAATTTACGAAACAAACATGCAGCAAATAAAAGACATTCAAACAAACTACAATGATACAATAAAAATGTTGGTTCGCTAGTATGATACCAACAATTTCTTGGTTTAAGATTATAAAACGAAAGTAAATGATCGTACTTCTCAATTCCAAAATATTCAAGATTAACACAATATAAAATAGTTTTTTCTTGAAGTGTTTTAACTAAAGAAGATTCTTTATCAGCACCTTTAAGTAGTATAGAAAGTGGGGCTACCGGCGCATTTTTCCATTTTTTCATGTCTCAACTTTTTTCTCTGTAGAACGCAGCACTTTTACCGTTTTTGGATTCCACATATAACTGTCGAGCAAATATGTGGAATCCAAAAACGGGAAAAGTGCTTGGTTCTCCAGAGAAGTTGAGACATTCAAATGGAAAAAGTTCGCCGTTAGCCCCACTTTCGAGACTACTAATAGACGATGTGTCGCATGGTTTGAAATCTGTGAGACGTGTATCAGCTAGTAGGCTACAGAGTGAGGTGTCTGGACGTGGGGCTGCTGCGGGCGAGGATGTCGCTCGTAACAAGACTGTGTCAAGCAATATTGTGAGTGGTCCTGATATGAACTTTGTTTCAAGTCACGAGTCGAGTGGAGCTCGTGGTTCGAAAAGGTCTAAGGACTTAGCTATATTAAATAATAAAACGACTCGTGTAAAAATGTCTGAGAGTAAACGTAACTCTATTATGGATGGTAATGTCGCTCGTAGTGGTACACTATCGAGTGGTGGTGCACGTGGTCCTGATATAGGTTCTGGTAACTTAGTTATACCGAATATTAAGATGAGTTTTCTAGAGAGGATGTCTGGCTATCTAGCTGATGCTAAAGTATTGGGGTATAAGTGGATGGACCTTATTAGAAGGGTATCTAGAGAGAACGTCATTAGTAGAGTCACCAGATTTAGGGAGGTCGGAGAAGTTCGAAAGGCTAGACGCGATCTTAAACGATACGTGAGGAGGTCACGACTAAGTCAGGAGGCCTCAGACAAAGAGTACAAGAGAATCACTAGTCTTATTGCTAAGGTGAAACGTCCTACTGTAGTACAAAGGAGAGTTGCTCTCAAAGGGTATACCAAGTCGTATAGTGTTGAGGTGATCGACAACAAGGATCCACTAAAACAACTAGTCAGGACTAGAGGAGTAGTGGGCTCAACTCTACAGAAAGAGCTAGAGAGACTGAAAGGTTTGAAGTTTTCCGAGACATTGAAAGTGACTCTAGAGAAACAAATTGGTGATGGAGAGTCTGTGTTTAAAACAGCATTCTTCAATAGTGTAGTCAAAACAGTGACTAGTAGTGTTGATATTAGTGGGACTACGAATCAAGCTAGTGAGGAGATAGTAAATCGTATAGCTGTGTGGTTGTCAGAAGGGTCTGGATGGGTTGTAGACAGTATTATTGACCACTATATTAATGTGGTAGTGTATAAGCCTCTTAAAGGATCGAGTTATATTGAGCTACCTGAAGAGTTGAGGAACGCGTCGAAAGGTTTGATTAATATAAAGAACGAAGATGACAAGTGTTTCATGTGGTGTCACGTGTTGCACAAGTGTCCTGTGAGGAAGGATCCGCAGAGAGTGTCAAAACACAAGAAGAACGTAGGTTCTGTCAATTATGAGGGAGTAAGATTTCCAGTGGATACGAAACAGTACAAAAAGATAGAGAGGCAGAATGATATTAGCATCAGTGTGTTTGGGTATGAGGACAAGCAACCATTTCCTATCTACGTTTCTGAGGAGAAGTGTGAGGATCATATGGACCTGCTGCTAATAACGAATGGTGTTAAACGACACTACGTGTACATCAAAGACTTTGGTAGGTTTATGTTCGGTCAGTCTAATCACAAGTGTCGCAAGAATATCTGTAGATACTGTCTTCAATGTTTTACTACCAATGAGATTCTAGAGAATCATAAGGAGGTTTGTATGGTGGTAAATGGTAAGCAAGCGATCAAGATGCCAGTAGAAGAAGACAGCACTCTCGAGTATGAAAATTACCACAAACAATTAGAAGTACCATTCGTAATATACGCAGACTTCGAGGCTATCACAGAGAAGGTCGACAACGTGACACCACTCACAGGATCGTACACCAGTGAGTACCAAAGACATACGGACTGTGGGTATGGATACAAAGTAGTGTGCTGTTACGATGATAAATATAGTAAACCAGTAGAGATGTTTCGAGGTCCGAAAGCGGTTAAGAAGTTCATGAAAAAGATGTTAGAGGAGGTTAAATACTGCAAGAAAGTTAGAAATGAGCATTTTAATAAGGACATGGTTATGACCATAGCTGATAAGGTTAACTTCAAGGAAGCGACTAAATGTCATATTTGTGATAGGAAATACAAAAGGGGACAAGTAAGAGTTAGAGATCATTGTCATGTCACTGGTAAATATAGAGGTTCAGCACATCAGTTATGTAATAGGAACTACAGACTGACTGGTAAGATACCTGTCATATTTCACAATCTAAGAGGGTATGATAGTCACTTCATAATGCAAGAGATAGGTAAGCTAGGTCAGAAAATCAACGTCATACCAAATAATATGGAGAAATATATGGCATTCATGTTAGGAATATATGGCATTCATGTCTACCGACTGGTGGATTTGAGTGGGTCGAGGGTTTTGACATCAACAATCTAGATAAATATAATGATGACTCAGACAAAGGGTTGATATTCGAGGTTGATTTAGAGTACCCAGAGGAGTTGCACGATCTTCACAATGACTATCCTTTAGCCCCTGAGAGGATGAAAGTAAGTAGTGATATGTTGTCAAACTATTGTAAGACGATCCAAAACGAGTTTAAGATATCTGTAGGAGAGGTTGCAAAACTTATAACTAACCTAAACGGTAAGAGTAAGTATGTCGTTCACTATAGAAACCTACAATTATACAAAAGTTTGGGAATAAGGGTTAAGAAGATACATAGAGTACTTCAGTTCGATCAGTCACCATGGCTCAAACAATATATCGACTTTAACACAGACAAGAGAACCCAAGCAAATAATGACTTTGAGAAAGACTTCTTCAAGCTTATGAATAATAGCGTGTTTGGAAAGACTATGGAGAATCTACGAAAGCGTGTGAACGTGGAGTTAGTAACAGACGAGGAAAAACTGAAGAAACTAACGTCAAAACCAACCTTTGTTAGCAGCAAAATATTTGACAATAACTTGGTAGCAGTTCACAAGATCAAAGAGACACTAACTCTAAATAGACCAGCATACGTAGGTATGTGTATTCTAGACCTATCAAAGACATTGATGTACGACTTCCACTACAATTACATCAAAAAGAAGTATGGCAACAAAGCCAAATTACTATTCACAGACACGGACAGGCTAATGTATGAGATCGAGACGGAGGATGTGTACAAAGACATGTACGATATCAAAGAGATGTTTGACTTTAGTGGATATGACAAGTCATCTCCCTACTTCGACCCAACTAACAAGAAGGTTATTGGTAAAATGAAGGACGAGACATTAGGAGTCCCAATCGTTGAGTTCGTTGGTTTGAGGTCGAAAATGTATAGCTACATAAAAGAGGACGGGAAAGGTGGGAATACTGCTAAGGGTATCAAGAAGAGTACCATTAAAAACATGAGACACGACAACTACAAAAGTGTCCTAGAAAATGGTGAGCAGGTGTCTCATACATTTAGAACTATTCGCAGCAAGAGTCATCGACTAGGAAGCTACGAAATTAGGAAGATATCCTTAAGCTGCTATGACGACAAGCGATATATACTACCAGACGGTGTGTCTAGCTATGCGTATGGACATTACAAAATAGTCCAGAACTAGCTGCTTAGGTTTCTCGAATGTTTTCTAGTCTTGATGTGTTTATACTTAGAGGTCACGTGGTATGACCGATCGCACGTCTCACACACCCACTTATGAGTTCTCATCCACTCTTTGGTTTGAGCTCTGGATGCTATCAAAGCTTCTTCTTTGGTTTGGTAAATTCTTGGTCTTGCCATTATATATTACTATATATTTTATTTACCCACTCGTTGTAGTATGGATCTCCTCTCCCGTCCCAACCTAGATCCTTTTATACTACGCTATACAGGTTGTGCTCAAATCGTACCTTGACCTTACCAGGTTTGAGGTCGTTAAGACTACCTCTCAACTCTATACCTCTTCTAGAGCATACTCTTATGACATAGAAAATATATTTCGATATGTTCTTGACAATCAGTTTGTTTCTTTTAAGAGACCATATTATCTCTATAAAATCACTGACAACTGTTGGTATGTCACTCTCGTTAACTAGTCCAGTCAACATTCTATCTAACCACTTACTATAACTATGAGCCGATTTCTTGTACATCCAAATGTTAGGTACAAAGTTTCTCACGCGTCCGTAGGTAGTCTCTCCACACTTGTTACAACCAAATACACCATCTTCGATTTGGGTTCTGTGCTTACTACACTCGTAACAGTACGTGGTGTCGTACCACTTTTTTGGTGTTGCGTCCTTACTTCCATTCTTGATCTCGTCCAATGTGTACCCTAATGTAGTACCACTCCACTTTTTTGATGTATCAATCTCATCCAATGTATACCCAGCATAGAACATTCTCATTGTACGTTCGTCAATCATCTAAGTTACTATACTATATGTATCTGTAGACTATAGTGTAGTAACTTTGTGGTTGAGTGTCTCCCACTCACACTTTATTGTTGTGACCTGTTTTAGAGCGTCTGATAGTAGTTGTTCCAACTCTTCTATCTGATGAGTTTGGTAAGAGAGTGTCTCTATCAAGTTACGCTTTTTATCAAATTCCATAGCCATCTCCTTCAAAGTTTTAACGCTCATTATAACACTCTATATATTAAGTAACCTAAAGGTAACCCGACAACTCCAACGAATACCGTTTGATATTCTTTCATCTCGTCTGAGGGTTTGTAGTAGTCTGACAACTCAGGCTCTTTGCTAAATGTCTTACCATCATACTGTATCGTCAGTACTTGTCTTAGTTGATCCAGAGCGTGGTTCGTGTCGTTTATGTCTGCATTAGCATCTGACAATTGTTGTCTTAATTCCTGAACTTTGTCTCTCTGACGAATCTCGTTCTCGTAGAACTTCTCTTTCGCTCTTGCAAGACTCTCCAGTGCTTTGTTGTGTCTCTTTATCTCTGTCTCGTAGCCTGTATGGTTTAGCTTGCTGAATATAAATCCAGCTCCTGCGAATGCTATAGCATTGAACAAGCCACCTGCTATCACACTAGCCATTATGTATTACGTTAGATTATTTTGAGAACGGGCCAATAGGTAAGTATTTCTTGCTCTGCGCCCACTTAACGAGTAGCGTTGAGACACCTACAGCAGTCGCTAACTTGAGGGTACCCTTCACTGATTCGGGGGTACCCAACGGTTCTTTTAGTACTTTCTTTGATGCCATGGACACAGCTACGGCTCCAGCAGTCACAAGGGCTGCGTCGTATAGCTCGTTCATCAGTTATTTCCTATCTATTGATGCCATATATTATACGACATGTTTTAATCGAGGCTGTCGAGTTTACGTGATGGTTTTATAACAACGGTCTTAGGCTCTTCGGTTACTACTTGTTTGTCTTGACTAATCGTGTAATACAGCGAGCCAGCGTCTATTACCACTCCAATAGTACCTATGATGTATCCGTAGTTAAAACTATCGTCCTCTTTTATCACTCTATCTCTCATCTTCCTCTCTTTGGCTGCTTTTGATATAGCAGCCAAGCGTTTGCCTGCCTCTACTCTCTTAGGGTCTTTGACCCTTGTTGTCGACGTTATAATAGGTACGGACTCACTGTCAGTCATCTATACTATACGTGGTGTCTTGTTGTAGACAACCTCACAGTCATCTCACAGATTATCTCACAGATAGAGTATTCGGTGAAAATATCTTTGGTGATTAGACAGTGTGGTTTCACTCTTGAATCTCCTATTACAGTACTCACACAGAACTCTGGAGTCTGTCATATATGTCTCTATGAAATGTATTATCTCGTGTTGGTCTGAGGATAGTAATGTGTTGTACCCTTGTGATCTTAGTCTCCTTAATACCCTCATCTGGTTATTCCTAATAACTCCATTACCTTTCGGTGTTTTGAACTCTATAGCAAACCCATTATATCTCTTATGGAGCTGCGGGACAATCAAGTCTGGTTGTCCACCACTGTAACCCTTCTTCCACCCGTCTATTCTTTTCGTAGGTGTGTCTTGGTACTCACCCAACCCTGGGATGACTATTGTTGGGTGGTACTCTCTAATGTACTTCACAATGTCGTAGTGTAAATATGTCTCGTTCATGATTGATAGTTGGTTATGTTGCGTGTAAACACCTGTCTTTCTAATAGATGGTAGGACTTCTGAGAACACCCAGTTTTGAAACTTCTTGGCTGACTCGAGTTTCGATGAGAAGACTAGAGAGTAAACTCCTGGCTCTGATATGAGTATCGTATTTGATTGCAAGTTTAAAGGGGTGCGTGGTTCGCGCACCCGTTCAAACACCTCTCGTTTGACCTTATATATATCGTCAACGTGTACACTGATAGCCCAACTCGCGTTTTTATACCCTAGTGCCTTAGCGACTTCTTTTCCATAGAACCATATATTGTCTCCATCTTTGATAGTCGTGACTGAATTGTTCTCAAAACTGAAATGTTTGACAAGGCTCGTCATATATAATATACTGTGTGTAATATTATAAGTGACTCTGACCAAGGTCCTGCTTTAGGACCTTGGTCAGAGTAGTCTACTTTATCACTCAAAAACTCAGGTCCCAGACTGGGACCTGAGTTTTCGTCGTCTTTTGTGTGGAAAACACCCTTAGTTCTGATATATAGACTGTGTGTGGTTGTGAGTTTTTAGGCCCCGTCGTTTTACGCCCCCCTTTCAAACACCTCTCGTTTGACCTTCCTGAGGATGTTAACGATCTCCCTCATGTCTTACCCTAATTTGGAGCGTTAGTCTCTTCATATATTCTATTGTACCTTTTAACCATTCCATTGATTGGTGGACATAAGTCAGTCACATTATCGTCCAACACTTTAACGTCTGAGAGGAACATTGACTCGTCGTAAGGAAGACCTCTAAGATACGATCTTAGTTGTGTCAGTATTTTCTTGTAGCTAGTGTGTGCAAACTTACAATGCTCCACTCTACTAGTCAGATTGGATTTAGCCAAGTAGCCTTGGATGATCACACCAGGACCACTAATACAAGCAATGATTAGAGGGTTAGCGGTTACTGACCCAGCTACAATCCCTACTGTTGTTAACCCTATGCTAGCCATGTTTAACGATAGTTTTACTTTCTTCAACCTCTTGTATTTCCATTTGTAGCAGGCTTCTAGTTTGTGGTAGTACGCGTACAAGCGTTTGAGCTCTAGCACCTCTTCCTCTGACATATCCTTTGATATGTAGTTGAAAACAACAACTGACTTCTTCCTCATTAACTTACCTTGTATTTACTCATCATGTCTTTACCAACTAATATTATATCTCGGTTTGTCATATAACCAGAGATGATTTTAATACCGTAAAACTCTATCAAAGATGGGTAACTATAGGGTGCGAGTAACAATTTTGGTCGATGTGTTCCAAAGATAGTTCCATAAGGAGATCCTATCTCATTGTAGTTAGCTGTGAAGTCTGAGTCTGCTGATTTTATGTTGTTGACCCTAACATGGGAGTTATCCATCTGCCAATGTATTGATATCATATGTGTCTCAGTTATGTCGATGTTATTTGGGATTGTGCATGTGTACCCCTTTACTGGATAGCCACCACCATACGATAATTTGTCAGTTTTACCTCCTTTGTACCCTACGTACTTGTCATGCGATCCGTCGTCGTTTGACACAATCGTCTCCCAATCTGGCGTAGATACCCTCTTGGCTAACCTTACTACCACAAAAATGGATGTGTCACAGTATTGCATACGTGGACAGTTAAAGTGTATCCCAACTTCAAGTGGAATTGGAGTTAGCTTGGGGGACAGGAAGCTATGACCATTGTTAACACCAACAATAGGACCATACGTTGGATCGTGTTGTACTAACATGTTTGTTTTATCTCTAATGGTTTTCACTTTATTTATTCCATTGTGGTATTCCACCATACTCGCAGCATGCTTTGTGACGTTAAAGTCAAATAGAACGTTATAGGACTGCGTTCTAAAGTATTGCGATAAGTATACAGACTCCAACACTTTTTTACTGATAGCATCCAAATCATCGACTGGATCTGCTATGTTTTTGAGTGCCCCGAGCGCCATATCTATATCTCCAGACATCCTCCCACCACTCACGCTTAGTTTAGGACCATCGTCTAGATGTCTCTTCGCTCTTCTTAATGTTTTGTCGCTCTCGTAGTCTCTGTCCTCAAACCCATAACTTAGACTCATTGTGCTATAACACATATTTACTTACTAAATAGCCAGACACAGCCGAAACCACTAGAACTATCCCCAACTCTGTCGTGTTGTCACCTGGTGTCGTCTTTGGTTTGTCAAGTGTCTCCAGGTGCTCTCCACCTTCCTGGTGTACCACGTTTGGTGTCGTCAGACGATGCGTCGCCTTTGGTTTGTCAAGTGTCTCCAGGTGCTCTCCACCTTCCTGGTGTGCCACGTTTGGTGTCGTCAGACGATGCGTCACCTTTGGTTTATCAAGTGTCTCCAGATGCTCTCCACCTTCTTGGTGTACTTTCTTAACCTCCGTCGTTTCCATGTAGTTTAACCCACTGTTTACCCCAAACTTCATACTCTGTGTAGCAGTCTTTAGCAGGTTGTTGTACCCAGCGATTTTGTTCTTGAGGATTACAACGTTACTTGGCATTAACCACGTAGACGGCGACAGCGCAAGGTTTTGGACAACGTTAGTGTCTCTAATCGACTTGTTCATGTTGAGAATCCACGTTGACACGTCGTAGTTTATAACACTGTCCTCAACTAACTTTCGGAACTCTTGTTGAGTCTCTAGACTGCCTGCAGAATCACCAACGACTGACACACGTGTTCTCGCTTGTGCACCAAGTGTAGAGTAAACAAAAGACTCTATGGACTGATTTAGATATTGTCGCCCAATGTTGGTAAAACCATTCGACACCAGAGGAACGTATCGTTTGTAATCGTTCTTAACGTCGTTAATCGTGAAGACTCTCTCCTCACCTGTTGTACCATCAGCAAGGACTTTACCCTGGTAGTAATGCTTTTTAGGAATCTTGTCTGTCTTACCATACAATTCTCCAGCATCGAACTCTCTACTTATCGATCTCATACTCTCACCACCCTCCATCCTTCTGAGAAGTCTTCTAACAGTAAAGTACAGATGAAACCTCACTACACTAGTGATAACAGGGTGAACTTCTTGCGAGGGTGACAAGTGTTGCAACGACACTCCACAACAGAAACTTGCACAATACGTTGCAAACACGACCCTATAGTAGCTCTCATTATCGTCCCACTTTGACTTTGTCTTTGACGTGGTGATTTGTAATATTGGTAACTTTGAGAGAAAGTAGTTCTTTTGATTAACGAAGACTCTAAAGTTATTCACTGGGTAGTTCAACACGTTTTCCGTCGGATAACCATCCCAAAGTCCCCAGTGGTTCTTGCGACCTTTTGATAGTGGTTGGATAGTTCCACCAGATAGCCATATTTTTGGAAACTTGTCGTCGTGACCTTTTGGAGACTTGTTGTTGTGTAACCAAATCCACATACTCTTGTCGTTTTTGAAGGTATCACTAGTTATGTTAGTGCTTATGATGTCGTTGTTTCTAAAATATATGTCAACGCCATTAACCTCACCATCTTGTGAAACAGTTGGATCGAACTCAAACTTGCTCAAAGTGATGTGGGGGTACTTTTTGACTAGATTCAACTTAGCCACACGTATGGCATTAGCTATCTCTTCCTGGTCAGGTATTATTGGTTTGTTTATCGTTAGATACTTAGTGTACACCGGGTTACTCTTAAACCTACTTGAGTCTACACTAACGTCACCAATATTAGTTTTCGTCACGAAGAATATATGTATATGCATATTGTCGTCATCATCAAGAAAAAACCTATTCTTGTCAGCATAAGGATACTTTCTTTTGAACGCATCCATCATAACATACCGTACGTTATATGAGAGTGGTAGTATTGATTAGTGGTTCAACGAAAACTATAGACCTACCAGAGTCAACTCTAGCAACTAACTCAGACCCTCACTTACTAGTGAATAAGGCAACCATCTTTTGGGACTACGTTAACGTAACCACAGTCAACAATAAGATAACTTATAACAGTAACAACCACGTTTTTAGTCCTGGATACCACACCTTTAAAACGATTGCCGACGACTTGGGAGAGTTAGGAGACGTCAAGCTAGTGGCTAACAGATATGACTCGACGTGTACGATAACAACTGATCAACAAATAGAACTGTTTAAATTTGGACAACTTCTAGGGTTTGACGAAAACACTACAATAACCACCACAAAAACCAGTCCTAACGTTGTGAGCGTTAACAGAGGACTGAAATACATACAAGTAACATCTAATATTGTGGACAGGTCTAAGAACATACACTGTAAATTCAAAAGAGTCGTTTTGACCCCAAGGAGTCATTTCAGCACCTTTACTCGAAGGGTCATTTTGACCCTTCAAGGAGTGGTTTTGACTCTAAGGGTTGTTTTGAGCCCAACATGGGGTCAAAATGACACTTTAGTGGACTCCATGAACTCTTTCTAGGAGTTATAGGACTCCTGGAGGAGTCGATGCACTCTTTGTTAGAGTCATAGCACTCTTTGTTGGAGTCACAGCACTCTTTGTTGGAGTCCGAGGACTCTTTGTTAGAGTCATAGCACTCTTTGTTGGAGTTATTATGCTCTTTCTTGGAGTCATTGTAGTTTTTCTTGATTTGTGGATAAGTTGAGGTAACAATTGGTAATTAAATATATAAAATTATTCTATTCAAAAATATTTGAATAATTATGAACTATTCTGTATTCTGTTTTAGTAATACATGAAAAACAACTGAATAGCTGATTTCACTAATATCATAAATGAAATTGAATGCATCATTGTCTTTATATATGGTTGTCTACACACCAAATCTGTCTAACATCACACCAATCTGGTCTAAAATAATACTGAAATCCTCAGGCTCCGCCAAGCTGACAACATTGTTAAAATCTCTCTGAACATGGTATCAAAATGCCGACCGGTACTTTATTCCACCTAGCACGTGATCAGAGTGACACGCGATGTTATGGCGCAATATTTCGATATTCGTCGCTTCGCGATTTTACATTTTTTCGTGCGAAGAGAAGCTCGTATCTTTATAACTTTATTTGACGTATGAAACCTATCTAGAAGCGAGATGAAATACGTATTGATCCACTGGACTTCTACCAACTAGACGACTATCCTTACTAAAGATTTTGTTCGCGATTATGCTCGTTAATCCGAAGAAAGAAGGCATGCAGTTGATCACTGTTGTTTTCACAAAGCAGTTGTCAAACGGTCAAACCGCCTAAATGTGGCTGGAAAGCGTATCTGGGGCGCGTGATTGCTGCGACTGGTGAGTTGTATATAATTTGTTAATGACTTTGGTGATAATCTACTGCTCTCTTAATGTTTAATAATACTTAAATCTGTGTTTCATAATTGCGAATCACCATTAATTTTGGACGCCATTGACATTATTCGTCGAGTGAGTCGCTGTTGAAACATTTATATTGATCAGCTTTCGTCAATTGCTCATAAGGCCTTTGAAAGTTTGCTGAAAAAGGGCTTATGAGCCAGTTAAGCCCCTGAAGAAAAATGCACCAATATTACTGTACTAGAACTGTTTATTATATGAAATCTTGCTATTCATCAAAGCAATTAAACTGATTTAATTCTAAGAGAAACTGGTTGCTGGTTGGCACTTAGTTATGACAATGTTGAAGTTATAATGAAGGAAAAATTTGAGTGTGAAGATGCAACTGAGATGGGTTGTGAAAAATATAACTTCAAGGCACAGCTCTTGGGATTATGGAGTCCTATGACAGGAGCTTCATGGCAACAAGTTCAGTATTATATGATGGTGGTATTATGCCATTATGAAGTGAATGGATATTTTACTGAGAATATTTGGCATTTACACTACATTAATTGGATGACATATTAAAGGTATAGTGAAGTGTGATAAACCGACTGGAACCAGTTAAGAAAAATGCAACTACAAGACTAGCCTGTGTCACCCCTGACTCGTCTTGGTACGAGTACTTACTAACTAGGCTTCCTTATGGCCCTTCTACACGATACAATTCATTGTATACGATTGTCATTCTGGCATATATTGTTGTATACGATTGTCGTACTGGCGTATGCAATTGTTTGCACACAACATAATTCTTGTTTCTGATTCGATGGTGAATGTTGACATGCGTGTACAGTTTGATCACATACACCAAGATGACAATCGTATAGGACAAATCGTATAGGACAAATCGTACTGTGTACAGATGGTCCTTTAAGTACTTTGGTCTAATATAGTTATGCATTCATGTTTAAAACCATCAGGAGCCACCTTAATTGAGTGTAAATGCCAAATATTCTCAGTAATAAACCCATTCACTTCATTCGTGGCATTTCCACCATGGTCGTACAGGTATATACTGAACTTGTAGCCAAGCTCCCATAGTTCAGTCCGTTAGTGTGCTGGTGTACTGTATATTGCCAGGGTCGCAGGGTTCAATTCCCAGTATTATCTAGTTTGAATTAGTTGAGGAAATATTGAAATAATATGTATTTCCCCCTGTACCGTAATTTAGAGAGTGAAATTTTACATTATATCTGTCAAGTTTTTGCATGGCATATTGAAGTGATATGTAGTTTCTTGTGACTGACACAATGTGCTATTTGCACATAGAAATCTATTACTGTAATTCATGAAGACTTCCAATTTATTATCAACCTTATTTGGAAATATATTCTGTCCCAGTTACCAGTCACAGGGAAAAGCAAGGAAGGCCATCCTGCTCTGGACTGTGTGAAGGTCAAACTAATAATTGGTCAGAAATTGGCTATACGGTAATTAAAAAATTGAAATTGGTTATAATTACATTACAGCAAAAGATTGATTCACTAAGCAGAAAATGCAATCAGATTATAATAAATATTAGTGCCCACCACAAAACATGGATAAAAGCCAGGATATACAGTAATGTATGAAAAAATGTACGAAAGGGATTCTCAATTAATGCTCAGAGTGCCGATAACTTACTTTTGGACTTTCCTTGGAAAAAATATGTGTTGTTGTACATGTGTTTAAATTTTAATTTTTAACAATAAGAGACCTATTATGCCTCTCTCAAAAAGTCCCCTCAAATCTTTAATAATACCAGGTTTTTGTTGTAATCTAAATTTAGTAACACCAAAGCCATTGGATAATTATCATTCAATGGTATCAAGACAACAAACTTAAACTAGTGGTCTGTCGCCAATGCTAATTGGCTATGCTACTATACGTCTATTTGTGATAGACCACTTATAGTGAGATTAAGCACCAGTTTTGAAAATCAAAACAATGCAGAAACTTTGCAGTTTGTCTTTATTTTCATATTTTAAGTTTGACTGACTAGTTTATTGATACAAAAACAATTAACTTGTGATGAGCGTTAGACAACTTGGCTTGCATCTAATTGTTAAATTGACTGGTACCGTATGTATATCTGCCTAATTTATCACTATGGTTCTGGATTACAGGTCAATGTTATAGGTCAAGTGAAGGGTTGATTCTGCATTCTCATCTCTATTACTTCTCTTTCATTATTTCCTTTCAAATAAAAAAGTAATTAACAAAAGCAAGTATTTAGAGCTACAGTACTGTACCTCTTCACTTGATTTTTTTAAAAATACCTCTAGAAATATCTCTTTTATACCTGTAGGACTATATCCCTCTTATTAATATTTTAAAATTTATATATTTATTTATTTTCAGCTCATGTCCTGAAGCACTTCTATAAAGCAACATAATACACCAATGAGGCAACAATGGCATTATGGCACAAACATGGAGAAATGAAAGGCGTGCAATTGGTAGGAAGATAAAGGATGAAAACAGTTAGAACATTTTATTGAAACAAAACATTGATAATATGACTGAAAATTTCATGTTTTTATAATGTTAATTGAATTTTTAGTGAAAATTGACACTACGTTTAGTTATTTCTTGCAAAAC
Source organism: Chrysogorgia sp. JL179-B06 (assembly GCA_035772405.1). Taxonomy (NCBI): domain Eukaryota; kingdom Metazoa; phylum Cnidaria; class Anthozoa; order Scleralcyonacea; family Chrysogorgiidae; genus Chrysogorgia; species Chrysogorgia sp. JL179-B06. Next base: position 559,359 of record JAYKKM010000016.1, read on the forward strand.
TCTTCCAAAGTCTTTGACACATTGACTCATGCCTTCATTAGATCTATAATTCCTCTGATGAATTAGGACAGAGTAACTAGGTCCACAGCTTAGCAGGAAATAAATAAACGTAGTGTTTCAACCGAATATCGTTACTTAGTTTTAAATGGGCTTTTAGTGAAATATGTGTGAGTTACTAAAACAAGATGTTAATCTGGGCCAGTTGTTTGAATGTCCATTAATTGGGTATGATAATATCATGTTTACCTTGATTAGGACTGATAATGTACTATTGAGAAATATGTTTAAGTACATTTTAAAACCTACCAGTACAGTATGTTGTTGACATATTTAGTTAATAAATTATTGAAAATATTGACATATTTAGTTAATAAACTATTTTACACAATCTCTATTTTTGTTTCTGTGTATATGCAATATGCATGTATCATTCAAATTACAGGAATCATTCAAATAATATTGTTAATTTGCACAACTTGTTATAAAGTAGAATGAACTTCATAAATGGTACCAATGACTCTTCAAAGGAGTTGAAATGACCCAAAAAAGGTTAAAATTGACTCCTTAAAAGGTGTCGTCTGACCGCACATAAGTGTAGAAATGACCAAAAAGAAGGGTCAAAATGACTCCTTCAAAGGTGCCGTCTGACCCTACATAAGAGTAGAAGTGACCAAAAGAAGGGTCAAAATGACTCCTTTAAAGGTGTCGTCTGACCCTACATAAGAGTAGAAATGACTCCTTCAAAGGTGTCAAAATGACTCCTTCAAAGGTGTCGTCTGACCCTACATAAGAGTAGAAATGACTCCTTCAAAGGTGTCGTCTGACCCTACATAAGAGTAGAAATGACTCCTTCAAAGGTGTCAAAATGACTCCTTCAAAGGTGTCAAAATGACTCCTTCAAAGGTGTCAAAATGACTCCTTCAAAGGTGTCAAAATGACTCCTTCGAAGGTGTCAAAATGACTCCTTCGAAGGTGTCAAAATGACTCTTGTAAAGGGTAGAAATGACTCTTTAAAGGAGTAGGCCAAAAAGGAGTCAAAATGACTCCTTCGAGGTGTCGTCCTGGGGTCAAAAAAATGACTCCTTCAAAGGAGTCAAAATGACTCTTTTGAATTTACAGTGTAGTTAATGGTAGCAAAAGTGGTTGTATCGCAGTACTGCCAATAACTAGCACACAGACACTTAAGGGCTCTGTACAACATTTTGGTGTTGGGTCGAAAATCCCAATAAATAAAGGAATCATCAATCAACTAGAGTTCAAGATAACAGATCAGGACGATAACAGTATTAACGTTGGCGAGGTGTTGTTAGATTTACACATCACGTAGTGTATATGGACGTAGAGCAAGAACTAAGAGATATTTACTACAACCCATCAACTGGTTACCAATCTGCCGAGAGGCTGTACCAAAAGGCACAAGAAGACGGTCTAAACGTTAGTAGGGTAAAGATAAAGGACTGGCTAAAATCTCAAGACACGTACACCAGGTACAAACCAGTTGTTAAGAAACACAAGTTTAGACAAACATTTGTTGACTATCTGGGTGAGCAGATACAGATGGACTTGGTTGATATGGGCAAGTACAAGCATAAGAACAATGGGTACTACTGGATACTAACAGCCACTGAGATCCTTAGTAGGTATGCTTTCGCAATACCCGTCTATAGGAAAGACACGAAAAACATGACTAAGGCTGTCACAAAGTTACTAGAGAAGGCTAAGGTTAGATTTGGCGAGTACCCAAAGCTGGCTCAGTTTGACGACGGTAAGGAATTCTATAACGTTGGTGTGAAGGATCTATTGGATAAACACAATGTGAAGTACTTCAGGACGAACTCTGATAAAAAGGCAGCAGTCGTGGAACGGTTTAACAGAACACTCAAGACGTCTATGTGGAAGTACTTCTACAGTAAGGGAACGTATAAGTGGATAGACATTTTAGATCAGCTCGTTGAGAATTACAACAATACCAAACACAGTACTGTTCTAATGAAACCTAAAGACGTTAGTAAGAGAAACGAAAACGAAGTATGGACGACATTGTTTGGACACCATTTCGGTGACTACCCACTACCAAAGTTTAAAGTAGGTGATACTGTCAGGATATCAAAGTACAAGAGCATATTCGCAAAAGGGTATGAGGCTAACTTCACTGAGGAGCTATTCAAAGTGACAAAGGTCATACGTGGTGACCCTACCGTGTACGAGATAGAGGACCATGAAGGGGAACCCATCATCGGTAAGTTTTACGAGGAAGAGTTGTCAGCTGTTGATAAAAGAGACGATGTGTATAAAGTTGAGAAGATACTAAAGAGAAAGAAGGTTAAGGGTAAGAAAATGGTTTTAGTCAAGTGGCTCGGTTACGACAGTAAACACAACTCATGGATACCAGAGACTGATATTCAAAACATTGAGTAGTATATAATGGCTGATGGAGGGTTCGACGAAATCGAAATGCAAGATCGTGAAGAGTCTGAGGAGCGTAAATACAAGGAGTTAGAAGAAGAGCTCAACATGCTCAATAATATAGTCTCAGAACACGAGACAACGCAAGAACTTAGTGCCACGAGCAGAAGAATCGTTAGGGTGAAATTCGAACTAGAGAGGATAGACATAGCACGCAGAGTACAAGACAGAGCCAGACATGCGGAGACATCATTCACAGATAACGATGATGGTAAGACAGTAATAATAACTGGAGAGGATAAAGGGAGTGCCACGTCTGATGGTATCCCAAACCCAAAGTACGATAAAAGGTCATACAATACGTCAGTAACAAGAGATAGAAAGCAGTTTCTACTAGAACATCTTGGTGTTAGTATTAACGTTGGGGATGGAAAAGCCTCGCAGAGTGTGATAAAAAATATGAAAGTAATATTTGGTGTTAAAGGTCTTCCTAAAGGGTTAGAGTTTGAAAACAAGAGAGTTATGGTGTCAAAAGGGAATTCTATAGCGTACAGCGAAGCCAAGGACTCACAAAAAGATGTCAATAAATTTAAGAGTCTATTAAATGAGGCTATTGAGGAGCATGGAGCCACTACATCTGCGATGGTTGAGGAAATTAATGGCGACAACACAATCCCAGATAATGTATCAGAAGATATAGTATATAACGTAAGCGAACAGCTACAAGACATAGTCAAAGAAAGAGAGGAGCAACTCGTAGAAACGTCGCAAGGTATCTTCGTTAGTGAACAAGAGGTTAGGGAATTCGCTGGCTCTCTCAACCCAAAAGGTACAACTGAGGTAAAGACAGAGTCGCTAGACACACTAGGCGAACAATATAGACTTAAGGCCTTGAGCGAGCCAGACCCTATAAAAGAACAGTTCTATAAGAGTGTTAGTGACACAGCTTACTTGAAGGCAGATAGCATCCGTATCGAAAACAACGTGAGGCCAGAACATGACGAGGCAATAGACATACTAAAAGATGAGGTTGAGGGTAATGATCTAAACAGACTTGATAGGTTTAAAAAATGGGCAAAGGAAAACTTAGTTGGAATAAGTGCTATATCAATCTCTATAGCCGGGATAATAACTACCATAGTAATATCAGCTAGGAGTGTTATCGTCAAAGGTGGTCAAGCACTTGGAAAACTAGGAAAAGCTATAGCTAATCTAGCCGAAAAGGCTGGCCCTCTACTGGCTGGACTGCTAAACATGGTGGCGACTGTGCTAAAGTGGGGAGCTGCAGGAATATCTTGGTTAGCGTCTAATTTGTGGATCCTAGCGATAGCACTAGCTTGGTTCGTCTACGATCAGTACAAACAGAGGAAATAAAACATGTGTTATAATATAGTATGAACATTAATGAAAAAGAGTTGCTTCCTGGATATAGACGTCGTGAAATATCTGCTATCAAAGGCACAAGAACCCGTCATGTTGTAACGCTAAACCCCAACAAAGCCAATCCAGGGGAGGAATTATACATCGATATCCCGAAAACTAAGGGTAACACTTGTTTGGTACCCTCTAGTCTCCATATCCTATTCGACTTTAAGAGTTCTAACGCGAAATCATGGTTTCTAAACAACCTTTCGAGACTACTATTCGAGAGACTGGTGGTAAAACTAGCTGGTGAGTCTGCACTGTAAATTCAAAAGAGTCGTTTTGACCCCAAGGAGTCATTTCAGCACCTTTCCTCGAAGGGTCATTTTGACCCTTCAAGGAGTGGTTTTGACTCTAAGGGTTGTTTTGACCCCAACATGGGGTCAAAATGACACTTTAGTGGACTCCATGAACTCTTTCTAGGAGTTATAGGACTCCTGGAGGAGTCGATGGACTCTTTGTTAGAGTCATAGCACTCTTTGTTGGAGTAACAGCACTCTTTGTTGGAGTCCGAGGACTCTTTGTTAGAGTCATAGCACTCTTTGTTGGAGTTATTATGGTCTTTCTTGGAGTCATTGTAGCTTTTCTTGATTTGTGGATAAGTTGAGGTAAACATTGGTAATTAAATATATCTGAAAATTATTCTATTAAAAATATTTGAATATAAAAATATTTGAATAATTATGAACTATTCTGTATTCTGTTTTAGTAATGCATGAAAAACAACTGAATAGCTGATTTCACTAATATCATAAATGAAATTGAATGCATCATTGTCTTTATATATGGTTGTCTACACACCAAATCTGTCTAACATTACACCAATCTGGTCTAAAATAATGCTGAAATCCTCAGGCTCCGCCAAGCTGACAACATTGTTAAATCTCTCTGAACATGGTATCAAAATGCCGACCGGTACTTTATTCCACATAGCACGTGACCAGAGTGACACGTGTGTTATGGGTCTTATGGCGCAATATTTCGTATTCGTCGCTTCGCGATTTTACATGTTTTGCGTGCGAAGAGAATCTCGTATCTTTATAACTTTATTTGACGTATGAAACCTATCTAGAAGCGAGATGAAATACGTATTGATCCACTGGACTTCTACCAACTAGACGACTATCCTTGCTAAAGATTTTGTTCGCGATTATGCTCGTTAATCCGAGGAAAGAAGCCAGCCATGCAGTTGATCACTGTTGTTTTCACAAAGCAGCTGTTGTCAAACGGTCAAACCGCCTAAAGGTGGCTGGAAAGCGTATCTGGGGCGCGTGATTGCTGCGACTGGTGAGTTGTATATAATTTGTTAATGACTTTGGTGATAATCTACTGCTCTCTTAATGTTTAATAATACTTAAATCTGTGTTTCATAATTGCGAATCACCATTAATTTTGGACGCCATTGACATTATTCGTCGAGTGAGTCGCTGTTGAAACATTTATATTGATCAGCTTTCGTCAATTGCTCATAAGACCTTTGAAAGTTTGCTGAAAAAGGTCTTATGAGCCAGTTTAATAAGCCCCTGAAGGCTGAAGGAAAATGCACCAATATTACTGTACTAGAACTGTTTATTATATTAAATCTTGCTCTTCATCAAAGCAATTAAACTGATTTAATTCTAAGAGAAACTGGTTGTTGGTTGGCACTTAGTTATGACAATGTTGAAGTTATAGTGAAGGAAAACTTTGAGTGTGAAGATGCAACTGAGATGGGTTGTGAAAAATATAACTTCAAGGCCTAACAGTTTAGTAGCTGGAATTTAAGCCACAGCTCTTGGGATTATGGAGTCCTATGACAGGAGCTTGGCAACAAGTTCAGTATTATATGATGGTGGTATTATGCCATTATGAAGTGAATGGATATTTTACTGAGAATATTTGGCATTTACACTACATTAATTGGATGACATACAGGTATTAAAGTTATAGTGAAGGAAAATTGTAAGTGTGATATATAAACCGACTGGAACCAGTTAAGAAAAATGCAACTACAAGACTAGCCTGTGTCACACCCCTGACTCGTCTTGGTACGAGTAAGTACGAGTACGAGTACTTACTAACTAGGCTTCCTTATGGCCCTTCTACACGATACAATTCATCGTATACGATTGTCATTCTGGCATACATTGTTGTATACGATTGTCGTACTGGCGTATGCAATTGTTTGCACACAACATAATTCTTGTTTCTGATTCGATGGTGAATGTTGACATGCGTGTACAGTTTGATCACATACACCAAGATGACAATCGTATACGACAAATCGTACCGTGTACAGATGGTCCTTTAAGTACTTTGGTCTAATATAGTTATGCATTCATGTTTAAAACCATCAGGAACCACCTTAATTGAGTGTAAATGCCAAATATTCTCAGTAATAAACCCATTCACTTCATTCGTGGCATTTCCACCATGGTCGTACATGTATATACTGAACTTGTAGCCAAGCTCCCATAGTTCAGTCGGTTAGTGTGCTGGTGTACTGTATATTGCCAGGGTCGCAGGGTTCAATTCCCAGTATTATCTAGTTTGAATTAGTTGAGGAAATATTGAAATAATATGTATTTCCCCCTGTACCATAATTTAGAGAGTGAGATTTTACATTATATCTGTCAAGTTTTTGCATGGCATATTGAAGTGATATGTAGTTTCTTGTGACCGACACAATGTGCTATTTGCACATAGAAATCTATTACCGGTACTGTAATTCATGAAGATTTCCAATTTATTGTCAGCCTTATTTGGAAATATATTCTGTCCCAGTTATCAGTCACAGGGAAAAGCAAGGAAGGCCATCCTGCTCTGGACTGTGTGAAGGTCAAACTAATAATTGGTCAGAAATTGGCTATACGGTAATTAAAAAATTGAAATTGGTTATAATTACATTACAGCAAAAGATTGATTCACTAAGCAGAAAATGCAATCAGATTATAATAAATATTAGTGCCCACCACAAAACATGGATAAAAGCCAGGATATACAGTAATGTATGAAAAATGTACGAAAGGGATTCTCAATTAATGCTCAGAATGCCGATAACTTACTTTAGAACTTTCCTTGGAAAAAATATGTGTTATGTGTTTAAATTTTAACAATAAGAGACCTATTATGCCTCTCTCAAAAAGTCCCCTCAAGTCTTTAATAATACCAGGTTTTTGTTGTAATCTAAATTTATTAACACCAAAGCCATTGGATAATTATCATTCAATGGCATCAAGACAACAAACTTAAACTAGTGGTCTGTCGCCAATGCTAATTGGCTATGCTACTATAGGTCTATTTGTGATAGACCACTTATAGTGATTAAGCACCAGTTTTGAAAATCAAAACAATGCAGAAACTTTGCAGTTTGTCTTTATTTTCATATTTTAAGTTTGACTGACTAGTTTGTTGATACAAAAACAATTAACTTGTGATGAGCGTTAGACAACTTGGCTTGCATAGAACACTTGTGCCTTGTTGTCTAATTGTTAAATTGACTGGTACCGTATGTACAGTATATCTGCCTAATTTATCACTATGGTTCTGGATTATAGGTCAATGTTATAGGTCAAGTGAGGGGTTGATTCTGCATTCTCATCTCTATTACTTCTCTTTCATTATTTCCTTTCAAATAAAAAAGTAATTAACAAAAGCAAGTATTTAGAGCTACAGTACTGTACCTCTTCACTTGAATTTTTTAAAAATACCTCTTTTATACCTGTAGGACTATATCCCTCTTATTAATATTTTAAAATTTATATATTTATTTATTTTCAGCTCATGTCCTGAAGCACTTCTATAAAGCAACAGAATACACCAATGAGGCAACAATGGCATTATGGCACAAACATGGAGAAATGAAAGGCGTGCAATTGGTAGGAAGATAAAGGATGAAAAACAGTTAAAACATTTTATTGAAACAAAACATTGATAATATAACTGAAAATTTCATGTTTTTATAATGTTAATTGAATTTTTAGTGAAAATTGACACTACGTTTAGTTATTTCTTGCAAAACTCTTCCAAAGTCTTTGACACATTGACTCATGCCTTCATTAGATCTATACATGTAATTCCTCTGATGAATTAGGACAGAGTAACTAGGTCCACAGCTTAGCAGGAAATAAATAAATGTAGTGTTTCAACCGAATATCGTTACTTAGTTTTAAATGGGCTTTTAGTGAAATATGTGTGAGTTCCTAAAACAAGATGTTAATCTGGGCCAGTTGTTTGAATATCCATTAATTGGGCATGATAATATCATGTTTACCTTGATTAGGAACGATAATGTACTGTTGAGAAATATGCTTAAGTAGATTTTAAAACCTGCCAGTATAGTATGTTGTTGACATATTTAGTTAATAAATTATTGAAAATATTGACATATTTAGTTAATAAACTATTTTACACAATCTCTATTTTTGTTTCTGTGTATATGCAATATGCATGTATCATTCAAATTACAGGAATCATTCAAATAACATTAATGACCCAAAAGAAGAGTTAAAATGACTCCTTTAAAGGTGTCGTCTGACCCTACATAAGAGTAAAAATGACCCAAAAGAAGAGTTAAAATGACTCCTTCAAAGGTGTCGTCTGACCCTACATAAGAGTAAAAATGACCCAAAAGAAGAGTTAAAATGACTCCTTCAAAGGTGTCGTCTGACCCTACATAAGAGTAAAAATGACCCAAAAGAAGAGTTAAAATGACTTCTTTAAAGGTGTCGTCTGACCCTACATAAGAGTAGAAATGACTCCTTCAAAGGTGTCAAAATGACTCCATCAAAGGTGTCAAAATGACTCCTTCGAAGGTGTCAAAATGACTCCTTCGAAGGTGTCAAAATGACTCCATCAAAGGTGTCAAAATGACTCCTTCGAAGGTGTTAAAATGACTCCTTCAAAGGTGTCAAAATGACTCCTTCAAAGGTGTCAAAATGACTCCTTCAAAGGTGTCAAAATGACTCCTTCAAAGGTGTCAAAATGACTCCTTCAAAGGTGTCAAAATGACTCTTGTAAAGGGTAGAAATGACTCTTTAAAGGAGTAGGCCAAAAAGGAGTCAAAATGACTCCTTCGAGGTGTCGTCCTGGGGTCAAAAAAATGACTCCTTCAAAGGAGTCAAAATGACTCTTTTGAATTTACAGTGTGTGTACGACAATAGTGGTGAAAGTGTCATCGGTACGTACAAAGACCTCTGGAAATCTAACAGTGAGCGAGACCAGATGGTCGAATACGGTATAGCAAACGAGAACCTTCGAAAGTTAATCTCAAAGGATGACAGTGGCGCAGCCAGTGGAGACACACAAAAAGTTAGTGATGGTCTGATGTTCTCCATTCATAACACTAAACAAAAGATTCAAATCGACAAGATTCTAGAAGATCATGGTCTATACGCACCATACAACATGAACAACAATTTCAGGTACATAATCACACTCCCTAAAGCGTCTGATATTATGGTGGCTCAATCTGGATCAGCTGTGGCTGGCTATACGTTAGAGAACCTTGAGTTGGAGTACGAAACTATCGAGAATCAAGAGATTGCTGATGAAGTATCATCTCTATACGCGTCCGGTAGGTCTCTATCATACGAACACATAACACTAATGAAGACTGTGGAGTGGGATAAAGGAATCACACTCGTAAACGAGAACATTAACCTACCAAGAAAATCGATGAAATCTGTCGTTTTACTCTTCACAAACAAAACAAGAACTGATAGTGAAGCATTCGTCTATCCAAACATAGAGTCAGTCAAACTCACCATAGAAGGTGTACCGAACATGGTCTACAGTCAAGGAATACCGAAATCAAGACTCTGGGGAGAAGCGAAAAGACTATTCGGGCAAGGACTAGACTCCGACCAGCATATGACTATCCAAAAGTTTTACAAAAACGGTTTCGCTTTGGTTGTTGACCTTAGATCTATCGAAGATAATGTGAAAGTTGCAACTGGAAAAAAGATTGTGAACACCCAGTCAGGAATATTGATGGAAATCAATAAAGAAGTCACAACAGCAAACGTTATGTGTAGAATATTCGTGCTCTCCGATGGTCTCGTAAACCTCATCAACAACGATCTACAATCAATCCAGTACTAAACATATAGTATTCTATATGAAAACACCTTTTAACATGCTGATTGTTGGTATGACAGCCTGCGGTAAAACGTACTACCTCTTGAATATGATAGAGAAAGACTACACGAATCACTTCGATTTCATCATTCTTATATGCCCGACGTTTGAGTGGAATAAAACGTACACAGAGTGGAAATACTTGAGAGACCCAGACTTTATCGCTATTCAGTGTGAGCAAGACAAGGTCAACGTAGTCCTCAAACACGTGACTGACACTTACAAAGGTACCAATTCACTAATAATATTAGATGATTGTGCTGGTGGGCAGGACGTTAAAAACAGAACAAGCGAACTAGTCAAACTAGCCTTTAGCGCTAGACACTACAACCTATCCACGATAGTCATAACACAACAACTAACCTCAATTAGTAAGCCATATCGTGAGAACATCTCAAAGTTAGTAACATTCTACAACCCTAACAGAAACGACATGAAAATTATCGTAAACGATTATCTCAACGGAGTCGATAAAGAGGAAATTCAGGAAACAATAAAACAGTTGAAAGACAACGAGTACACTGTAAATTCAAAAGAGTCGTTTTGACCCCAAGGAGTCATTTCAGCACCTTTACTCGAAGGGTCATTTTGACCCTTCAAGGAGTGGTTTTGACTCTAAGGGTTGTTTTGACCCCAACATGGGGTCAAAATGACACTTTAGTGGACTCCATTAACTCTTTCTAGGAGTTATAGGACTCCTGGAGGAGTCGATGGACTCTTTGTTAGAGTCATAGCACTCTTTGTTGGAGTCACAGCACTCTTTGTTGGAGTCCGAGGACTCTTTGTTAGAGTCATAGCACTCTTTGTTGGAGTTATTATGCTCTTTCTTGGAGTCATTGTAGTTTTTCTTGATTTGTGGATTAGTTGAAGTAAAAATTGGTAATTAAATATATAAAATTATTCTATTCAAAAATATTTGAATAATTATATATGAACTATTCTGTATTCTGTAAAAACAACTGAATAGCTGATTTCACTAATATCATAAATGAAATTGAATGCATCATTGTCTTTATATATGATTGTCTATACACACCAAATCTGTCTAACATTACACCAATCTGGTCTAAAATAATACTGAAATCGTCAGGCTCCGCCAAGCTGACAACATTGTTAAAATCTCTCTGAACATGGTATCAAAATGCCGACCGGTACTTTATTCCACATAGCACGTGATCAGAGTGACACGTGATGTTATGCGCAATATTTCGTATTCGTCGCTTCGCGACTTTACATGTTCTGCGTGCGAAGAGAAGCTCGTATCTTTATAACTTTATTTGACGTATGAAACCTATCTAGAAGCGAGATGAAATACGTATTGATCCACTGGACTTCTACCAACTAGACGACTATCCTTGCCAAAGATTTTGTTCGCGATTATGCTCGTTAATCCGAAGAAAGAAGGCATGCAGTTGATCACTGTTGTTTTCACAAAGCAGTTGTCAAACGGTCAAACCGCCTAAAGGTGGCTGGAAAGCGTATCTGGGGCGCGTGATTGCTGCGACTGGTGAGTTGTATATAATTTGTTAATGACTTTGGTGATAATCTACTGCTCTCTTAATGTTTAATAATACTTAAATCTGTGTTTCATAATTGCGAATCACCATTAATTTTGGACGCCATTGACATTATTCGTCGAGTGAGTCGCTGTTGAAACATTTATATTGATCAGCTTTCGTCAATTGCTCATAAGACCTTTGAAAGTTTGCTGAAAAAGGTCTTATGAGCCAGTTAAGCCCCTGAAGGAAAATGCACCAATATTACTGTGCTAGAACTGTTTATTATATTAAATCTTGCTCTTCATCAAAGCAATTAAACTGATTTAATTCTAAGAGAAACTGGTTGGTGGTTGGCACTTAGTTATGACAGTGTTGAAGTTATAGTGAAGGAAAACTTTGAGTGTGAAGATGCAACTGAGATGGGTTGTGAAAAATATAACTTCAAGGCCTAACAGTTTAGTAGCTGGAATTTAAGCCACAGCTCTTGGGATTATGGAGTCCTATGACAGGAACTTGGCAACAAGTTCAGTATTATATGATGGTGGTATTATGCCATTATGAAGTGAATGGATATTTTACTGAGAATATTTGGCATTTACACTACATTAATTGGATGACATATTAAAGTTATAGTGAAGGAAAATTGTAAGTGTGATAAACCGACTGGAACCAGTTAAGAAAAATGCAACTACAAGACTAGCCTGTGTCACACCCCTGACTCGTCTTGGTATGAGTAAGTACGAGTACTTACTAACTAGGCTTCCTTATGGCCCTTCTACACGATACAATTCATCGTGTACGATTGTCATTCTGGCATACATTGTTGTATACGATTGTTGTACTGGCGTATGCAATTGTTTGCACACAACATAATTATTGTTTCTGATTCGATGGTGAATGTTGACATGCGTGTACAGTTTGATCACATACACCAAGATGACAATCGTATACGACAAATCGTACCGTGTACAGATGGTCCTTTAAGTACTTTAGTCTAATATAGTTATGCATTTATGTTTAAAACCATCAGGAGCCACCTTAATTGAGTGTAAATGCCAAATATTCTCAGTAATAAACCCATTCACTTCATTCGTGGCATTTTCACCATGGTCGTACAGGTATATACTGAACTTGTAGCCAAGCTCCCATAGTTCAGTCGGTTAGTGTGCTGGTGTACTGTATATTGCCAGGGTCGCAGGGTTCAATTCCCAGTATTATCTAGTTTGAATTAGTTGAGGAAATATTGAAATAATATGTATTTCCCCTGTACCGTAATTTAGAGAGTGAGATTTTACATTATATCTGTCAAGTTTTTGCATGGCATATTGAAGTGATATGTAGTTTCTTGTGACCGACACAATGTGCTATTTGCACATAGAAATCTATTACTATAATTCATGAAGACTTCCAATTTATTGTCAGCCTTATTTGGAAATATATTCTGTCCCAGTTATCAGTCACAGGGAAAAGCAAGGTGTGAAGGTCAAACTAATAATTGGTCAGAAATTGGCTATACGGTAATTAAAAAATTGAAATTGGTTATAATTACATTACAGCAAAAGATTGATTCACTAAGCAGAAAATGCAATCAGATTACAATAAATATTAGTGCCCACCACAAAACATGGATAAAAGCCAGGATATACAGTAATGTATGAAAAAATGTACGAAAGGGATTCTCAATTAATGCTCAGAGTGCCGATAGCTTACTTTAGGACTTTCCTTGGAAAAAATATGTGTTGTTATACATGTGTTTAAATTTTAACAATAAGCGACCTATTATGCCTCTCTCAAAAAGTCCCCTCAAGTCTTTAATAATACCAGGTTTTTGTTGTAATTTAAATTTAGTAACACCAAAGCCATTGGATAATTATCATTCAATGGCATCAAGACAACAAACTTAAACTAGTGCATAGCCAATTAGCATTGGCGACAGACCAACTATAGGTCTATTTGTGATGGACCACTTATAGTGATTAAGCACCAGTTTTGAAAATCAAAACAATGCAGAAACTTTGCAGTTTGTCTTTATTTTCATATTTTAAGTTTGACTGACTAGTTTGTTGATACAAAAACAATTAACTTGTGATGAGCGTTAGACAGCTTGGCTTGCATAGAACACTTGTGCCTTGTTGTCTAATTGTTAAATTTACTGGTACCGTATGTATATCTGCCTAATTTATCACTATGGTTCTGGATTATAGGTCAATGTTATAGGTCAAGTGAGGGGTTGATATTCTGCATTCTCATCTCTATTACTTCTCTCTCATTATTTCCTTTCAAATAAAAAAGTAATTAACAAAAGCAAGTATTTAGAGCTACAGTACTGTACCTCTTCACTTGAATTTTTTAAAAATACCTCTAGAAATTTCTCTTTTATAACTGTAGGACTATATCCCTCTTATTAATATTTTAAAATTTATATATTTATTTATTTTCAGCTCATGTCCTGAAGCACTTCTATAAAGCAACAGAATACACCAATGAGGCAACAATGGCATTATGGCACAAACATGGAGAAATGAAAGGCGTGCAATTGGTAGGAAGATAAAGGATGAAAACAGTTAGAACATTTTATTGAAACAAAATATTGATAATATAACTGAAAATTTCATGTTTTTATAATGTTAATCGAATTTTTAGTGAAAATTGACACTACGTTTAGTTATTTCTTGCAAAACTCTTCCAAAGTATTTGACACATTGACTCATGCCTTCATTAGATCTATAATTCCTCTGATGAATTAGGACAGAGTAACTAGGTCAACAGCTTAGCAGGAAATAAATAAACGTAGTGTTTCAACCGAATATCGTTACTTAGTTTTAAATGGGCTTTTAGTGAAATATGTGTGAGTTCCTAAAACAAGATGTTAATCTGGGCCAGTTGTTTGAATGTCCATTAATTGGGCATGATAATAGTATGTTGTTGACATATTTAGTAAATAAATTATTGAAAATATTGACATATTTAGTTAATAAACTATTTTACACAATCTCTATTTTTGTTTCTGTGTATATACAATATGCATGTATCATTCAAATTACAGGAATCATTCAAATAACATTGTTAATTTTTACAACTTGTTAGTTGTTATAGAGTAGAATGAACTTCATAAAGGGTACCAATGACTCTTCAAAGGAGTAGAAATGACCCAAAAAAGGGTAAAATTTACACCTTAAAAGGTGTCGTCTGACCCTACATAAGTGTAGAAATGACCAAAAAGAAGGGTCAAAATGACTCCTTCGAAGGTGTCGTCTGACCCTACATAAGAGTAGAAGTGACCCAAAAGAAGGGTCAAAATGACTACTTCAAAGGTGTCGTCTGACCCTACATAAGAGTAAAAATGACCCAAAAGAAGAGTTAAAATGACTCCTTTAAAGGTGTCGTCTGACCCTACATAAGAGTAGAAATGACTCCTTCAAAGGTGTCAAAATGACTCCTTCGAAGGTGTCAAAATGACTCCTTCGAAGGTGTCAAAAGGACTCCTTCGAAGGTGTCAAAATGACTCCTTCGAAGGTGTCAAAATGACTCCTTCGAAGGTGTCAAAATGACTCCTTCAAAGGTGTCAAAATGACTCCTTCAAAGGTGTCAAAATGACTCCTTCGAAGGTGTCAAAATGACTCCTTCGAAGGTGTCAAAATGACTCTTGTAAAGGGTAGAAATGACTCTTTAAAGGAGTAGGCTAAAAAGGAGTCAAAATGACTCCTTCGAGGTGTCGTCCTGGGGTCAAAAAAATGACTCCTTCAAAGGAGTCAAAATGACACTTTTGAATTTACAGTGTACGCAAGATTGGAGATACTTCTAAGGCATCCATACTCATACGAATTAGTTATTCCGCGAGAACAAAACATATCGTATAATATAGGACATGCCAAAACGCAAGACAAAAAATCTCGAGACAATTGACGAACTCATTGAAGACGTACAAGAAGCAGAACAGGAAGTGATCGATGAACCACAAATCGACACACCACAAGTTGACGACACTCCGCAAACTGACGTAGACAATAAACGAAACGAACTAAAAAGACTCTCAGAAGACGGTGAGATAGACCAATCCGTCGCCTATATCAAAAAGGCCTCATCTAAAGTTATCAACAAGATCTATGAAGAATGGGAGGTAAAAAGAATGGAGAAAGCGAACGCGTTCCTATGTGATCTTTTAATAAGTAAGTTCGCCCACGCGTTAGGAGGGTTCAACGCTATTGAATCACCTGAAAAGCTCGAAAAAGAGTTGATTACTGACCAACTACTTAAAAGAGACGTAGAGAAGTTTATATCATACGTATCCCCCTACCTCCCTTGTTTAGGGTTGTTATCGGGTGGACTGACAACTAGTAAACACGTATTTAGCCACATGGCTAGAGAGGAAACCCCTGAGGGGAAACCACCGAATGAAGGAGACAGTGCTATCTAATTACAACAATTTACAAAACGACCTAAATACATGAGTATATACTAACTTAATGAGTGTAGAACGTCAGGAGTCAGTGGAGGAAAAGACAGTGAGACTAAACAAAGAGTTGTTATTTATCTACCAGATTAGAGATATCAAACGACAACTCTTCGCTAAGACTAGCTTAGAACGTGAGGAACTAGACGAGAGGTTTAAACATACTGCACTCGGGAAAAGGATGACCAGTCACGACAGAGAGTTACAGCTTCTACGTCCCACTAGCTAAGACGCGTCTCACTTTAACGAATTTTAATTCACCCCGTTTTAGTAGTCTCGAAAGTGGGGTTAACAGCGAATTTTTCACATTTTGATTGCGAAGCATGAAAAAAATGGAAAAATGCGCTGGTAGCCCCACTTTCTATACTACTCCTTTATAATCCATAATAGCATTCGGGGAAGAAACATTACGAAATAAAAAACTTAATCTATTTATAAGTTCACTTTGACTAAAATAATGTCTTGATTGTTTTTCAGATAAATAGTTCGTTCCCTTCGAGTTAGTTATTTGTAAGGTTTAACTCGCCATCAAACAATGATAAATAAAATACTTCTTCGTTTGAAGTTCAAGAAGAGTTACTTCACGATAACTGGGTTTCTCTCCCCAAAACTGGTAATATTCACAATCCATTATATGAGTGATATGGGATAAAAATAATTTTTGTCGTTCTTGGGATATTTCTTCTTTACATTTGTTTAATGCACAATTATATTTACCCATATACAACTCCTCGATACTGAGATCTTCAGATTTTTTCTGTTCATTATCTGTTGTATCCATCTCTAATGGGATGTAGTCATCTGCTTCTTTAATTTCTGTTTCGCTGTTCACGTTCTTCTTCTCAAATATGTTTGCCATTCCCTCTCTCTTGCACTCAGACGGATATTAATTATTTTCGAACATACATCAGGTTTTATAATAGCATCCTACGTTACTATGCGTTACTGTGGGTAGAATGGTTTGACCAATCAGAGCTGGTTCATTAAAGCGTTGATGTCATACAGATGATTTGTGATAGTCATGAACAATGATTGTTTGCTGTGGTATTATAGACGCGAATCCATAATTAGCGATTTCTTCTAAACAAATACTCGAGGATTAGTTGACCATATGGGTTGTGTGTTGCGGGATTAAAGACACGAATCCATAATTTTGTAAAAAACACACACGTCAAATCAGTTGATTTATTAAATATTCGTGGGATTAGTTTATACGTTGTAGTTACAATAGTACTTTTCAAATTTTATCAAATCAATTTCGTGTTAAATTCTTCATCAACATTTACCGTGTAAGATCAAACTGCGTGTGGAAATATATATTTTAGGAATGGAAAAATAGTATATATACAAGTCGATTTGTTAAAAAACGCGTTCCATCATTCGTTTTTGAGAATGTCGTTAAAAATTGGTCATAAAAGAACCTATGAGCAAGCTAATGAACAAGAAATCAATATTAAGACGATATTGAAAATTGTTTATTATATACAACATTTTCGTAACCGTTACATTGGATTATTATTTGCCGTCTGTGACTTATGTGACTATTACTATGGTGGAATTATTTAATGTGTGGAAATTGAATCGAGACATATTGGACATGGTTATGGAGATTACGCATATATTGAAAAAACGAAAACTGAAATGAACCAAGATGAATGCAAGGATTGGAGAATCGTAACAGATAAACAACAATATATAATTCCCGTAGTTCATCCACAACGAAAATATTTTATTTATGGTGGAAAACTATGTTCGCGTTATCAGAAATTACTATTAATACCCGCTCAAACATTATTTAAATCTATTTTTCATTTGAATTATAATCATTCAGATAAATTTTTTATTGAAATTCAAACAAGTTATTACCCTAGAAATGATATTTACCATTTTATTTCCATTACTATTACTGATGATCAAACTAATCTTACAATTACGAAACCCATAGGATATGGAGAGTCTTATCTTTGTAATATATTACATAGACTTCATCGTTGTTTTAGTCGTGAATTTACATATTGCTGTGTTTATTTATTTTTTTAGATCCTTTTTATTTGAAGGCTACTTTTTATTATCTGCGTGATTTAGATAAATTTGAGAAAATAGTTTATCAACTAGCAAGTTGTTTTATTTTCTTTTGCAAAAATCATAACCCTATATCAAAAATTAACGCTAGTAACGATAGGATTTATAAATTTAATCTCGATAAGATTGTTAAGCTACTGATAACGAAACCCCCACCTATTACCTGTTGTTATAAAAATTGTCAGAATTACTCTTATTGGTTTAAATTGTTTTATAAAACGAGTGTAAATTATAAGTTTATAGTAAGTTTATTTTCTGAGCTTGTTAAAAATAATAGTATTATACAAAATAATAGACCCGCAAGCTTACAATTTTACCCTCCGCATTTGGATATTATATATAATTATACTATAACGGTAAGGATTGCATCTGATCATACTAGGTCAAACACTTTTATTATTATGAGTATTATAGAAGCATATAATATTAACTATGAAGATCCTGACATTATAATACAGAGTATTGAAAAATTGTATTTAGACTAATTTCAAAAATTCAAAGATTATATTCAACAACCAAAACCAATTGTGTTTTTTTTCATTGGGGAACAAAATAAATTTAAGATGAGAATTTCTAAAATCTAAAATAGTTTGACGTACAAACAATTTTATATAATATTCTTCATTATCAATGTTTTTATATCTAAAAAAACATAGGATTAAAGCAAAAAATGTTATTATTTGTCCAATTCCATGTCTATCAATCCGATTATATACATCCAAAATTTCACGTGGATTTTTTAAATACCAAATAATATCTTTAAAAAAATTCTCATGATCGTCAAGACATTTCCACACACTTTTTCCATACTTTATTGATTTTTATTTCAAAACGTGCCAGTTCTTTTACCATAATATTCCACACCTCCATGATTTCACACTTAACTGATTTTTTATTTACAACAATATCATTTTATACATTTTAGTTTTCTTTTTTTAAATTCATGCTTTCTTTTTACTTCCTTATTATTATCCATTATATATCGTTTTTCCATAAGATCACTCGTAAATTTTTTAGAACGCCATAGCAAACATTGTTTATTTATATATAGTTTATCAATATATAGTCCCTCTAACTCACGATATTTATCGCGTTGTGTACAAATAATATCTTGATCGTAATTCGAATAGATTGTCATTCGTTTTTCTTCACGATGTTCATCACCTTTTTTTCACGTTTCATAGAAATTAAAGAACGTTTAAAACACCTTTTCTTCAGTGGAGGATCGTTAGATATTTCTCGATCGTCTTCCTCTTCTTCTTCTTCTTCTTCACAAAGAAACGGTGTATTTCTTGTGGAAATGATGGTTGGGGTGATGTAGAGATATGTGGTAATGGTGGGGGTGAAAGAGGGATAGGGAATAATGTTGGGACAAGAGCGTTTTCTATTTCATCAACAACTCGTTATAAATTTGTTCCTTGAACGGTAGGGGGTACCGTTTCATGACACAGCCGAATTAAATTCGAAGGAGAAGGAATTGGTATTTGTCCAAATAAATCAATGGGCATTTCATCTATGTAATTATCAAATTCTTCTTGTGCGGGTAATTCGTATGACTGTGGAGGCGAATTCGCTTGCGGTGGAAGAGGAGATGAAATATACTTTGCTTGCGGTGCTTGAAGAGGTATATTATACTTTGCTTGCGGGAGTAGAGGTGGTGAATTATAATTTGCTTGCGGGAGTAGAGACGGTAAATTATACTTTGCTTGCCGTAGCGACGAATTATACTTTGCTTGCGGGAGTAGAGGAAATATGGGACTGGACTGTGCTTGAGATATTGGTACAGCGGTATTTAATAGCGACTGTGTGATGTCTTTAGTTGGACTATGTTTTACTTTCTTTCTTCTGATTTCATGTACTTGACTGCGTATATCTGGTTCGTCATCTGAAAAATCCAGCCCCATTTTATCTATCGTTTTACGATATTCTTGTTGCTGTAGACGTCGTCGTTTTAACATTTTGGGTATATCTTTTCCTTTACTTTCTATCCGAGCAATTGTTTTTCCAACTTCAACATTTTGTTTGGTCTGCTTCACACGAGCCATAATTATCTTGTGACTAAAAATTTAAAATCAAAAGCTTATAAAAAATAGCAAAAAATATATAGGTTAACCTCATTGGTTGAATGATAACCCTTGATTCATAATAAAAACAATTGGGGTTATCATCTCATTGGTTGAATGATAATATAAAGTAGATATTATAGGATATCCTTGACGATTCCCTAATAATACATGTAAATCTTTTAAAACTTTTTGTCTACTTAATGCTTGGGTTCGCGTTTTTAATTTTTATCGGTAAACGTTGTTGGGAAAGACATAAAAACATATGTTAGGAGTAATATTTTTTTAGAACACTTTTAAAATGAGTGAAGGTACTAAGGAAAATCCTATGTTGAGTATAATGACTGATTTAGCTGGGGATTTTTCACATGTTGATTTTGAAGTGATTAAATGTCATAGAATGGTTATGTTACCCAACAATCAACGAGCAGAAAGAATAATATATAAGGTATTATTGTTATGGCATGAGGAATATAAGTATATATATATATATCTACGCATCGACCGATTTTACAGATTTAATCGGGAAGTTTGTTAATGTAGAGATTACAAGACCGAAATCTGCATGGCAACCAATGAATCACGCAGTATTTATTGATATAATATCCATGAAGAGTCTATCTCGTCAACGAGTACTACATTTAATGGGATCAAGACCAATAACAAAACCCGCTGCCGATTCGATACAGATGTATGATCTATTTTTTAAAGACGAACATAACAATTATTTAAAAACAGAATATGATTCAAGCCAAATCGATAAGATTGGTAAAAGCGTCTATCTTAACAATCATTATATATTCATTGTAAATATATGAGTTAATCCCCTTTGTATATATAGACATCCTATCTCTACTAAAACATTTTTATATTCAAGACTCATCATGGCAACAAGTATATATATAAACGAAATTAAACTTGCTAACGTTAAGTTATATACCTCTGAATTTTTATATACTATTTGTAAGGACTCCGATTTTTACGCTGTTGACTTTTGGAAAGAAGATAAAATTTGGTTTGATACTCGTCGCGGGGTAATATTAAAGGATTATAATCTTAACTCGATTCTTAATACAAAAATGGGAGTACAAGCTGGAATTATTGTTGCTGTGATACTACGAAACGAGAATCAAGAAGATCTCATTGGAAAGCACATCTTCTTTGAAAACTCATTCACAATGCGTTCTACCTATCCATAATTTTAACGTTAGAAGAAATGTATGTTATTTTTATTAAAAAGATTTCTCATCTGTTTTGGTATGTATGAATATAATTAACACTCTCTTAAACCCAGTTACCCGACACTTATTACCTACCAAAACTGTTATCGGGAATATTAAAATATATACTAAATTGTGTGAAAAGTGTAAAATAGAGTACCAAAAAGCATAAAAATAGCTATAAATATGTTTAAATAAGTGTAAAATGCTTAAATATCTAGAATGTAGACGTATTTAAACATACCTCCACCAATACCCGACAATGTAGTGACAAACGTTACACCAATACCCCTATATTCAGAAGACGAGGAAAGCGAGGAATTGGTATTCAGAGTCCAAAAAGACAACGAATATAATTTTGAAGAGTACATCCCTACCGAAAAAGACGATCAACCCCTAGTATGGGAATACGTAGACACCAATGGTGAGGCATTTATGTACTTCGAAAGTGCACAACAATTAGTTAAAATGCGTAAGCATTAACTGATATATTTTTAAATTGTAGGGGGATATCCCTCATTGAAAAAAGATCCGAGCAATACAGAAACAGAAAATTGGGTTTCGTATTTAAATAACTTTTTGTCTTGATATATATATTTTGTAAAAATCTTTTTGTTTCTTGTAAATATTCCATGTTAAAAAAAACTTCCTAAAACTTCTGCGTCCTGTGTGTTTTACTATAGCTAACTCTTTCATCATACGCTAACGAACAACCCTGGCGTAAAATAAGCAATTGATAGAATGAGGGATGACCT
Source organism: Chrysogorgia sp. JL179-B06 (assembly GCA_035772405.1). Classification (NCBI taxonomy): domain Eukaryota; kingdom Metazoa; phylum Cnidaria; class Anthozoa; order Scleralcyonacea; family Chrysogorgiidae; genus Chrysogorgia; species Chrysogorgia sp. JL179-B06. The sequence goes on from JAYKKM010000016.1 coordinate 581,376, forward strand.
GATTGTCGCTTTGGACCAGAGTAAATCTCATTCCAATCACAAATTCAACTACGGGCGAACGCGCGCCAATGCAGTTTAGTAATAAATACTACGGCACATTGGAAGAGTTCAGAGTCTTGTACCAAGTACAACTTACAAGCAAGCAATACACACAACAGGAGCCAACTGAAAAATATTATGAAACCCTACCTGCTTATATACCCAACCATAATCAGAAACTCTTAAAAAATTTTGGGGGTGCATTTCATCTAATTTTTTTAAACACTTTACGGTATAAACCCCCATAACTTTTTCCAGGTACATTTTCATCTAATTTTTTTTGGATACATTTCATCAAAAATTTTTGAGAACACTTTTTCGGGATATCATCTCTAAAACTTTTTGGAAGACTTCGCAAAACACCAAATAATTTTTTGAGACATTGCATCTAAAAATTTTTGACATCATATTTTTTAAAATACCGTAACTAAGAAATATCAGTCATTATGCCATAAGATGGCGTTCAGGTAAGAGCTCAGTGACGGAAATTTCTATGATTAATTCTATAATCAAATTTTTGGGTTTTTGATTATTTTTATTTCAAACATCACAACTCTTCTCTTCAAATAAAAATAATATGAAGTTTTTTGGATGCCAGGTGCACGTAAGTATAAATCACATCGGGTGAGGTATGATGGTCGTTTATACTAAAGCTTTTTTAGACTTTTTGATATATCTTTCTCATGAAATTTTGACTTTTACGATCACCTTGATTGATCTTCCTCATCTCTGGTCGTAAAAAACTCAAGAAAAACTGGTCGTAAAACAACACCAGGTTTCATGACATAAATATACAAATTCATTAAAAAACCTCTTGTATACGACCAGTTGCATATCCCCCTGATTTGATCACTGGTCGCTCTTTACAAGGTGACCACACCTTAAAAATACGACACCCTCCTGGAAATATGGGACTGGACTGTGCTCTGATTGGTCAATTCAAATCATACTTGATTCTGATTGGCTTAGAGCTCGGCCCAGTCCCTAGCACATTAATAATAATAATAATATATATATTACTACTTACGGACCATTGTTTGATCGCTCCGAACCAATAAGATTGCTAGGCCCAGATCTTGGTATAGTTTTCTGATTGACTCAATAACAGAATCGGGGGTTGGATGAAATAACGAATTACCCGTGTGGAGTAGCGTGAGAATAATATTGTCTCAATATTCTTTGTCAAAAACTAAAAGCAAGATAAAATTAGAATATGGACAAAGCGCTTTTGGATGACATTTTGTCGGTCGTTCTTCCGATTCGTTTTCCTAAAATTAAATCCCTTACCGCGTCGCAGAATGAGGCACTTTTGTTATACATAAATGATGACGGGACGTATTCGCAATTGTACCAACTGGCTATGGAAAATCATTGATTTTTCAGATCGTGCTAAACATTTGTAGAGGACTGTCGATTCGAGGATTACAGTATATTGCAGATCCCATTCTTGTTGTCGTATTCCCATTAAACTCGTAACTGTCGAATGTGTGAATCAACTGAGGAGCTAAAGGAATCACTCTGCTAGTCTGACTGGGGATACCATCGAAGATCAAGGAATTTGTGATGGAAACTATTCCTTTGTATTTGGCTTAGAATCGCAGAATCTTAATTAATGCAACATAAGGGCAAAGTTTGAAACGAAAATAAATTTAGCTGTAGGTGAATTAAATTTGACAGGTTCTGTGTCACATCGAGTGGCAGTTTGACCTTCCTCTCAAACGGAAAAAGTACAATAGAAAAGGGCAATAGAAAGCAAAACAGTGACATACTGAATCTGATAAAACAAGAAACAGCCCATTTAATTTGTTAAATCCACATTAAATACTTTTTGCTTGTGTGTCTGTTAAGCCTGGTTTCCATTTCGTCGCCACGATCGCAACGGTATCATAGTGGACGATATATCTATTTAGCATATACCAAAACAGTGAATAGTGCTTTTCGCGCAATCTGATTGGTTCCTCTAGCTCGGGATATCCTGCACTATTCACTGTTTCGCAAAACAACATGGTGTCATTCTCTTGAACGATTTTCTTTTTACATAATGCAAGAAATTGGTAAAAGCAGGCAGGTAGAAAACAATTACTGTATGTAGGAAAATTATTTTAGGTAATATTTATGAAAAACAAGTTTCAAAGAGAGAATAGAAAGTGCTCAAAAATCCGCAGAACAACGAATGATATGCTCCGAAAACAAACTTGATTGAACGAACCGACTGTTGCATGTCAGTTTTCGTTCAAATATTTTGAAAGAAAAGTGTTCTCCGTAGTTCATATATCGATATTCGCCTTTATATAGTTTGAGACAATTTGAATTGCCTTTCATATAGAATTTAATAACATTTACAACATTAAAAATCATTTCGGTTGCAACAAAACCAAGCAAAACGTAAATAATTAGTACGGTTTCAGCCATAAAGATTACCGCGATACACTGCCCAAGAAACTGGCGAGTAATGAACTGAATACTAAACAAATGACCTGGAAAACATACTACCGATTTTATAACAGTAAACACCCACAGAAATCTTTATAAATTAAAGGAAATTCAACGACTAAACACATGAAACATTGTCGTTGCACTGACCGAAATAAAAACGCTTTGAAAAGAACAATTACTGTCGTTTACTCACCCAGAATTCATTAGTTATCGTTTGTCCTCAGGTTTTCCCACGAGTACAGTATTAAAATATTTCCTTTGAGTTAAAATCCAGTGGTCTTTTGCCTTACTTTGATCCAACTTCGAAAGGTTTTCAAAACGGCCGGCTGCTGTCAGCTTGTCAAAACTGATAAACAACTCCAAATATGGAAAAGCAAACTCCAAATATGGAAAAGCCATATGGAAAGGGCATTTTTTGCCTTGCGTTTCGCAACAATTACTGGCTAAATTATAATGAAACTAACCGAAATTTACTTATTTTTTATCAATTTGTTTTGGTATATGCTAAAACAATTATTCACCTCAGTGTCAGTGAATAGTGGTTGGATATTTACCTCGACGCTTCGCGTCTCGGTAAATATCCACCACTATTCACTTCCACTTCGGTGAATAATTGTTAAATATCTGAAATCAGTAAAGACTGCTTAATTTTCATACAGCAGACAAAAGACAAGATAGATCGACACTCTATTACATCGACCACTATGACACCGTTGCGATCGTGGCGACCAAATGGAAACCAGGCTTTATAGATGTCATATCGGAATCCGAAAATTTAAAATATTACATAAGTATAAAATTAATTTATTCACATGCAGATATTTTTTTAATTTCTGGAAACATCTAAAGATTTCAGTTCGCTTAATTTAAAACGATAGAATTCTGTTCAATATATGATAATATCGAATCCTGTTTTTGGTAACCAAGTTCTGGAACACAATGTTTATTGACAAAAGCATGCAGGCGTTGCTCCTTGCAACAGAAATGATTCCTGGATGTGAATAACTCTGGTTAAGTTGTAGAATTTGCTTTCTTCCATTAAGTTGTATATTTGCTTTCTACCACAAGTCCAGAATTGTTTCAACATTGTTTCAACAACATTGTTTCAATTGTTTCAACATTTGCAATTATGAAGTGGCATTACATGTACTGTTTGGTTTTAATCTCCCAGAAATTATCTTTAGAAAACTGAAACATAGCTTATATATATACTCTATATGATGAACAGTTCCTTATTTTGTATTGTTTGTCTTTACTCTCCGTACTGAGTTTACAGAATTCATTTACAGGTATAGTGTTCCATATTATACTGATCACAATTTTGCGCTGCCTTCCTCGCTGCTGTCGACTCTTTTATACCTAAAACCATACTAAAGCGTTCCTTTACACCTCCTTATATTACAAAGGACCAACTTCATGCCATAAAAATGAAAGAGTCTCTCAGAAGAAAAGCAAAGGCTAAGAACTCGCCTCAACTGCGGGAAAAATTCCGCAAAATCCGACAGCATCTGAAGTGTTGGATTAACGCTAGAAAAAGAGAATATTTATCTAGTTTATCTGAATCTATATACGTTAATTCTAAACCTTTCTGGAGATTTTTAAAGTCTAAATCGTCAAAATCCTCATTACCTGATGTGATGAAATTAGGAGATCTTAAACTCTCTTCTTCAAAAGAAAAGGCTGACGCTTTTAACAGTACAACTTTTCTGCGTCAGTCTTTAATCCTGACACTAGTTCTTCTTCTTTATCTTCTCGATCAAATTCTACTCTCAATTCTCTTGACTCCATAATTGTTTCTGGATCCTTAGTACAGTCGCTATTATATAATTTGTCACCTTCTGAAGCAACTGGCCCAGATGGAATACCTGATTATCTCTTAAAACGATGTTCTGAAGTTATCGCTCCCTCCCTGGCTGCTCTCTTCGAGTTATCTATCCAACACGGTATGGATAATGGAAACATGCTAATATAGTTCCAGTCCCTAAGAAAAGTGACGTTCATGAAGTTACTAATTACAGACCAATTTCTTTACTATCCCAAATCTCTAAAGTTCTTGAACGTTTGATTTTCACTCAAGTTTCTTTTTTCATTAAGAACTCTTTATATGATCTCCAGCATGGTTTCCGCTGTAATAGGTCATGTGTTACTCAACTTCTTAATATATTTCACGACATTGGTAGTGCCCTTGATGCTGGTAAAGAAATTGACCTCATATATCTTGATTTTGCTAAAGCTTTTGAATCTGTCTCTCATAGTAAACTCTTATCCAAGCTGAAAACTTATGGAATTTCCGGTCCTATTCTTAAATGGTTTGCCGATTATCTTCATGATCGGAAACAGCGTGTTGTTGTTGAAGGAGTTTCTTCGTCGTACCTTAGTGTTAAGCCTGGTGTGCCGCAAGTAGTGTGATAGGTCCCTTCTTTTTAGTCTCTATGTTAATGACCTTCCGGAGGTAACCAGCAACAGTACTGTTGCTCTTTTTGCTGATGACAACAAGTGCTTCCGCTCAATTGAGTCACCAGCGGATAGAGATCTCGTCCAGCTTGATCTCGATGCTATGAGCAACTGGTCACAGTCCTGGCAAATGAAATTTAATGTGTCTAAAACTCTTTTACTAAGGATATCCCGAAAACGTACTCAATCTAGTCATTCCTACCACCTCAACAACGAATTAGTGAAAAGTGTAACAAATCAAACCGATTTGGGTGTGGTCATCAGCAATGACCTTAAGTGGTCCCCCCATATCGCTAAATGTGTTGCTAAAGCTAATCGTATGCTTGGGTTTCTTAGCAGGAACTGTGCTCAAATGTCAAATGTCCGTTGCCGTCGTCTACTTTATTTAGCGCTCGTCCGTTCTCACTTGTCTTACGGTAGTGAAATCTGGGCTCCTCAGGATAAGTCACGCGACCTTTCACTTCTTGAGGGTGTTCAGAGACGAGCAACTAAATTCGCACTCCAAGATTATGAATCGTCTTACCTTGACCGTCTTAAAAGGCTTAACTTATTACCGATATCATATTGGCTTGAAATTAAGGATCTTCTCTTAATTCAAATAATTATGTTACCAAACAGGAAGCTCACATTTCCAAGTTGGCCCAATCCGTTCCTTCCTTAGGCAACACAATTGTTCCTTTTTGATGGCTGGTAAAGGGGTTTGGTGGACGAGCAATGAGGATGGGGATGTGGAATTGTTTGACAGCAAACAATCAGAGATGAATTGTAGAGCTGAAGGTCCAAAGATTCACCATTTTCGGTCAAGTAATTTCAAGAAAGAAGAAAGCTATCTGGCCGAAAGTTGGTTAATGTGCCTGGAAAAGAAAATTCCCTTACCACTTCATGTATTGCGTGTGAAAGATCCAAGTAAAGATGTCTTCAAATGTATCCAGACAGAGTTTTTAGTGAGCCACAAAGCACATGCAACAAATGATGATAATCTGAATGGTGCATCCAGTGACTGCATGGATCATGTGATGGAATGGACTGCTGAGGATGACCAAGAAACCAGTGATACCAGTGCACAACACAAGGAAGGATACTGCAACAGTGAGAAAGAAAGAAGCGAACTGGACGAGAATCTTATAAGTGTTACTTTGGTGACACCTCCAGTAGACAAAGAGATGGTGATAATAAACCAATCCATAATTCATACAGCTGTAACAGGTACTGCAGAATTATTTACAATATTATTGAATACAATATATATATATCAGGCTCGGACTGGCTATTAATTGTGCCATCGTGCCATAGAACAATGGCTGTCTATTGTTCTAACACGGCTAGCCATTGTTCTCTGGCACAATAGCCAGTCCTTGCCTGATATATATGCAGGTGTGCTAAAACATAATCATTGCACAATATGTCACATGGGATATTGTTAATAAATGGTGATTAAATAAATTCAACCATCTAACATAATACAAAATAAATTCCAGTGACCAATTAATCAAGTTTTACTTGTATTTTAGCTCAAGAAATTGCTCAAGTTAATAGCATAGACACAGGTAGTGATCAAGACAAGCATGCCAAACAACAGGCTCCAAACCTTGCCAATTGCAAACCAGACCAGTGGCAGTGGCAAACCAAACTTGGTGAAACCATTGCATATGTACTTGGATGTACTGACGAAGTCTGTGTATTTGACAAAGCGAGACAGAAACTCAAGAGCAAACCACAAGATAAGTTCGTACATGACAGTTACTTGGACAAGCTTGCCGTCCTTCAAACAAGGGTGTCACGGATGAAAGGAAAACTGGAGAACGAAATTAAAGACTGGGAAAAAAACTATTTTATGAATAACCATATTTTGCCGACATATGACGATTTGTTAGCTGATCCAGTAACGAAGAAGATATTAAAACAAATAAAAACTGCCAAAGCGGTAACGAAGACTAAGTAGTTAGAAATCATATAAATGTCCAGCAGATTTAAACATGGTACAAATGTAAATAGTAATTAATGAAACAGTAAATATCGATACCAATTATACAGGATTAATAGTGTTCCCCCGATTAGTAGACTATACGTACTGTATGTGTAGTAAAAAAGTAGAGTGCTGCGTAGACAGTGTTTTGAATATATAGCAAAGTGAAAAGGTGGTAAACTGCTAATAATTTAGTGACGAGATACTGACGTTTCGAGCGGGCCCTTCATCAGAGTATGTATTTCCTTTCATCCGTGACACCCTTGTTTGAAGGGCTCCGCTCGAAACGTCAGTATCTCGTCACTAAATTCTTGGCAGTTTACCACCTTTCCACTTTGCTATATACACGTATGTGTAGTCGGCTAGAAAATTGACACATAATAATAATAAAATATATACTCTTGAATCATATTAGGATAACATGTACATATAATGATTACGCATAAAACTTTACAAGTGTTTGTTTCAACATCAAACTAAAATTTAACTGTGACACAAACACTTATAAGTTATAACCTGACGATGGAAGTCGATCTTTCGAATTTAATCAAAATACAAATAACAATAAAAAAGAACATACGTCGTACGGTACCTCATCACTTTTGTAGTCTTTGCAAATACGTTCCAATTTCCAAAAAGCGTCGTTTCTGTGTGAAGAACTCAATCGATCAATCAGAAATGAAAATATTGTCCATGATCATATACTTTTTTGAACAACAAACAATCAGACAAGATATGCTTTGTGAAACGGTTCCAGTCACTCGTAAAGCATTCAGTTGCTACGGTAACCATGACTTGAACTTCAAACCCAGGCCCCCTTCTTCGCACAGTCTACTTCTAAATATGGCTATCATATCCAAATTAGGAAAGATGCGCGGTAAATTTGCAAGCGCGCAATTTTCGCAAATAATTAGAATACGCGCGCGCGCCTATTTCTCTAGCTACTGAATACAGCGTAGATCTAAATTTTACGTCTTAGAACCACACTGTATGGCACATTCCACTCAGCAGAAAAGAAAACTCAGAAACTCAAGGAAAAAGCGAAAACAACAACAACGATCAATCCAACGATACAAGCAGAGATTTGAAAAGGAGGTGCTGAAAGAAGTAAACTGCGCAGTCAAGCTCATAAGGAAAGACTTCGAACAACAGAAACGCATTGCTTCCAAATACTATAATAATGTATGGAAGCAAACAAAGAACTAACTTTGCACAAACCTGAAGTTCAAAAGGTCAGGGTAGCAAAACTGTTAACTGTATGGTACAGTAGTTTAAAATAGTAATGTTACTAGCTAATACATGTGGTACTTGTATGTATGTGTGTGTGTGTGTGTGGTGGCACTACAGGTGTGCAAACGGTGCACCACCGGGGCCCATGGGCCGAGGGGGCCCACCAGGAAAACTGCCTATTTATTAATGGTGCTGTTATTAATAATATTTTCTTAAAAATAATGGATGTGTGTGTGTTGTGATTCATTCACTCGAGAAGATCTTGTGTGTGTGTATATATATATATATATATATATATATTATATATATTATATATATATATATAAATTATATATATTATATATTATATATATTATATATTATATATATATATATATCTACATATATATATATATATATATATACATATACATATACATATACATATATATATATATATATATATATATATATATATATATATATATATATATATATATATATATATATATATATATATATATATATATATATATATATATATATATATATATATATATATATATATATATATATATATTATATATATATATATATATATATATATATATATATATATATATATATATATATATATAATATATATTTAACAAATAGTTTCCATTTTGCCGTTGTCTGTTCAGTTATAGATGCACAGATGACGTCAGAACGTGGTAAGAACAAAAAAGTGGCCCACGAGACGATAGTCGAGTGGGTCACTGATGTTCTTACCACGTTCTGACATCCTCTGTGCATCTATAACTGAACAGACAACGGCAAAATGGAATCTATTTGTTTTATAACAAATTTAAAACAAACTATTCAAAAGGCTTACTAGCTCTGGCGATTTCTGGGGCATGAAAAATAATAAAAGCAGTCGGCTGACGAGATCTGAAGTGATCTGGCGTGAGCAGACGTGTCCGTGCATCTATCCTCTAATAGATCACGGCCAACAACCAATGAGAATGCGCGTAGTAAACAGGTTATTGTATAAATAATTATATATCATCAAATCATTGCTTGTAAATCGAAAATATGTTCATTCAAGCATTCAAGAGATCAATAAGCTCGCAGCACATGATTTATCAAATCAAAAACAACTCCGGCTGCGCCCTGATGGTTTTAAATTTGATAAAACACTATTGCTCGTTTACTAAACAACAGGTATACATACCACATTTATTTTAAAATTAAATCTGAAAATAGCAAAATCATCATGGCTTTGAAATTATAATATCCTTGCTGGCAAACAATCTTTAATAAAATGCATATATTCTGTATGAATTTTATTTATTTACATCAGTTAACACCCTGTTTAGGTTTCATCTGCTAGTACAGGATTACAAGGGACAAAGTACATCCCAGAAATTGAACCAGATGAGCTAGAAGATGTTTAACCATGTATTGGTTCTGGAACCTTTGGGCAGTGTTATATACGGCACTATCGAAGGTTAGGTATCCATGTTGTTGAAAAAAGGTTACCTAATTCAAGTGCAAGTTCAGTGTACAAGGAAGCCTGCTGTCAACAAATGTTTTCACATAGATGTGTGCCTTGTATATTTGGAGTTCATGTTACTGAGAAGCCTTTCTCAATAATTATGGAGTTCATTGGGAAAGATTTGCAGTCATTGACAGTTCACAAGCTGTTTCATGATAAAAATGCCATCCAGTCAATGGAAGATATGTCTGTCACAGACTAGTGTGTTACGATGTTGCTGATGCATTGCATCACATGCATGAAAAGGGATATTTGCATTGTGATTTAAAAACGAACAATGTTCTTGTTTCAAAAAACCAGACAGGATACTTGATTGACTTTGGGAAAGTATGTGCAATATCAAATCCACCAGCAAAGAAATATTGCAACAGATACCACCATATAGCTCCTGAGGTTATGGATGGCCATCCAGCTAGTCGTGCAAGTGACATATATTCACTTGGTATGATTATTTTAGCTGTTGGGGAAAAAATTGAGCATAACACACTGCTTATAATTGGGAAAAGGTCAACTTCTCCTATTTGCTCACAGAGACCAAGCATGGTTGGAATTCTGACTGACTTAAATCCATATTATCTAACTGCAAAAAGATAAACATTCATTTACAACAATTAATAATTACATATTGATTATAAAATATTACAAAATACAACAATATTTTCTAATGGAGCTTACAGTATGTAAGGTTTATGTCACACTTTTGTTCTTACCACCAAGCAATGTTTTGGCATTAAGAGATTATGTAACATCAAAGCGAGGCTTGGTGGTGAGAACAAAAGCATGACATAAACCTGCATTTAAGCCCAATTGATTGTTCATGATTCATATATATAATGAGGAGTTGATTGCCAAGTTATTATTTTATAGTACATCTGACAGTACTCCACCCTATAATTGTTTTAAAGCACTCATACATTTGTAAAGCAAGAACTTGAGGTATGATGTCAAGATACAGTACACTGTAAGTTCTCTTATTAGGATACAAATGGCAACTAGTCATCCAGATATTTTTGTCTTTCAGTTGCCAGTTCAAGCTTTACTGCATATTATTAACTCATAATAGTGTGGACATTAAAACTAAAACTATATATACGCATAAAGCAAGGACTTCTAAGTTGTCAAGATACTATATACTGTATGTGTCTTTGGTCAACTGGTCATCAAGATATTTTTGTCTTTCGGTGGCCAGTTCAAGCTTTATTGCATATTAATTACTGGTATATCCAGATATTAAAACTAAAACTATAATATAATACATGCGTCAAGCAAGAACTTCTAAGTTGTCAAGATACAATGTGTCTTTGGGCAACTGGTCATCACGATATTTTTGTCTTTCGGTGACCAGTTCAAGCTTTACTGCATATTAACTCATATATATATGATAGTGTTGACATTAAAACTAAAACTACAGTAATACATGTGTAAAGCACGAACTTCTAAGTTGTCAAGATACAATGTGTCTTTGGGCAACTGGTCATCAAGATATTTTTGTCTTTCGGTGACCAGTTCAAGCTTTACTGCATATTAACTCATATATATATTATAGTGTTGACATTAAAACTAAAACTACAGTAATAATGTACATGTGTAAAGCACGAACTTCTAAGTTGTCAAGATACTATGTGTCTTTGGGAAACTGGTCATCAAGATATTTTTGTCTTTCAGTGGCCAGTTCAAGCTTTACTGCATATTAACTCATATATATATAACTCATATATATATAATACATATAACTCAATTGTTGCTAAACATACAAATCACCATCTATTTTAGTAAGGTCAATTTTGAATTATAGACACAGTAGTAAGTTTACACTAAACATTTTAATTGGCCTGGCATTATGGTGACAACTTGGCCAAAAATATAAAAAATCCCAAAGCTTAAAACAGACAAAATCTATTGTTCATTGTACTCATCTAACTCCTTCAGTGCTTTGGAAATTTCCTCGATCTTGGCAGTTTGGGTGAAACATGTTATCTGCAAAACAATTGTTTGTAACAAAGACAAGGAGATCAGCCAGTGTGAGTTGCTTGGATGACACAAAAGGTCAACATCTGTGGGGTGGATTTACAGTAAAGTGAAGGTTGTTTGGGCTCTTTAGAAATGTTGCAATCGCTTATTCACCTTCAATAACATGCAAGTACAGCATGCAAATAAACTTCAGAGACATGCAGTTGTTCAATAAGCAGTGTACACGACTGCAGTTGCAAGCAATAAAGGTATTGATTGAACAACAGTTGTTTTGTTTTGTTATAATTTTTGTGAGTCATCATTCATTGTTAAAAAGCATCCACCAATTGTGTTCAAACAAACCAGGCTGGGCCAGACAGGACACAATTAATGACTCAAGAGCCTGCCATTTTGATCATTGTTTTAACACTTTTCCTTTACGTACAGACTAAACTACACCATTGGTAGACTTTTGTATATATGGAAACAATGCAAGCGACAAAAGGCCTGGAGATGAAAAGACCATAAAACTGAAAAGGGCACCTTTATTTAGTATTTACACAACCTGGTGCAAACACAAGAGTGTGCTTAGTAGAATGTTAAAGTGCAATTGCAATTGCAATAAAATGCAATTGCAAAATGTAATAAAATGCAATTGCAATAAAATGCAATTGCAAGAGCATGAGCTGAGTGTTTATCAAAGTATGCCGTACTTTCAAATTCTCACAAATTCACTTGACTTGCAGCAAGTTATATAGAGTGCCCAGGACATTATATTACTTTTAATAGAACAATGCTAAGAAAATTGTCTGAAAATGCAAATGCGATATCATATTGTATATCCCCATGTTTATGTATCAGTCAAATCCAAGCATTCCCATCCCCCCAGCATTGGAATTTTTTTTAAAAAATGATGATAATTCCCCCACAGTGGCGATGAAATGCAGGTGCAAATGCCCTGCAGTGGGGCCAAAAATCTGTGGCAAATCCCCAGCCCCAGGGGAAATATGAAAGCAACAACAGCAATTTTCAGTGTTTTCAAATATCAAATTATTATATAAATACTACAGTATTTCATGGCTCAAAATAACATTTCATGTTATGCCGGTCATGGTGACTATTTCAATTGTGACCGATCAAAGGCGATTTTTGACCGGTGAAACTTCATGACACCCCTCCCCCCATAAAAACACAACAAAAACACAACCCACAACACAACAAAAAACATGTAAAGTATATTCTACACTATACATATAAGCTAGTACTGATATGTTTGTCATAAAAAGGAAAAGCATGCATAGTTCACTTCAATATATATCAGACATTATGAAATGAGTCTACAACAGCACAACGACACTCATTTTAAGTTCCTTCAAATCATAGTTAATATTTTAACTATGTTCAAATGGAAGTAATAAAATTAATTGCAAGTAATATGACCGGTCAAAATGACCGGCGTTATACTAATTTGACCGGTCACATTAAAAATTTGGCCGGCCATTGACCAGCTGTTATTTTGAGCCCTGGTACTCTGCTAAATTTGTCTACTGTAGGCTGTATATATATAAGGGAAAAGGGAAGAAAATAGAAATTAAATATTTATTAAATATTTTTATATATATATAATAAGAAATATTTTCTCTCTTCCTAAGGCTTAAACTCCTGCATGATCGAATCACACTCGAACAACAACACATTTTGTATGCTATAGCAATGATATGGAGTGGAAATTCAAATGCATCTGCCACAACCCGCACCCCTACCCCCCCCCCCCACACACACACACACACACACACACACACTGCCTTTTGGCGTTGCCCAAAGGGAATGAGGCTCAGATTCACTGTATTATCTAATGCCCAACCGCTGAGCAAAGGTTTGCGTTCAAATTCCCCACCCCTGGAATTCATCAACGTATCAAATACCCGGCAGTGTCCGGGGTACGGGCACGGTTGGATTTGACTGATACATTACATAACCTCATGCATGCTTACATCTGAAACATTAGCTGCAGAGCTGGATAAATATGGATAATTATTTTATAAAAAATACAAACATTCATTTAATACAAACATTCACTTACTTCTATTGTAAACCAATGCAGAGTTGGGTAAATGACCATTAACAGTCTGACAACGGCTGCTGGAGCAGTACTTTTTGTGGCATGTGAGCAAACTAAGGTCAATTAATCGCCTTGACAAGGACCACGGTTATTGAGCAATTCTTTCTTCGTGTTCACATTTTACTATCAACACACAGGTAAATTATAACTGTCACCCTTGCTTTGGCCAATTGAGGCACACATGCAGATCTGAAAAAATCAATTATAAAATACTCATTACTTCAATTATTACTGTATTTCACTAGAAAACTATTGTTTCACTATAAAACTATTATTTCGGAGCAAATTTAGAATACCCGTCCACTTTTGCATTAAACTGCATTTAAGGCATTAATACAAACCAGGTTGCTCTAAAATCTCTTTAAATATAATGTCGAAGGTTTATATTGTGTGTACTCAGTACTTGTTGATTGTTATCAAATTGAAATGGTTTTCGACATTATATTTAAAGAGATTTTAGAGCAACCTGGTTTGTATTTCTGCCTTTAAATGCAGTTTCAAAAGTGGACGGGTATTAATTATACCATTATTTCTCTAGAAAACCATTATTTCAAACATGTTGTGAAGATTTGCAGCCGCCATCTTGAAAGCTCGCAATATCAATACGCAACTTATGGAAATTATAATCATCAAAAGCACAAGTAACATACTAACATATACTCTCTCATATAAAAACACAACTTACAAGCGAGAATCTTAACGGATTCTTACGACGTTAAGTAGAGGGAAATCAGCGATGACCATGCAAAAGCAAAGCAAATTCAAAGGTTTTATCAGGACATATTTATATTACCTCGTCTTCCTTGACATCGGCATGAAAGATTCAAACAGCTCATTACAAAATATCTTAACGATAAATGAAAACGCATGTTAATACAATAAATTCTATACAAATACAAAGCCAGGCGTATTACAGAATGCTATATCTACTGAATCCTAGCTTCTTTCGCAGACGAACTTGTGACAACGTCTGCGAACGCGAAGGAAGGCATGAGGAAGCAAAAGTTGAACCAGAAACTGCCAACAGAAAGTTGAATAACATTATCATATCGTAATTACCGTTGATATAGAATCCATCTTCTGTTTCTTGGTAAATAAACTCGCCAAAACGTCGAATAACTCTTTAACAAACCAAACAACTCCTCAGTCAAACCAACGTCAAGTCAAACACTCGCGCCTTCGCCTTGTAGTACCCAGGGTCTTAGGGGGCGGACGGGGGAGCGGAGGTAAGACCCTGGGTAAGAGGTTGCTCTAAAATGCGTAAGTAGAACCATAGTTAATATAGTAGAACAAATGATAAATTATTTTTCTCGTTTTAATAATTAAAATAATAATTTCTTGTTTTGAGAAAAAAATGTAATATACTTCAATGACTATTTTCACGCGACGTGACGTGACGCGACGAGTGCAGGTCGTGCACTGCCTTGCTCCGTAATTTAGCAGGATTTAAGACTCTTCCTTTAGTATTTTTGACGTGGTATGACGCAGAGTCGTGGGTAAGGTCTTCCTCTTTTGGAATTTGATAAGGACTAATCATCAACTTCACCATCGAGAAAGATTTTAGTGGAAATACGTGTTCGTTGTTGATTGTTTTACGCTCGAGGCCACACAAGACGGTTGGTCATCCACACGCGATTATTGTCTTTGATTATTTGGAATTTTCTAAAGACCTTCTTTTTTTCTGGAAGAAATTTTTGTGAAATTGCTTGGTCACCGACTGGGATTTTTGCCGTTGGTTTAGACGGTTAAGACGGTTGGTCAAGACGGTTAATCATCCACGCGCAAGCAAACAATACACGCTACGTTTGCTTACGCCTTCACACGTGTTTCAACGATCCGTGCGCGTGCAGTAATTAGAGGATTTAATTGACATCAACCAACTGTGATCACGGGAATTAGTACTTTATTACTACCATCACTCTACTTTTGACATTTTACACCATCATGGCAGTTACTCGTGGAATCGTAAGCTCTCAACATTTGTTATTTTTTCTCTACCTTTTTATACTAATAAGTGGATTATCACATTATGAAACTAATGTAAAGCTTCTGTTCGTAAGTAAAGATGTTACATCGCCAAAAATCTTCAACGGTCGCTCTTGCAAGAAAAGTGTTACACGTCAACCACTGCCAAACCAAGCCAAGCTTGTTATTGGATGTCGGATTTTTCTTCATGCCTCTTTGTCGATAATTCTTATCAGATTGTCTGGTGACGTTGAATCTAATCCTGGTCCTACCT
Organism: Chrysogorgia sp. JL179-B06; assembly: GCA_035772405.1. Taxonomy (NCBI): domain Eukaryota; kingdom Metazoa; phylum Cnidaria; class Anthozoa; order Scleralcyonacea; family Chrysogorgiidae; genus Chrysogorgia; species Chrysogorgia sp. JL179-B06. The sequence goes on from JAYKKM010000016.1 coordinate 597,328, forward strand.
TCGACGAAAACACGACGAAAAACTCATCTCACTACTCTACTTATCAACATTCAACTATCCAACTCCACGAATTCAACTCAACGGAAATCGCCTGCAATATTTGCTACAAATACAGTCTTGCTGAACAATCCGGTACCTTCTTCAAAATTACTTACATGTGGTCTTCTTAATACTCGATCAATGTGCAACAAACTTGCTAACCTACAACAACTACTTTGGCGTAATGATTTGGATATATTTGCCGTAACCGAGACATGGTTAAGTTCTCACGTATCAGATAGTGAGATTGTTGCTGAACTACCTTACACTTGTTATCGCAAAGACAGATTTGATGGAAGAAAGGGTGGTGGTGTATATTACTAGCTGTTAAAAATAACTGTATTTCTCGCCGCCGCTTAAATCTTGAAGTAAATATTGAAATGGTTGCCATTGAGCTTGAAATTAAAGACAGATCCAATATTGTTGTAGCCGCCTTCTACAGACCTCCGGACTCTTCAAATAATTTCGTCAAAGAATTCTCGATATTTTTACGTAAAACTGATGTCTTACGAAGTAATAAAAAGATTATTATTCTTGGTGACTTTAATTTCCCAAAGATTAAATGGATCGCCCCTTCCACAATATCTTCTACATCTGACGAATTTATATTTTGTGAAACACTACATGATTACTACTTAACTCAATTGGTATCAACATCGACACGTCAGACTAACAGCGTACAAGAAAGCATCCTTAATTTAATTATTACCAACTATCCTGATTATGTCACAAATGTCCAGGTGGTGCCGCCGGATGAATTACAGTTCCACACAGATCATTCTCTTTTACTTTTTGATTATATTGTCAAACCTAAACACCAACCAAAAAGAGCCCGTTTTGTATATTGTTACAAGAGAGCTGATTTCGATGGTTTACGTAAGTCACTAAGAGACACACCTTTTGACTCTTGCCTTGAAAACGACGACATTAACGATAACTGGCAGTGTTGGTACAATCTCTTTATCACCGCAGCAGAGCATCATGTCCCAAAGTTAAAAATCAGAAACGTTAACAACCCTCCCTGGATCGACGGAGAAATCCTACATCTTCTTCATCTAAAGAATTCTACTAGGAAAAAAGCGCTATCCCGTAATATTAGAAACACTATCCACCCTATTTGGGAAAAGTACCGTGCTCTTCGTCGCCAGATAAAATCTGCAATCAAGAAAAAACACAAAGAATATGTTGATTCTATTTCCGGATCGTTGAAAGATAATCCAAAACGTTTTTGGTCTTATTTAAAAGCTCGCACTAAATCTGGATCGATTCCTAACATTGTAAAATCTAATAACTTGCGGTACCAGGATCCAAAAGATAAAGCTGAAGCATTTAACAACTACTTTTTCTCATCCTTTACTTTGTCTGCCGACGATCTTTCTATTCCTGACTTTAGTGTAGACAGTGATTTTGGAGTAGCTTCTTTAGAAGATATCATTCTAACCAGCGAACAAGTTGCAGGAATTTTGAGTCAGCTTCATTCTAATAAAGCTCATGGTCCTGACGGGATTCCGGCAAGAATACTAAAAGAATGCGCAAATGAAATCGCTCCTTAATTATGTAGTTTGTTCAACAAATCCCTTAGATTTGGACGCTTACCATCGCAGTGGAAACTTGCTCATGTTGTGCCCGTTCATAAAAAAAATGATAAAGAACTCGTGTCCAACTACCGACCTATATCTCTTTTAAGCATCGTATCTAAAGTTCTTGAACGCTGTGTGTTTCTAAACGTACTTCCGCATGTTTCATCCAAGATCAACAGTGCTCAGCATGGTTTTTTGAAAGGCCGATCAACAGTCACACAACTTCTATGCTTTCTACACGATATTGGTTCTGCACTTGATAAAGGTTTTCAAACGGATATAGTATACCTTGACTTCAGTAAAGCCTTCGACAGTGTTAACCACAAGCTGCTCATCCACAAATTACGAGCCTATGGTATTGGTGGAAATCTTGCCACTTGGTTCTCCAATTATCTAACAAATCGATTTCAAAGCGTTGTAGTTGATGGTGTAGTTTCTAGCGCTCTCCCAGTTTTATCCGGTGTACCACAAGGATCGATCTTAGGACCTCTACTATTTACGATTTATGTGAATGAACTACCCACTATAAATTCAGAAAGCAGCTCCATTTCCCTCTATGCAGATGACACAAAGTGCTATAGAACCATCCACCAAACCGCTGATGCAATATCTCTACAAAACGATCTCAAACTTCTGCATGACTGGAGTAAGAAATGGTTTCTGAAATTCAATGAACTCAAATGCGAGTCTCTTTCTATTACAAGAAAGAAAAATCCGGTGTGCTTTGACTATAAGATGGGTAGCCACGTCCTTGGTTCTACATCTACCCAGAAAGATCTTGGAGTGCGGTCCAATGCGGTCAGTAAAGCGAACAGAATACTTGGACTATTGAAACGAAATACCAAGTCATTCAGCATTAGTTCAAAGAGATTGCTTTACCTGGCCCATGTTCGTCCTCATATTGACTATGCTAGTGAGATATGGTCTGGCCAATCAATTAATCAAATGAGAGATATGGAGGGCGTCCAAAGGCGAGCCACAACATACATCCTTGGAATACCAAAGTTGTCCGCCGATTACAAAGTCAGACTAATAAAAACCAAACTTCTTCCGCTTTCATATTGGCACGAAATTAAGGACTTGCTTTTTCTTCATGGTTGCTCAAATGGAAAATACAACATCGATTTATCTAACTATCTTCCAAATCTACCGGTTAACCATCTCAGGCATTCAAATAAACATAATTTCAAAATACCAAAACCTCGGACTAAACATTTTCAAAAAAGTTTTTTCATAAGATCATCTAGACTTAGGAACACACTCTCCGATCAAACAAAAGAAATTAACAAATATAGTCTATTTAAAAATTATTTAAAATCAAGATACTTTGTCGCTCTCCAGAACACATTCAATACTGATATTATATCTACCTGGCGCTCAATATGTTTAAATTGTAATTCTGTCAGAGACCTTGAATCGCAGAACTTTAGTATTTGTTGTTAATATTAACTGTGCGTGCGTACGTGAGTGTGTGTGTTAGTATAATGTATTTGTTGTAATAAGTGATATAATAAGCGTATCACAGGCTGTGATATAGTAATATGTAAATGTTATAGTTATATATGTAATGTATTATATATGTTTGTTAATTCTTAGGGTAAGACACCATGACTAGGGCTGAACATCCCTGTTGTGTCTTGCCTTGTGTATGTAAACACGAAAACAAATTTAAAAAAAAAATTAACCTGGAATGTTTTAAGAAATTTTTTCTTATTTTAACTCATTCATTACTGGTCAAAAATGCCATAAATTGAGTGCACCTCTCCCTCGGCTTGTTTCTCAACAAGTGTCCACAAGTACAAAACAAGCTATACCTCGTTTTTAAGCTTATTGAATAAGCTTTCAAAATTGTAATTTATTTTTTAAAAAAACCAGTACATTTTGACATAAATTTGCAAATTTAGCATAAATTATAAAAATTTACACATGAACTTATCTGTGTTCCACATATTGCAGTGTATAGTAAAAATTCAACGCCACAAAGTTACATTTATCTATTAGCAACATGTCCAGCAAGTATGGCTGAAAAGGAATAAAAGGAACAGAAGTTACGGCTGTTTATATAACCCTTCTCGAAACCGTCAAAATGTAGCAAAAACGATAGTACACATAAATGTGTCTTTTTTTGAAATGTATGCAGGAAAATAATAGTATACATAGAATATTGTGTCCATGATACTTTATATATGTTCCTGCACTTTGATTTTTGTGCTTCTGGATCTCCACACACCACCCACTTATATATAACCCATTTTTTTTTTAAAAAAAAAAATTTTAATATTTTTTTAAATTTAAAATTTGTTTTTTTTATTGTATGTTATCATTATTTATATTATATCATGTATATGGTAATTATTCATGATATGCGCATAACTATAATATATAAGTTTCATAACTACATCATACCCCAGGCCCTTATCACTAACAGTTTCCGCAGCATGCCTACCAATATACACGTCGAAGTCAACGGTATAGCCATTACTGCTATCGGCCAAAACCCAAAGTTTTATCCCCCACTTAGTGGGTTTATCCCTGATGTACTGCCTAATGCCAGACCTATGTCTAGATTTAACCATACGTTCATCAATGGCAACACTCTGTTTGGGCTGATACAAACTGACGCACCGGGATTTGAAATAGGTGATGAACGCATTTACTTTCCGCAACTTATCCCCGGGGGCTTCGGCATTTGGGTCTACAACATGCAAAAAGGCCATGAGAGCACTAAACCTATCCCTTGACATTATGGCCCGGGCCCACAATCCATGGTATAGTAACTTAGTACTCCAACAATTAAACTGTGCATTTACCCGCACTAAACCAAAATAAAGAAGAAGAGCAATTAGTCTATCTATCTCTTCAGGGGTAGTTTCTTGCCAACTACCATCAGACTTTGTGTAGGCGCTGTGTGTACCTGATGCAATGTGTGTGTAAGCATATGTGTTTGTTTGTCTATAAAAACAAATTTTTCTTGCATGTATTAAAATTAGAAATCGTTCATTGATGTGCGAGGTTACACAAAACCGCTGAACCTCTCCAGCATATATCACTGGAATTACTGAGATTAATAAGATTACAAGTGTTACAGAGATTACTAAGATTACCGGTATAAAGATTACAGGGATTACTAAGATTACGCGGATTACTAATATTACAGGTATTACTAAGATTACAGGGATTACTAAGATTACAAGGATTACAGGGATTACTAAGATTACAGGGATTACTAAGATTACAAGGAATACTAATATTACAGGGATTACTAAGACTACAAGGATTACTAAGATTACACGGATTACTAAAGATTACAAGGATTACTAAGATTACTAGGATTACTAAGATTACAAGGATTACTAAGATTACAAGGAATACTAATATTACAGGGATTACTAAGATTACAAGGATTACTAAGATTACAAGGATTACTAAGATTACAGGTATTACTAAGATTACAGGGATTACTAAGATTACAGGGATTACTAAGATTACAAGGATTACTAAGATTACAAGGATTACTAAGATTACAGGTATTACTAAGATTACAGGGATTACTAAGATTACAGGGATTACTAAGATTACAGGGATTACTAAGACTACTAAAATTACAAGGATTACTAAGATTACAAGGATTACTAAGATTACAAGGATTACTAAGATTACAAGGATTACTAAGATTACAAGGATTACTAAGATTACAGGTAGTACTAAAATTACTGGGATTACTAAGATTACAAGGATTACTCAGATTACAGGGATCACTAAGATTACAAGGATTACTAAGATTACAGGAATTACTAAGATTACAAGGATTACTAAAGATTACAAGGATTACTAAGATTACAGGGATTACTAAAGATTACAAGGATTACTAAGATTACTAGGATTACTAAGATTACAAGGATTACTAAGATTACAAGGATTACTAAGATTACAAGGATTACTAAGATTACAGGTAGTACTAAAATTACTGGGATTACTAAGATTACAATGATTACTCAGATTACAGGGATCACTAAGATTACAAGGATTACTAAGATTACAGGAATTACTAAGATTACAAGGATTACTAAAGATTACAAGGATTACTAAGATTACAGGGATTACTAAAGATTACAAGGATTACTAAGATTACTAGGATTACTAAGATTACAAGGATTACTAAGATTACAAGGATTACTAAGATTACAAGGATTACTAAGATTACAAGGATTACTAAAGATTACAAGGATTACTAAGATTACAGGGATTACTAAGATTACAGGGATTACTAAGATTACAGGGATTACTAAGATTACTAGGATTACTAAGATTACTAGGATTACTAAGATTACTAAGATTACAAGGATTACTAAGATTACAAGGATTACTAAGATTACAAGGATTACTAAGGTTACAGGGATTACTAAGATTACAGGGATTACTAAGATTACAAATATTACTAGGATTACAAATATTACTAGGATTACTAAGATTACAGGAATTACAGGGATTACCAAGATTACAGATTTCCTAGGATTACAGTGATTATTGTGGAGTTTTTAGTGCATTACTGGTGTATATTATAATAAAGCATTTAATTTGGTGCTAGCGTAACACGAAGGGTCAACCCCCAGAGCCTCTGTTTTTTGGCGCAGGCCAAAAGGAACGCAGGCTCTGGATACGAGATTGGATTGTAACGTATTTCGTTTACATAGTGGCAGTTTTAAGTTGAAAAAGTCGCTCATGACAGGTTAAATTTCGCTTTTGGGACGCTAAAAATGGTCGCTGATGAGACCTGTAAAAATGGTCGCTGATGAGACCTTATTATCTGGTAAAAAGTCGCTCATGACAGGTTAAATTTCGTGTTTGGGACGCTAAAAGTGGTCGCTGGTCACGTTTGGCAGGTACATTTTAACTACAAATCGCCCGTGCCAGAAAAAGTGATCGTAAAACGGCAGGTGGTCGTAAAACTCAGGTTCTACTCTAGATAATTTCCATATGTTTCGCTACAAAGAAGTTTCCGCGTTCATATCACAGAATAAGTAATTCAGTACAGAGGTCCAACTCGGTGTCGGTACCTTTGATTATTATGCATGTCGCCTGTTCCCCCGGCGGTTTTTACATTCCAAGATGACAAATAAAAAAATATTCGCCACCTTACCGCACTTCATCCTATAGAACGCGCGTAGGAGTGTTTTATCAGATATAAAACACTCGGCGGGGAAGATAGCCATATCTTTGTTTAACAGCGAGCTGCTGTTATTGCCGGGGTAGAGCTAGCTGTTTATGATTGGTGCAAGAAGAAAATGTTAGATCGTAAGCTTATGGAAGACAATGTTTACACTCACTTTTTGTAAGTATAGTTTTATTAACATGAATATTTGTATTAACTTTTAAAATCTTGAAGCGGTGTGGTGTATCAACGGCGAGTGAGTTAGTTTGGGAGAATGGGAGTGAGTGAGGGCGCGAGGGTGTGGGGGAGGGAGGGAGCTGTTAGAGTTTACTTCTATACTCTTCAGTCTTACAGTAAAAAGATCTACATTTATTATTATTTCATGACTTATATACATGTCTATCTAAATTTACATATCCATAATAAATTTAAGTAATTAGCATTGTGTAATATTCGCATAAAACTTCTCTTCTTTTTTCAGTCAAGAACTGTATACTGTATAATCTAACATCATGACTATCTTTCAAGAAATTTACAGGCTTCGGGTCGTTTTCAACAGCTGTTTTGCATGATGTTTGTACATATGTTTTGCATTTCTACAAGTGTCCATGCATGATGCATGCAGTAAAACATGATTGACTGAACCCAAAGCGTTAAAATAAATTCTAGCGAATAGGAAATGTTTGACTTTGACTGAGCTTCCTGCTTTGTCAGATTTTGTACCGACAAAACATTTTGAAATTTACAACGCAACACCAAAAACAGCTTTATATTTTCAAACAAGATAACATTTCTGTATTATTTATTAGTATCCGTGAAGAAAAAGGATAACATGCATGTCATTGTTGAATCATCAGCACAAAACAGCTATGAAATTATTAGCCGAGCAACAAACTATTTCGTTTGTATTCAAATCGAAAATCATTCATAAAAAAACACAGGATAAACAACTCCAAACTGATTAACATGTTTATTACAAAAAATTGGAAATACGACGACATGTAATACACTAACTTGAAAAACGAAACTTGTCCTTCGTTGGAAGCACTTTCCCAAGTAAAATCTTTTAACAGAGTGAACGTATATTCCATTTGTTTTTTCTCTGTGTGCAAACTCAGCTAGAGTCAGAAATAAGATTGCATCACCCGATGCTTTGACAACCAATCACAAACGCAAAAAAAAGGAATTAAATGAAGTCTTGTTATGGAGAATTTTATGTTTGATCAAAAATAAATTTATAAATTTACATGGCAACGAGCAGTTTTCCAGTGGATAAATCTGTTATCCGTCGGATAGTTATCCACCACGCTATACACGCTTTGAACAACCACTTTTTATCCGCTGGATAACTATCCACTGGATAGCAGATTTATCCGCTGGATAACTTATCCAGGCTTTGAACAACCGACCCTAGAATAACAAATGTTGATATAAACTTAAAATGATTGCATGTTTTAATTTTATAATTGCAATGTTTGATTAGCTGATATACAGTTCCGGTAATTATAAGTGTGCAAAAAATATATAGAATATAGCTGTGTGCAGTGCACACTACAAGTCTAAGACTAGTCTGCGGGGCTTGGCCTACATTTTGGTAGTGTAAACATACATCATACTGGCATATACAGTAGGCCTAAAAATCTGGGTAATTTACTTCAATTACTGTTGGCATATATTATGCCTGGCCTTGGGCGAGCTTAGTGTGTAAACACAGTCGTCCTGGAATAGGTCTGGACAACGCCGGTAGTATATATACAAGCTTGTTGTAGGATTATATAATTGCGTATAGGTTGACACTGATTTATGTGTCATTGTAAAATGTTGAACAAGTCATCTTATTGTCATCTCGGGTAACAAGCAGGTGAAGGGCATTTCATCCTGAATAGGTTTATGTGGTGATATAATTTACATCGTATACATGAATGTTGGTCGTGCTTTGTTGCATTGGCATGTATCATTTTATATTTTTGAAATATGTGTTAGCTGCATTTATATGAAATATGTGTTACCACTGAAATACCTGTATATGTAATTTATAATGATACATAAGTAACTTTAATAATGTATTGTTGTAAGAGCATTGAGACTATTGTATAATGCTCCTAATACGTCTTTATTATTATTATTATTATATGCGTTAATTATAATATTATGAAAGCCATGGAAGTCTTTCGACAGATATATATTAGTGCAGCTATTAAGGGCAAAAAATTAGTTGATGGATATAGGGGTATCACTGAAAACTCCTGTAACAGGAATAAACCAAATCATTTTATCCAATCATTTGTTTGGATAAAAAATGCTGATAAAAAATGATCGGTCTTCCCTATCGTTCTTAAAATTGACTATCAAAAAATCTGCTGTGAACATTGTTTTTGACTTCAAAGAATGGAGTGCCACTTTAAATACTGTCTAACCAAAATTTATTTAGGTCTGAATAGTGAATATTAATATTATATTACCTAGCTGTAGCAGCTTCCTCTACACAGGGCTGTACACTGCAGCACAGGGAGTTCTAACTCGGTTTAATTAATACCTGTTAAGGTCTCTTTCCAACACAGCCTACAAATGATCGTTCATATCGTATTCGTGGAAAGCACTAAAGGCCATACCGTGAATCACCTTGAGCCCGCAATCTTAGTATAATAATAGCGGTTTTTGTACTTAACATTACTTAAGATCGCTTGATGTATGTTTTGCGGAAAACGCGAAGTAATATAAATGGCGGGTGGTTTCAAATTTCCAAACAACTTGCATCAAAAAATAAATAAATAAATAATTTACTGAGAAGCCAGTGCAGTATTCTCAACTGCTTCTCAAAAAATAAACCTTGTCTACGCTCCTACAACAACAAAATCAGGAAAGTAATCACTACAGTTCACCACAGTACAGTAGCACTGAAAAAGGCATGTCACACGAAACTGAATCTTTTCCCAAGCCGAATACGGAATAGATCATTCTCGTTTCCTAGGCATACAGTACCTAAATAAATATAGCGTTGATGAAATCGCCATTACCGAAGACTCGAAGCTAAGGTACATGTTGTTCTTAACTTCTTGGCGACTGTAAATAATTGGCAGCCGCCGGCCAGGCAGTCAGCAATCGTAACAATAATCCTAAAGTAAACCCTAATCATAACCCAAATGCTAACCCTAACTCTAACCATTAAAAAATAAAACAAAAAGTAATGAAAGAAAAAAATTAAAAGAAAAGTCACAAAAAGATGTCCGTTGCGGGATTCGAACCCGTCAGTTTCAGCATTGCAACAGGGGAAACTAATCACTACACTAAGACAGCTGGGTCAACAATAAGCAAAATAAAAGTGTATTTAAAGTCGTAAGCGACCTGTCATCTAAACACTTAGTAGTTAGTACACTATTATAAACTGACGGTCATATAGTTTTTCCAAAACCGTGACAGGCTGCTGGTTATATAGTCACTAAATAATTGCACTGATATTTTTTAAAAATAGTATTATCCCCTCGCCCGGCGCGAAGCGCCGGCCGAAGGGCGAGTGCTAATATCGAGTGCTAATATCGACCGGCGTTTAGTCCCTTATCACGCGAGATGAAAGGCCGATCCTATATCTAGGATCGGATTATTTGTTTATATATATATATATATATATATATGATCAACCGTCCTCATGCGCGGCATTGGGCCTGGTAACTAGATATAGACAGAAGCTGATTGGTAGACATCTGCATTTGAATTAATATTTAAATTGCAACCGTCACATGATTGCGAATGCAAAAATAGAAACGGTATTGAAACGGTTTTTTGGTGCGTTAAATTTGGCGTAATTTAAATTTAAATTGACGCCAGCGCGACAAACCGCAAATTTATATTGCCATAAAAACCAGCCATTTCCTCACAAAATCATCGGATGCAGTAATGTTAGACATTATCAGCTGATTTCAAGCCGAAACTGTAGTGTTGAAGGACAAGATAATCAAAGACAGACACAAGTAAAAGGTAAAAGGACTATTATAATTATGTACATTGTGATTGTCACGGCGACTCACCGGTCTGTGTTGAGCAATTAATTTGCCTTTTCTGCATAGTTTTTTTTGGTTAGGGTTAGCAATTTGGTTAGGATTAGGGTTAGGTTTAGGATTTTGGTGATATTTACCCGCATTTCGTTGAATTCTAAGAGACTATAGCGTCGTATGGCTACCGTACGAATAGCCATTACCTTCGGTTCAGTTCAGTTCAGTTCAGTCAGTGCTTTTTTTATACTTGACTTGCTAATTTTAATGTAATTTAAATAATTGCACACTGTATTGTGTATTTGCTCCAAGCTCCGAAATCTAATAGACACATTTTGAAATACTTAACAGAGAGATTTGGGAAAATTTGAAGGTGTGTAATGTTTTGAATTTTCAAAACATATATGTACTGTATAATATTTTGACAGTTGGAATTAAATCCATGCAGTGTAAAATCAGGCTTGGACTGGCCATTGTGCCATCTTGTGCTAGAACAATGGCACTTTGTGGCAGCACAATGGCTGGCCATTGTTCTGGCACAAGATGGCACAATGATAATGGCCAGTCCTAGCCTGTTTAAAATATATACCATTTCTTTATAATACTGCAGAATAGTAAGTGGTAGTACAAATTTTGGAATTGCATGTACAGTATGTTTATTATTTGATTACAATTATAAATACTATATGCTTGATAATTAGCCTATATATACAGTAGTTTAGGGTGAAAAAACATGCACACTATTGCTGTGTTTATATGACCTGGGCCTGGCCTACAATTTTGTAGCAATAAACAAGCATTACTATGTATACTTGTCAGTGTTAATACTTAATATATACACTGCTGTAGTGAATAAGGGAGAGCTTGGGGGGAAACAGACGATACAGTACAATGGATGATTGTCAAGCAAGATCATATCCTCAGAAAAATTATTCTGTGTCCCGGACGCGGATAACTTTCTGATTTCCAGTGAGATGCTCTGACCATTAAGCTACCAAGACTCAGATGGTGAGTGAACGTTACATTGATGTACTGATTCTATTGATATAACAGCAGTGTATATATTAACACACCCAATCATTAGTCATTACTGAAATATATAGTAACTGCTGTGCATAGGCAGTACATATATCATTAGAACCAGTGCATCATTGCAACCTCTCTCCATCTGAATCTCGATGGCTCAATGGTTAGAGGCCGTCACTGCAGGCAATAAGAAGGTTATAATTTTTTCAACCAGGAATATTATGTTTCTGACGATATGATCTTGACGTCCATGTTTTGTATACTGGCATGTATTCCATATATAATCTGTGTTTACAGTACTCCATCCATTATGGAACATGTTAGACATACAAATATACTTAGCTGGCCTAGTGGGTCACAACTTATTCTGTCAATGTAAAATACAGCTTATTATTATTATGTTCACATTGGGTATGTTGACACTACTATGTGTGTTAGCTAGATCACTGTCGACAAGCAGACTAGGCATGGCATTCTGAATATAGGTTATAATATATATGTGCATGGTGATATAATTTAGATACTATAGTATATGCTTTGTTACATGGCAAATATGGTATCTGCAATCTGCATTAGGCATTATTATTATTAGTATTATTGTTAATGCATTATTATTATTAGTATTATTAATAATAATAATAATACAATAATATTTATACAGTATAGCCCCTTCAATGCTAACACTGGTATGGGGGTCTTGTTTTCTAACGCCATGGGGGTCTTGTTTTCTAACAAATTACAGTTGTTACAAATTTCAACACATATTCACAAATGTACAGTACAATGTTACAAAAACTAATTTTAACTCAAAAGTTGTATATCCTTCACATATTGTCAATTAAGGTAATAGATAATGGTGCTATAACATGTGTGAACAGATTAATTGAAACATGGAAAATAGCTCTTTACTGGTAGATATGATGTTAAAATGCCATGGAATTTCCTAACTAGCATTACACAATGTAACTTGCTTCTAATACAAGAGGTACAAAACTTGGGATTTCTATTAACCAATCAGTTTCAAGTCCCGACTTAGGAAAGATCAGTTTCCCTGACATGCATAGAGACCTATGATTATTTATGTATTCCTGCCAGCTCCACATCACAGATAGTCCAATGTGGGTAGAATTATCAACTTACTGTATATAATCTATCCACACCAACAATTGGAGTAGAATCCCTAATACGTCTTAGTAAATCTAATTTGAATGGACCCCTACATTTGCACTATACAGTATGCATGCCATCCGTAGACATTTGAACTAATTTGATTTTTTTAAAGGACACTCATTGTATGATAGAGATGCACTTTCTTCCTTCAACAGCCATTGGTGTCTATATACAAAATACTGCATTGATTATTTCGTGAGTCATCGATATTGTGATAAAAGTAATTTCTTTCTTAGTGATTGATGGTAGAAACAGCAGTAGACCCCCACTATTCTGTTGCTGCACTCAAAAATTAAAAAGTTTAATTGGGCTGCATGTATTTATTTTGATGTCCTATGAAACAATTAAATTCAGCTCTGAGAGATATTGTCCACTGAAAATTTATTTACTGTAGTTTGGCAAATGAAGTGGCTATTATCTAATTCAAGTAATCTAGAACTAAAAGAAGTACTGTACTGTGAGATTCAAACAGCAATTGGGCGAGGGGTTGTTGCGTATACGTATTTCTAGTTATTAACCATATACTTACCCAAAATGTCAAATGGTTATTATTAAATTATAGTTATAAAATTATACTTCCACAGCACAATATATGTTTCCATTTTCGGACAGTATGCTCTTCGTTTTAATACTGACTTAGCATATTCTTCGCATAGTGAATCATCATGCTCCAGCGCAATACTAGTAAAAAATCCGCTGACAATATTAGACGGCCGCAGGCTCAAGGTAATTCACGGTATGGCCTTTAGTGCTTTCCCGTATTCGTTCGTATAAAAGGCTGTGTAACCGCTCGGGCGAAAGAAAGAAGAAATATTAAAGGAGGAAAGCGATATCAGGTGATAATTTGAATTGAAAATAACCGGTTCTTCTTTCAATGCAGTTCAATTATTTTTCCACCAACATCTTCTCCTTCTAGAAGCGCTGTACTTGCTATGTTTTAATGAAAAAACTTTATGCAAAAGACGAAAATAAAAATACCAAACTTATCCTAATAATGGTTCGATGACAACCGTAAGCTACATGGAACGGAAGTAAATTTGAAGAGATGAGAACAATAGATTGATGATCTCATAGCGTTTTCAGCGCCAATTTTCGTGTGGCCGGGTGTCAGACTATCAGACGTATGCTGCTGTATATATTGTCTATATTGTTGTATTTTATATATTGTCTATATTGTTGTATTTTCGTGTTATTTTCTTCAAAAGTTTGGCTTGTACATCCTTTATAGTTTATGTTTGTGGGTACTCACGGCCGTGTTTTAATACGACGAATCGAATGTCGATCAAATCTATGTTACATTATATTATTTTGCTTGTTTGCAAGTACTATTTTGTTGTTATTTGATCCCAATATTAAAAGTTTATTGCAAAGAAAGATAATTGCGTATCCGGCATACCACAGGGTTTTTAATCAATTTTGATGATTGACGCAATGGTTAGTTACAGCGAGTAGTACAGAGATTCGAGTTTAATTCTAGTCAGACGAATGTAGTGACTTTTGGTGAATCTACACAATTGCATAACGTGCGAAAGAACACTAGGCGGTGGTTTCTAGGATTTGGAATGTCTTAGCTGATGATTTGAACTTATCCATGACTTTATCATTATCTTCTTTTAAATTATTGATTTTTAAGTATTACTTTACTTCATTAACTAACTGTTTTATTGTTGATGACCCACGAACTTGGAAAACAATCTGTCCTAAATGTAATTACCCTCGTCCCCTTACTCAGCCTATCTCTTGTTGTTATTAGTTTTGTTAAGTAGAAATAGCTTTCATTTATCTGTTTAAGTTACGCAACGGGGTCCTCAGTAATTGGCATTGCTGTTGAGGTTACCCTGCCACAGTGACAATATGTCATGTTTAGTATCTTACAATATTTATTAAGTATTGTTTTTTGTATGTATGTTAGTTGTTGTCACTTGCGGCAAAGTTAATAAAATTCAAAATTCAAAATTCAAAAATGAAATAATCAGCGAAACATCATCCTGGGACCACGTCATGAGCATAAAATTAAGTGGAAACTTTTCGAGCGCAGAAAGATCAGTAGAAGCTGTTGCCAAAAGTAATGCCGTGGTCGCGTCATTGATGGGAGCTGGTGTTAGAGCAGGAGGATTCAACCAATTGTGTGAGCTATGTTGTACGGTAGTGAGCTGTGGAATAATTCAAATGGTACTGAAAAAGAAATGCTCAACCGTGCTTCTGCTGCTAAGCGACTACAAGGATTATATATAACAACTCGTACAGAAGGAGCCTTAGGTGCCATTGGTTTATGGAATGCAGTTGGTTATATTGATAAAATGAAACTTTTCTTCCTTGGAAACTTGTGTCGTTCCTCACCTGATTATTTGCATCAGAAAATATTTATCCGAAGATTATGTTCCCATCTCTGCCATGTGACAGAGGCATCGATTGGTTTTGTCCCGGATATCATCGCTCTTTTGAAACAATATAACTTGTACACATATTTAGTGGAATATATGTTAACTGGTTACTTTCCAACTAAACCCATGTGGCGTACAATAGTGATCAATATAGCATCGCGAACAATCAAGAACGTACTTGGAAAGAACGAATGTCGGAGAAGCCATAATTAACTCACCTTAATAGAACGCATCCCTTGTGCCATTATTCCATTGGCTTGTTGCAAGAAGAAATCCTTTCAATAGAGTCCGGATCGCTAATTTGGTTAATTTACTATGTGGAAACATTCCAACAGTGCTGAGAATGTAGAGAATGGAAATGATTACACTTGCAGGCTTTGCGAGAAATCAGTAAAAGATGTTGGCTTCCATTTTATCACAGAATGTCGTGCAACAAACATAGAGAGAAACATCATGTGGTATGCTTTGACCGATTTTCTATCGGTTTCACAAGTTAGCCAACTACATAACATGGATGATGAAGACATCTATGGCGTACTTACAAGTGCCTATTACCCCTTCTTATTGGATGATGATCATCTACGCGAACAGTTTGTTCTGTCAGTCGCAGACGGAGTTTTTACAACCTATAAGAAGATTCACAACGCTACGAAACAATTGACTGGGAATTAGACCCATTTATTTTTAATATTGTAAATTATACTAAATTGTATTACCTTTTATTTCTTAATGTACATATATAGTAGTAGCATATTAGTTCATTTCTACACTTATTTATATATTTGCATGATATTTTAACCCATGTGGGGCTCTCCAGAATTGGAGGTAATAAAGTCTGTCTGTCTGTCTGTCTGTCTGTCTGTCTCTGTCTGTCTGTCTATCTACTGTATCTATCTATCTATCTATCTATCTACTGTATCTATCAAACTCACATTGAATGTTATTAAAACTAAAACAGAATACATGTTGATTGGCTCTTGGCAAAGGATATCCAGTCTAACTGATAGCTTAAGTCTTTCTATTAATTGCATAGCCTTAAAACAGGCTCATGCTTTAAAATGTTTAGGACTTACAATTGATGATAATTTGACTTATAAAAATCACATTGATAATGTCAATAAAGAGAGTTAAAAGCAATTTAAATATTATGAGGAAATCAAAGCCATTCCTTAAACAGCCGCTTCTGAAAACTATATACTATTCAATTATTGAACCACACTAATTGTTCTGTTGTGTGGGTAGTATTGACCAAACGCTTTCAGACAAGCTTCAGAAGTTACAAAACCGAGCAGCCCGTATCATCACAAGTACTCCATATTCAGTTCACACTTGTGACGTGTTTTCTGACTTGAAATGGTCAACTTGGGACCATAAAAGGAAATGTCAGAAAACTATATGTTTTGTTAGCGCCGATATGGCTGCCTTCTCGAATTTCGCGCTCCGTATATTTTTAATTATTTTGTCCTTCGAAACAAATGTGTTTCTAAACACCTCTCCCTGGAAAAGCGATGTATATTTTGTATTTCCATTGATTTTCAGGAGATTTATTCTGAATTATGTTTCTTCATCAACATCCGTCAACAATTCAAACGTGTATTATTTCAATCGAATTTTAAACTTTCTACTCCTGTCTGTAAAACATTAAAACATGGATCAATAACTCTGGCTCTTCCTCACTCTTTATTCTGGATGGACCTTACTGTCTGATACAATGTAATCCTGGTCCTGATACTCATTCAAACCTACCGCCTTCAAATCTTGTCAACGCCAACGGTCATCCAAGTTTAAACCTCGCCCTGCTGTTAAAGTTACATATTCAAGACAACAGCTTTTCAACATACGTTCTAAATATGCCCTTCCACCTGACCTTTACATTTCCTTAAAAAGTGAAGGATTTCTCAAAACCCGTCGTACTCGTGCTGGAAAATCGGTCAATTCCTTTTTGATTTTTGAAAATTCAAACTGTTCATCGCCCACGTGATCATAACCCAACGTTCAGTCTTGGTCATTCTGGTTCTAATCTAAACAATCTTATAAAAATAAAATGCTCTCCTTCTCAGCCGTTGGCTTCCAACCCACTTAATTTCTGTATACTGAACGTAAGATCTATAAATGGAAAAACCTTTCAGAAAATCTTTAAAATGGAACATCTTAAATCTTCATCTTTTCGATCTTTTGAAGTTACTGTATATAAGCAATGCTTCACAGCACCTCGTCTATCACACATATTGTAATTTATTGTCTACCGACCGTCACCTTCATCAAATAACGCCCTCACGCACACTTTATTCTTTAATGAATTCCCATCATTTCTAGAAAGTGTAATTTCTTCACCTGGTGAACTTTTTATATCTGGCGACTTCAACTTTCATGTAGAAGATAATTCTGATAGTATGGCATCAAAATTTCTGGATATTCTACACTATTTTAATCTTACCGTTCATAATGTCACGATTCCCACTCACAGAAACGATCATGTTCTAGATCTTATCATCACAAGGACTGATGAGACAACTGCATTTAATGTATCTGTTCATGATCCTGTCATATCAGATCACTACAGTATGCTGTTCACTGTAACCTGAATATCAACAAAATACCCAATCCCAAAAAAGTTATCTGTTGCCGCAAGATACGCTCTATAAATCTTGATGTTTTTTGTCATGATATTATGAATTCGTCCTTATGTCAATCTCCTATGTCTGATTTAACAGATTTATGTAATCAATACGATGATGTGCTGTCGTCAATCCAAAACAATCACGCTCCCCTACTTACCAAGACTATCTCCCAGCGTTCCAAAGCCCCTGGTATACTGAAAACATTAGAAAAAATAAGACAATTCGTCGAAATCTAGAAAGACAATTTCGTCGCTCTGGTCTTCAGATTCATCGTCAATCCTACGTTGATCAATGTGTCCTTGTTAAGAAACTTATTTTTGAAAAACTTATTATTAGATACCCCTTTACTGAACTCTGAACTTACCACTCTCTGAGACGTCAATAGAAGAACTACATTGTATCAGATATTTATAAATAATAGCATAAAAATAGGTGCATTAGCTATTAAACGTCCCGCTCGATGAGGGTCAATTACCCGAATCGAGCGGGACGTTTAATGGTTAATGCACCTCTTTTTATGCTATTCCTTTGTAATATAATGTTTGCGGGTATTTATTTTGTTCTTTCGTAATCGTGTTGGCGTCAAACCGGGTATGATTAGTTCTAATCAGACCTGGTTTGCCGTCAACGGAGGTACAATTAGCAAAAATGGATATAATGAGGTATATTAGTTGTTAATGGCCCTGTGAGAACAAAAGAAATACCCGCAAACATTATATTATACAAGAAAAGTGATGTCCAAATCATGCTGCCTAGATCCACTTACCGCTAGTCTCCTTCCCAATCTGTTCAATACACTTCTACCTACGATCTGCAAAATCGTCAACTTGTTCGTCGAAAGTGGTTTTGTACCTACTTCCTCTGACTCCGTTACTTAAAAAACTTTCTCTTGATCATGAAGTTTTTGGTAATTTCAGGCCGATTTCCAACCTGAAAATGATCTCTAAAATTATCGAAAAAGTTGTGGCTGCCCGACTAAATAGTTATCTTGAAATCAACAATCCACATGAACCTTTCCAGTCTGCTTACAAAACATTTCATAGCTGTGAGACTTCGTCCGTGTCCAAAATGACATACTACAGTACGTGCTATCGACGACCGATGCTGTGTGGTTCTTCTTCTCCTTGATTTGTCTGCTGCATTTGACACTGTAGATCATATTCTACTTGAACGTCTAAGATCCAAATTTGGTATCGGTGGTAATGCACTTAAGTATTTCAGGTCTTACCTTTCTAACCGAACACAGTTTGTTTCTATTGATGGTAAAATATCTGACATTTTTTATTTAAAATGTGGTGTTTCTCAAGGATCTGTTCTTGGACCAATCCTATATCTTTTGTATACCTCACCAATTGGTGACATCTTACGACGCCAGAACATGCTGTTTCATTTATATGCCGATGACACCCAACTCTACGTATCCTTCTCTTGCAATGACGATCTTTACCTCAAATGCACTATATGATGAACATTGAGAATTGTTTATCAGATATTAACAATTGGATGACTTTGAACAAACTCAAATTAAATAAGGAAAAAACTGAATTACTCTACTTCTATTCCAAGCATAGCCCCCAAAAGACCTTTACTCCACTCCGATTTGGACCAGACCTCATTCAACCATCTAATTCCGCGAGAAGTATTGGCGTTATTTTGATGACACTATGTCGATGTATGCCCATGTAAACTCTGTTTGTAAAACTGCCTTCTACCATCTTCGTAATATCGCTCGCATAAGAAAATTTCTATCTATAAAGACCACCAAAACCTTAATCCGCATTCGTCACATCTAAAATCGATCACAGCAATTCTCTCCTATACGGCCTTCCAAAAAATCTTATAAAAAACTCCAATCTGTACAAAATGCTGCTGCCCGTCTTATCACGTGCAAACGTGATCACATCACTCCTATCCTTATGGATCTTCATTGGCTACCAGTTGCAGAACGTATCAAGTTTAAAATCCTCATTCTTACATTCAAATCTCTTAATGGCCAAGCTCCTGTCAAGATCTCCGACCTGATTACAGGCTACATTCCACGAAAAACTCTCCGGTCTTGATCCGAAATTCTTCTCAACCGTGTCAATTTTAATGTACTCTCTTATGGGCATCGATCCTTCTCCGTTGCCGCTCCTGAACTCTGGAACACTTTACCTAGAAGCATCAGATCTTCCCCAAGTCTTTTTATTTTTAAATCCAAAATCAAAACACATCTATTTAAGTCTGTCTTTAATTAGTTTTTGAGTTTTTGTAAAGCGCCTAGAGCAGACCTGGATAGGCGCTATATAAATATTATATTTATGATGCATTAACACTTACACTCACTCTATACTTACCGCTGTGGATGGTAAGGTGCAGACATGGACCCTGATCTTAATTGTTACTTGGATTCAGGTCAAAGGCCATGTTTTGGTCTCCAGCCTTGAGCCCTGACCTGTCCACCAGAGTGATTTCGCAGATATCACCCTTCCAAGTAACTATTTTGTCCACTTACCAAACACAGCTCCGTTATTCTATTCTCTGTTATTATTTTACAGCCAAACCCATATAGTCACCATTACATGAATATAGAAAAGCAATTTTTTTTCAAGTTTATTGCAGCCAACCTCGTATAGCCACAGCTAAATGACTATAATATAGCAGGGCAATTTTAGCAATATAGCCACCGTTACACTTACATGACTATATCGAAGAGCAATTTTCGCAATATATAGCCACCGCTACACATGACTATCGAAGAGCAATTTAGCAATATAGTCACCATTACATGACTATATCGAAGAGCAATTTTCGCAATATAGCCACCGCTACCTGATTATTGAAGAGCAATTTTCGCACTATAGCCACCGCTACATGACTATCGACGAGCAATTTTCGCAATATAGCCACCGCTAATGCATGACTATCGAAGAATAGCCACCACTATATACATGACTATATCGAAGAGCAATTTTAGCAGTATAGCCACCGCTACATGACTATCGAAAAGCAATTTTCGTAATATATCCACCGCTACCTGATTATTGAAGAGCAATTTTCGCACTATAGCCACCGCTACATGACTATCGACGAGCAATTTTCGCAATATAGCCACCGCTACATGACTATCGAAGAATAGCCACCACTATATACATGACTATATCGAAGAGCAATTTTAGCAGTATAGCCACCGCTACATGACTATCGAAAAGCAATTTTCGTAATATATCCACCGCTACATGACTATCGAAGAGCAATTTTCGCAATATAGCCACCGCTACATGACTATCGAAGAGCATTTTTATTTATTTTTTTATTTTTTTTTTTTCAACATGACTATCGAAGAGCAATTTGCAATTATATAGCCACCGCTACATGACTATCGAAGAGCAATTTTGCAATATAGACACCGCTACAGGACTATCGAAGAGCAATTTTTTTTTTTTTGCAAGTTTATACACATTACTCAGCTTGTTAGAGAAGCGCAATATAATAAAGACCATGACTCAGTTTGTTTGTTTGTTGTTGTTTTTTTTTGTTTTTTTTTGTTTTTTTTAATTATTATCCCAACTAATAAACCCAAAATAATAGACAAATGATAGAAACCCAACTGCTGTTCACGATATGCTAGACAGTCTGCTTGCCACGGAGTCTAATACTTCTGGAGGAGTTCTAATGTATAACTGGTATGCATCACTTAGCCATCTCCCGAGAGTTTTAATCAAATGGTCCGGTATGCCCACTTTCGCTGCCGTTGACGCCGCACCGATTCGAAAGCTATGCCCCGAGTAGTTTCCTTCTAAGCCCACACGTTTAGTTGCCTCTCTCAGCCATGTTGTCATTGTAGCTCGTGTCAACGGACGGCCATCATAATGTCGAAAAAGTGGTCCCTTCGTCCCGCCGCGTTTGTGAAGGTAGTGCAACATCGCTTTGACTGCGCAGACTTGAGAGCAAGAGATTCCGATGCGTATTGTGTGACCTTGGCGAAAGGGATCAGTTTTGCATGACTTGATACTGACGAATAAAACGGTTGGGTTTATTCGGTTGTTGACCTGCACATCGGAAACCGATAGGTGAGTCTGTTCATGGAATTGCAGCGAATTGGTGGTAAACTCGCCACACCGCAGAAAGCCGAAGAAACCCAAACAGGCTGCTGCCCAAAATAAACTGTCGTCGTAGATTGACATGTTTACCAAGGGGTGAATTTTTTTCAATACTTCGTACATGTTTAATGCTTGTCCCTTGCAAACGCTTAATTCCTCGTATGACCCGCTCTAGCCGTAGGCAGTTTTTCAATGGATTATCAAAGCCGTGTTCCAGATGTAAGGAGCGTACCCCGGCTAAGTATACCTTTATTGATTGTGCTTTCAACGATGTTGATAAATGTGCTGCAAATGTCATTAACGCCCACTCGCTTGCTGGCAGGGGGGAGCCACTCTCGTTCACGCATCGACTCCAATAACAAAAGTCAAGAAATCTACGTTGTGCTGTCGAATATGTTCGCCTAGTAGAACTAGCGATGCCTTGGTACATCAGACTAACAGTCTTGCATCTCAAAGATTCGAGGTCAGACGAATTAGCACCTCCCGAGGAATGTCGACGGGATTCCGTCGAGCGTCTGGGGCGTGAAGAAAGAATGCCTGCATATTAAACCGAGAAAGTGCGTCAGCAATGACATTGGTTTTGCCCGGAACGTGTGTTGCCGTCACTTTAAAATTATGGTGTGCGGTGATAAGATATAGAGCGCGCAGCAGATGCATCATGCGCTCATCCTTAGATGTACCCGAGGTAATGACAGACACTACACTTTCGTTGTCGCATGCAAACTGAATGCGCTTTCTAGACCACGCCTTTGCCCAAATATGGCAGGCGAGCACGATGGGAAACAATTCTTTGTAGGCAATGTTCAACGGTTGTTGAGACGAAGACCAAGACCCATTAAACCATTCTCCATTATAATACACCCCAAAACCTTTGCTTCCCGATGCGTCCGACGAAACCGAGATATCAGGGGGCAAGGCCCACTCAGGTAGGTCGAAAAAATACACCCCATTCCAAGGTGGAAGAAAGTCTTGCCACCAGGCAATATCAAGCTGACACTGTTTGTTGAGACGTAGAAAAGGCCGAAAACTGTTTGCTCCTTTCAACAAGTCTAGTAAACGCCTCAAAAATGTGCGGCCCTGCGGGATTACAGCGCAAGCGTGGTTTAATTTGCCCACTAGTGATTGAAGTTCCTTTGGTTTGCACCATTTTTTCCGTCCCCACTTCTCTAAAAGACCAACGATTTCGCTCAACTTATCGCTTGGCAGTCGTGCGGTCATGGCCACCGAGTCAAGTTCGATCCCCAGGAACACTAAACGAGTGGAAGGGCCTTCGCATTTTTCCGGGGCTAGAGGAACGCCGAGCGTTGTTGCTGCACGATCAATTGCTTGTAATCGCTTAGTGCAAATGTTAGTTCCCGCCGGTCCTAGTGTAAAATAGTCATCCAGATAGTGAAGTAAGTCGTGCACGTCATAATTGTTAACCAACGCCCACTCAAATAGATCCGCGACGCTGTTAAAGATTCCCGGGGCAGATCGTAAGCCAAATGGGAGTGCCAGATCAACGTAATATTCTCCTTTCCAACGCATACCTAATAAGTACCTGTCCGCGGGGTGCACCGGAATAATTCGATACGCGCTTTTAATATCGACCTTGCCCATCAGCGCACTTTTCCCATACTTTATTATCAAAGCAATAGCGTCTTTTACTCTGGAGTACGTCAGAGAAAACTCTTCTTTATCTATACCATCGTTCACGCTATGGTCAAACGGATAAGATAGATCCAAGATAAGCCGCCACCCACCTCCCTTCTTTGGAATGACTCCGAAGCGACTTGTGTGGAGATTAGGGAGGGGTGGGTTGCCACATGGTCTAGAGACACGGCCTAGTTTGACTTCTTTGTTCAAATATTCGTCAATGATAGACGGGTGTTTGTAAGCTGACGGACAATTTGTCTCTGCTGCTTTGAGCGTCGCTAGTTCCGGGTGAAAACCAAGAGAAAAACCAACACGAAAACCATTTAAAACATACTCGACCTTGCGTCTGTCCGGATGTGCGCACAGCTGCAGTTCGAAATTTAGAATATTGATTGGTGACACCAAGCTGACATTTAACATATTAAACCGTGCAAAAGGTGCTAAAATCGTGGGTTTGGTAGAAAACGCGGACTAGCGGACTGCGGACTTGCGGACTTGCGGACTGCGGACTTGCGGACTTGCGGACTTGCGGACTTGCGGACTTGCGGACTTGCGGACTGCGGACTTGCGGACTTGCGGACTGCGGATTTGCGGACTTGCAAAATTTTTTTGTAAAATCATATTTCTAATTTAGAGTCTTTTAGCATGTTTAGCCTCTAGCTTTCGGCAACGGCCCTTATTGTGTAATACAATACACACACATGGTTTATTAAATCTGACAATTTCAACTCTTACATGTTAGGGGTTTTTAAATAAATTAGCACTTTACCGATAGAACAGTTCTTTTTATGTGTCGGTAACGACAGGGACTTGCTGAAACTAAACAGACACATACAATTGAGCGATACATCTCCGCGTTTCCTATTGTTAAGTAATTAAGTAGATTTTCTCTCACCTGCGCCTATATTTAACCTATATCTAATTGTAAATATCTCACTCTGATGATGTTACGGGTTGTGAAGAAACGTTGGTATTAAAATTTTCTTAAAGATATTATGTCTATAATATTCCTTTAGTGCTTTACTCAAAGTTATTTGTTAACTATATATATAACGTTAGATGAATCTCTAATAATCAATTTAATAAACAACGTGAGTGTAGTGTATTACACCATAAGTGCCGTTGCAGAAAGTTCCGATTTCTGCTTTGTCTGAAAGTTAGGACCACTGAAACTCAGGCAAACCAGCCGTGTATTTTTTAAAGGATTCCTTGAGACTAGACAAGACTGCCAGCTCAAAAGTAGCCAGAGTTAACACCAGGCAGCCTAAACGCCGTCTTGCCACTGCTAGTTTTCACCACGGTTAATATAGTCATTTAATACTTCATTATATGTCAAATGATGATCAAATCGACACCTAAATGCTCTTTTGTATGTTAGGACTTTGATAAGGTCATACCTTTTTGGTCGCTCCGTGTTTAACTATGCAAGCGCCCTAAACAAACCCATATACTAAATACATTATTTAGTGCGGGGATACTAAATACTGCATTCGAT